>CM076577.1:822453389-822971587 GCA_034641835.2 Pinus albicaulis
ACAAAAGAGCGTATACAAAGAAAGATAATGAAAAACAAAAAGTACAAGCCTGGGAAAGACACCAAGACTTCAGACTGACTGCAAGAAAATAAACTGGACTGTAAAAGACAGATAAAACTGTTGGCAACCTACCAAACAGCTGAAACAACCCAACAGGATAATCACAAAAATGTGATCCCCAGCGGAGTCGCCAGTTCTGTTTCGGGGAATTAACACCCTAGAGGTTGGTTGGGATTCAACCTCCACAGAGCAGGGGCGTACTACTTAACAGAGACTCACACAATCATGCACATTCATAAAAACTAAATAGAGCAGAATGAGAGGTTTACCCATTGGTCCTACGTTTGAAGTAGATCCACGTGGAGTCCAAACTCCCTGCAACCGTCCTTCCTCCTTAACCTGAAATACAAGAAGAAACCAGCACAAAGGACAAGTTGTACAGTATATATCTACTCTATATGTTAGTGAGATTCATATAAAACATTAAATAAATCATAATGAATGCTTGTATAACAAATATTCTCATACATAAAAGCATACACTAACACGTTTATTTCGGGAATAGCATGATACTTCTGTATTATAAATAGCACGTACAAAAGTAATCAAGTGGAGAGATCACCTGATCCTTCCAAGGCCTTCGCAGACCGTCGTCCGGATCCGTCCAGCCCTTGCCTCGCTAAGACTCCTTCCAAACTGGTGCATACGAGATAACATATAACGGGATGTATATCTTAAGGAAACAAGGGTTTCCTACAATGAACTGGGAAAGTGCAGGAGGCACGGGGAATCAGACTTTGGATAGGGAATACCAACAGAGTATAATATCAATAATTCTCTCTCTCCCTTAGGCCATACACATGAGGGGTTTTTATACTCCCTCCAAGTAGTTTCAACAGTTGGAAACAGTTGGCCACGTGCTGGGGTGGTTGAACTACCTGAGTAACCATCAACCCAGCCCAAAAATAGGGAATAATTATATATTTTTTAATCATTTTTAATGGCATACGTGGAAAAGTGCAGCTGGACTCGCGTATACACGCGGAAAAGTACGGGCATAGTCGCGTATGGGGATTTTTACACTGTTTTTAAGTGAATTTGTCCAAGTCCGTAGGAATGGGTGCCCAAAGCCATATAAGCAATCATGAATCATGTCAAGGTGAGAAATGATGCTATAATGTGGAGGAAAGGAGGTTATACAGAGAAACCAGATTTTTTAAAACTACTACCAAGAAAGATGCAGGTAATTCCCCCATTTATGGTCAAGAGAAGGAGGATCTCTCTTGTTTCATGCTACATGAAGATGCAGAATTTTCTGAAGATTCACAAAAGCAGCTCCCTTCAGCCATTTTACATAAGGAGTTGCATTCAAATAAGCTTTGGAAGTGTTATTTCGATGGTGCATTTTCTAAAGAGGGCACCGGAGCTGGATTCATATTTTTATCCCTTGAAGGTAACCTTGTACCTTTTTCTTTCAAACTGGAATTTGAATCCACTAATAATGTAGCTGAATACGAAGCATTGATTTTAAGTCTGCAAATAGCTAAACAGATGGGAATTCAGTCTATCTATGTTTTTGGTGATTCTGAATTAATCATAAGGAAAATTAAAAATTGGTGTCAAACTAAGCATCCTAGATTGAGGTCCTATAGAAATGAGGTATGGGATCTAGTTGAAAATTATTTTGAGGCCTTTAATTTACAGTTTATTCCAAGAGAGGAGAATAAAATGGCAGATTCGTTAGCAATTTCAGCCAGTACATTCAAACCACCAATCAATCCAAGGTTGAGATATGAGATTGAGTTGAGACACATGCCTTCAATTCCTGATAATGTAAAGCATTTGCAGGTCTTTGAGGATGATGAATATTAATCAGTTCTTGACAATGATTGGAAATTTTGAAGATAGTCAAATTGATTTAGAAGTGGATGAAAGTGATCAAGGTGAAATGTCTAAAAATCTGAAGCAGACAATTGGAGACCAGAAGATAATTCAGTTTAAAGATAATATTTTTCCCAGAGGTTTAGTACCTCTTGAAAGACTGTTTGATGCTAACGATGTGACTGTAAACTAGAAAAAGGTAGCCCAAGATGGAGAAATGGAAGACTGTAATTTAGGAACTCAAAATGAGCCTAAAATGGTCAAAATATTCAAAGGAGTTCCAAAGGAATACATATAAAGGTATGTAGATTTTTCCAAGAAGTTTACGGATGTATTTGCATGGTCATATGAAGATCTGAAAACTTATGATAAAAGTATTATTCAACATAAAATTCCATTGAAAGATGGGATTAAGCCTCATAGACATAAGCTCAGACAAATTAACCCATTATTGCTGGCTCCAATTGTAAAAGAGGTAAAGAAACTTTTACAAGCAAAGATTATAGTTCCTATAAGATATTCATATTGGGTTTCCAATCTTGTACCAGTCAGGAAGAAAAATGGAGAGATAAGATTGTGTGTAGATTTCATAAATTTGAACAGAGCTTCACTTAAGGATAATCTTCCTCTGCCAAAGATGGACTTTGTCTTGCAGAAAGTAACTGGAGCATACAGGTTATCCATGGTTGATGGTTTTTCCGAGTATAATCAGGTTGTTGTGGAGAAGGAAGATCAAAATAAAATTGCTTTCACTACACCCTGGGGAACATTCATCCATGCCAGGATGCCATTCGCCCTCATGAATGCAGGAGCTACTTTCCAAAGGGCAATGGATATTGCGTTTGTAGGGGACAAATTTGTAGTTATTTATCTTGTTGATGTTACAATTTTTTCAAGTTCTGATGATGAACACCTACAACATTTGGAGAAAGCCTTTTTAAAATGCAGGAAATATGGATTATCATTGAGTCCTAAAAAATACTTGTTTTCTCTAGAAGAAGGAAAATTGTTGGGCCATATAGTTTCAAAGCAAGGAGTGAAGATTCATCCAACAAGGGTCGAAGCCATACAAACAATTCCACTACCTCGAAGTAAGAAGGATATTCAAATATTTCTTGGAAAAATCAATTTTTTGAGGAGATTTGTTCCAAATTATGTTGATATTGTCAGGAAAATAACAGATATGTTGAAAAAGGATGTTGAAGTAAAGTGGGACAAAGATGCAAGGGAATATTTTGGAAGAATTAAAGAAGCTCTCCGAGAAGCTCCTGTTTTAATCAGTCCAAATTACTTGAAGCCATTTCAAGTTTTCTCATTTGCATCTTCCTCTACAATTGTTGTTGTGCTACTACAAAAAAATGAAGAAGGAAGTGAGCAGCCTGTAGCGTTTTTTAGAAAAGTGCTTCGAGATGCAGAATTGAAGTATAATATCTTGGAGAAACAAGTATATGCTCTGGTTAAATCATTAAAGGCTTTCAAAACTTATATACTTCATTCTCAAATTGTAGCATATGTGCCTAATTCTGCTGTAAAGGATGTATTAGTACATAGTGATGTTGAAGGGAAAAGAGGGAAATGGATTGCTAAAATCCAAGAATACGATTTGGATATCAAACCAACAAAGCTAGTCAAAGGACTAGGACCGGCTAAATTGTTAACAGAATTTAATTTCCAAGCTTTGGGAATCAGTTTACTTGCACCTGTAGAAGAAGTCACTGAAGAATAAAATCACATTCCGACAAGAGCAGGAATTAAGTATAAACTCCTCTGTTCAAATTGGTACAAAGATATTATTCATTATTTGTGTTTCCTTTCTTGCCCACCTTCAATTAACAGAGCTAGGTACAGAGCCTTGAAACTTAAAGCTCGGCCTTATGGTATAATTGAAGCTAAGTTGTATTGGAAAGATCCTGCTGGTGTGTTGTTGTTATGTCTAACAGAAGACGAAATCGTAGAAGTGATTAAAGAGTATCATGAGTGCTTATGTGGAGGTCATTACAGTTGGAAAGTAACTGCTCATAAGATTCTTAAATAAGGTTTTTATTGGCCCTCTTTATTTGCGGACGTATACAGGACTGTTAGAAGTGTCAAAAATGCCAGTTTTTTGCAGAAAAGAAAAGGTTAGCTCCTTTACCTCTTCTCCATGTTTTTGTTGAAGAACCTTTCAAACAATGGGGATTGGATTTTATTGGGGAAATAAATCCACCATCAAGTGGGAAATTTAAATGGATTTTGACTGAAACAGATTATTTTACAAAATGGGTAGAAGCAGTCCCTTCCAAAAAAGCAAATGATTTGGTTGTAATGAAATTTTTGGAGGAAAATATTTTCAGCAGATTTGGATGTCCAGTGAAGATTGTGATAGATAACGCTCAAGTCTTCAACTCGGTCAGGTTTATAAACTTCTGTCAAACTTATAATGTGATATTGTCCCATTCTACAACATATCACCCTGAAGGAAATGGATTAGCGGAATCCTTTAATAAAACGTTGGTGAAAATCTTGAAGAAGACAATAAATGAGAACCAAAATAATTGGGATTCAAAGCTGGTTTTCGCTTTGTGGGCAGTGAGAATGACTACTAGGAGATCCACTAGAAATTCACCTTATGAATTAGTATATGGTACCCAAGCATTATTTTTCACTCAGTTAGTAAGGCCAGTAATATATTTTCTTCAAGATGCTCAAGAGGAACCTAATGCCTTGATAAGAAGAATGAATAGAGTGATAGAATTGAGTGAAAACAGAAACAAGGTTAGAGACGATTTGGTCACTTATCAGGAGAAAATGAAGTCCATTTTCGATAGAAAAGCAAAAGACATCATGTTTCAAAATGGAGATCTGGTACTAAGATGGGATACATGAAGAGAGGATAAAGGGAAGCATGGAAAATTTGATCCTTTATGGTATGGTTCGTATAAAATCATTGAAGCCAGAACAAATAACACTTTCATGTTGGAAAGTCTTGACGGAGAAGCAGTAGAACTGCTTGTGAATGGGAAGTATTTGAAACACTATTTCCAACACTAGAAGCAGTCATTTCATCATTGTACATATCCGGTTTCTTATCATTGTATATTTTTCATCAAGCAATTTTTGACTTCATGCTCGAAGTGAAGGCGTTGATCTGCAGGTTCTTAGTGTTTCGTGGCAAAAAACACTATCCCCAGGTGGAGCCAGATGATGTGGATCATCTACATATCCTTTTAATTTTATATTAAAAATACAAAAAAAAATTGAAATTGAAAGAAAAGCAAATATGTTAAAGTATTATAGTTTTATAATTTGGCATAAAAGCAAAATGTTTTTAGTTTGATGTATTAAAGTTTAACTTTTTAAAACTTTGTACAAGTGGGTTTTGTATCAAAATATTGAAGGCCGATCAATTCAATTGGCAGAGAGTGCTGATATTCAAAGTCCCTTTTTCCTTTGTATTGTCGTCTCCTACAACCCCATTGCGATTTCTCGTCGCCGATGCGATCGCATTGCAACATCACCCATCGCATTGCAACATCACCCACGGCAGCAAACGATAAATTTGGTGGAAAATTGGTTCCGGATTTGTTTTCTTTCAATTGGCTGGAGTAAATGTAACAGATAATACTTTCAGATGGTCGAGTGTACAGTTCTCTCTCTTTCAGAGGGAGAAGACTATACTCATACTAAAGGGGCTTTATCCCTTTCGAATGGGCAGACAACAAAGGAAGCCTTTCGAAATCTTGAATTTCCGATAGTAACATCAAAATTAATATATGGAGGTTGTGTCATCGTACTCAAAGAAGATGACGAAGGTGTCGGCAATTGCGGTGCATCAAATGTGTCTTTCATAAGAATGCAGAGACATAGTTGGAAGTGGAATCGTTGCATCAAAAGGTTTGCAGAAGCACAAAAGGAGGGAAAATGCTCAGAGGAAGGTTCTGTCACAGAAACCGGGAATAACCTGGGCAAGTTTGAATATTGGCGTGGAAATTATGATAAGTTGTTTTGAAGAAAACCACGAGTGGTTTTTGCGCTGGGAATAAGCGGTAAATGTTTTTATGCTGGGTGGACGTGATACATGCTGGTGGTTAACGTGTGTTCCTTTAAAACAGCCCATTTCACGTTGAAAAAGCATGACGGAGCGGTCCAAATGAAATGGCGCGATGACCATCAGATCTGAGCAATCAGCGGTCAAGATCTAACACGATTATGCACAGATCACGGATGGTCGAGATATCCAATGGAAATGGCGGAACATCGAGGATCATTGGATCAAGGATATCAACGGTCGAGATCATATCATTATTTCGCGCGAACAAAGGATGGGCGAGAGGGTGAGAAATAATGTGATTGAGCGCCAACCGTTGGATCAGAAGGATCAACGGTCGATATTGATAGTGGGGAAATGCAATATAAAACATATGGACAGGGAGATGGATGGTTATGCGATGAAGCGCTGGAGAATTGATCATTAGATTTAAAATATCGACGGTCCAGATGAAATCAGAGTGTCGCAGAAATGAATGAATGAGGCAAAGGGAAAGTGAAACAACGAAACTGCACCGACCGTTGGATCTGGGGGAGCCAGATCAACGGTCCAAAATACATCGGCGGGAAGGCTTTGGTAAGTAACGATCGGGAGGAAAACTGGTGCTGCGATGGAGCGAGAACCATTAGATCAGGGAGATCGATAGCTCAGATCTTGTCGGCGGGGGAAAACCATCGGCAGGGAAATATAAAGAAGGCGGAAGGAAAAGAAGCCGCATCATCAGCAATTCCTATAGAATAGGATATTTGTTTTATTTTCTGAAGACAGTATAATTGTAATAAGACATGTAATAGACAGCTTTTGATGTCTAAAGTAGTTTTGGTAGTTAGGATTGGTTACAGCAGCCCCAAACTACTTTTTACTGTATTTAATGTAATTTTGAAGACAGAAAAGGGTCTGAGTTTTGGACCTTCAAAGCAGAATTTTTGTACTCAGAGATTGACAAGTTAATGAATGAGTATGCAAGTTTCTATCAGTTTTTTAATGTTGAAATGTATTCTCAGTTTACATTATGTTTTTCCATCTATTAATGAAACAGAGTTATGAGCAGCCGGCCTCTTTATACTTATGTATTTCAGAGTTAAAAAACCTTAATTTGCGCTCCTCTGTTTCAACTATTTCCTCATATACTTCTTCTGGATTTTGAAATGATATTTTCTGTATAAAACAACATATCACTTTGAAGTTCTCCCTTCTGATTTTTTCTGATTCTTTCGTTCAACATTGGCTAAAGATAGCATTGCAGAATGTTCATATATTTGATATTTAACGGTTTGATCTTTAATATTTGAGGGTTGATAAGACGGAGACAAATATATATATTCGTGACATAATCAGATAGATGTCTTAAGCACCAATTCCTTATCACAGCTAAGGGATTGTCTCTTAAGGTACAACACCTCGAACACTCATCAATGATTTGGTCGATGAATGGTGTGGGGAAGTTGTCTTTGGGACAAGATTTTTTCAAGTCACGAAAGTTAGTGCAGACACGAATGGTGCCTTGTTTCTTGAGAACGGGAACATGATTGGACACCCATGTGGTGTATTCAATAATGGGATAGATAAATCCAGCATGCTTGAGCTCAGGTCTCAACTTTTGGCGGATGGGAATGGCATCAGGCCATGTGTCGATATGGTGTTCAACAATGGCAAGATCAAGTCCATGCATATTGAAATAAGACTCGAAAAAAACATCACAGAATTATTTGAATAGCTTGATGTAAACATCAATTATTTTGGGGTACAATATGCCCCCAAGGTGATATTTTCTTCAATCCTTGGTTTTGTTATCACAAAATTTCACTTGATTGGCTACTACTCAGACAATTTCATGTAACTATTTCAAACCAAATTGTGACTGAAGCTTAGCTTCTTCATTCTGAGAGGGCTCTCTTAAGGGGGTTAATGATATTTGATAATGATGAAACTAGATGGCTAAATCTACTTGGAAAAGAAATTGATTGTGATATGTGTAGGTTGAAAAGAGTATAAGTCTGAAATCGTTGGGCTTATGAAGTCAATGTTCAAGAGGTTCGTGAATAAGTTCACTTCACATGTAGTTGAGGCAGCTTAAGTGTTGGAAATGTTGTCATTGATGGCAAAGGAGGTGTTGTGATGTAGAAACAGGAATGTTACAAGGAGACAAAGACAGATAATGAGGCAAAGAAAGAGGAAATGAATATAGTCTGAGAAAGGCGTAGGCAAGGGGTCACGTTGTTATTCCAAACAAACAAAAAATGTACATATAGATATATAAATTCCGAGAATCTTTTATACAACCAGGTGTTACACATAACATAATTTAAATTCCAGACTTTATATTCAAATGTGCAGTGGAATGAAATGAGATTGGATATGCTTTGAATCAGTTGGCATTCACTGTTTGAATTATGTTTGAAATTATCCCCATTTTTGAATAGAGCACTTGTATTCGATTGACATGGAGGTTGTATATATGGTAGAACTGTGCGTTATATATATGGCAGGACCGTGTTGAAATGCCAGAGACCAAGGCCACTTATAATGGAGCAGAACCATAGTCGTAAATTCATTCGAATAATCCCTATGCATTTAACCCACTCATAGAAGAACCCTGCGTGAAACCGTGGTCACTTAACTCTGTTTTATGATAATAGAATTCCCGCTTTTTGTTCGTGTTAATTGAATTCCTCAACCGGAGATTAAACCCGAAGTTAATAAACGAGAATATACACAGGAGAGCGCAAACCAGATGTACATCCGTGGTCAATCACTGTAGCAAAACCGCGAGCAGGTTTACAAGGTGGGTTGCCCCTCTTCGCACCGCTTTAGGCGAGTAAGTGGTAATCTTTGGTTGGGCAGCGATTCCACAGGATTGTTGACACGTGGCCAGGCTACTGTTCCAATACCACCACTTAAAGTGCACCTTCGCGCGTTAAAAACTGATGTTGGATGCCGAGCGAAATGCACACGGGTCGTTGATATGGAGAAGGGACATCGGATGGTGGTCGTCTGCAGTAGATGCTCGGACGATAACGGAGATGCGCAAGGGATAAACAAGGTACAACGCATGCATTTTATTGGTCCATTGAGTTATAGGTGGGCCCGGATCCACGGGTTATTACGAAGTTAAATCTTTATAAAGTGCTGAACCATTAATATAAGGTCGGAAATATAATTGAATTGCCAAAGGTTATTGTAAACGTTTATTTAAAAAGGCATGGAGTATTAATATAAATTTATAAAGGGTTGAACAGTTATATAAAGTTCAGAGACGATTATATAAGCTGGGAAATACAATATGACATTCAAAAGCTGCTAATTGTATTTATTTATCAATTTCTCCAAAATTGATAAATAAAATTGCCAAGAAAATAAAGAACCATGCGTGTGAAGCATTGAAACTGCCAGCGTAGAAAAAAGCAGAGATTGTGAGATTGTCCGGACTTGGGAAATGATTGGGCATGAAACTTGAATGCAATTATGGAAAAGGAAAAGAAGAGGAAAGCATGCAGAGATGAAAGTTCGGTGAACAAGAATATGTACAGGAATGAGTTGGACAGTTGAATAAGCACAGAAAATAGGGAATATGTAGATGCCAGTGAACAAAGTATATGCAGAACAGGTTCTTAACAATAGCAGAAAAAGACAAATCCAGTAAAGCCAAAATCCAGAAAAGGAGCTGAGTGAAATTGAAATGTGTAATTAAAAATGTGAATGTAAATGTTGTAATTATTTTTATTGTGTGTGATGCAAAGGCAAGTATCCTAAGGAAAAGACAAAATCCCACTATAACATTGAAATTTGTACATATTGTAGTAATTCTAAAAATGAGTTGAAAAAGGAATAAGAAGACAGAAGCCAAAGAGTCATGACTGTTCACTCCAAATTCCATGTGAAATACAAACAGTCATGTGAGAATTTCTATATATAATATCAATTTAATAAGCTCAAAAAAGGAGAGAGAGAGAGAGAGCAACTATAGAGAATGCAGAATATAGAAGAATAAAGCAGAGAAAATTAAGAGAAGAAGAGAAGATACAGAACATAGCTAATATATGGAGTAAATAAGAAAACATTTAGTTTGATAAATTTAGGAAGTTGGAGCTTCCCTATCAAGTTGCAGCTTGATAGCTGCCAGTTGTAGTTGACTAAGGTTGAAGCCTCCTGTAGGTTGGTGCCTGCAGAAAATTGAAGGGAGTTGGTGCTTCCTTGCAAGTTGTAGCTTGCAGAATTGAGGTTGGAGCCTCCTGTAGGTTGGTGCCTGCAGAAAAAAAGTGGTGAGAGGGAGTTGGAGCTTGCCTTTGCATCACAACAATAATAAGATGTGGTTTTCTCCTTTTATGGGTTTCCACTTATATCTGGTGTCTCTGTGCATGATATTTATGTATTGATCTGATATGTATCATCTGCTTAATATCTGCTGCTCTCATATTAAGTCTACTGCTATATTATACTAACACTTGCTGCTTACATTCTAAGATTACTCACACATTAAATTGGATATGAAATGAAGGTGTAAATAAGTTTAATTAAAAGTTCTACAAGATCAGGAATGTGTTAAACTGATTCACCCCCCCCCCCCCTCTCAGTTTAACTAAAGGTTCAACAATTGGTATCAGAGCAGGTTTCTTTGTTCAAGTCTAACAACTAAAAGGAGATCCTAGGTTCCCAAGATGGCTAGTAAAGAAGGATGCTCAACCAATAAAGCCCCTTTCTTCACTGGTGAAAATTATGCTTTCTGGAAAATCAGAATGAAGACATACATAATGTCTCTAGGAATAGAAGTCTGGGCTGTTGTGGAATTAGGATATGCCCCGAAGTCAACTGATACAGAAAAAGAAGCTAAAGAAAGCTTTGTAGCTAATGCAAAAGCCATGAATGCCATCCTGAATGGATTATGTGAAGCAGAGTTTATTAAAGTAATGCACAAAGACACTGCCAAAAAAATATGGGATACTCTTGAAAACATACACGAGGGAGACCAGAAAGTAAAGACTACCAAACTTCAAGTCTATAGAGCCCAGTTTGAAAACTTAAAAATGAATGATGATGAAGACATTGCCAGTTTCTTCCTAAAAGCTGCAGAAATTATTAACAATATGAAAGCCCTTGGAGAAAAAATGCCAGAAAGTATAATTGTGCAAAAGATTCTAAGATCTCTTCCATCCAGGTTTAATCCAAAGGTGTCTGCAATAGAAGAAACAACTGATTGGGAGACCTTGACCATGAACCAGCTACTTGGAAATCTAACAACCTATGAAATGAGGGTCCCACAGAAGAAGACAAGCACGAGGGAGGCAACTTTTAAATCAGAAAAGAAGAAAGAAGAAGAGGGAGACATATACTCTTGCTCAGATGAAGAAGAGGCAAAATTTGTCAAGAAATTGGATAGAGGATCAGGTAAATACAAAGGTAAACTTCCTTTTAAATGCTTCAATTGTGGAAAAGTTGGACACTATGCTGCTAAGTGTCTTCACAAGAAAGTAAGGAATCAACCTCAAGAGTCAGAGAGAAATAAATCAAAGAACTGGCAGAAAGGAAAGAAGTTCAGCAGAAAATCCTTCTACGCTCAACAAGACAGCAATGCATCTGAAGATTTAGATGAACCCTCAAGTGAAGAAGGAACGTTCGAATTCTTGTTGATGGCCATAGAAGAACTTGAAGGACTCCTACTAGAAGATGAAGAAGAAGAAGGGGAAGTCGACCTTGAGGGGGAGCTAAGAAGTGCTCTGGAAGAGATTGACAGACTCAAACTGAAATGCAGAAAACAAAAGGACATTCTCCTCAAGTATGTACGAGAAGAACAGAATTCAGAAGTCTTAAAGCAGCTAAAGATAAAGCTTGAAGAAGCCAAAAAGATAGAGGACATGTTACTTAAGCAAATCAAGGAGAAATCTCAAGAACAAGAGAAGTTGGAAGAAGAAGTAGTATGTCTTAGAAAGAAATTAGAAAATGATCAAAGGAAAGTGGTCATAAATTCTTCTCAAACAACAAGCTCTAGTAAGTTGAATGAAATTCTGGGTGCTCAAAGATCTCCCATGATAAAAACTGGAATAGGCTATGAAGGAGAATCAAGTAAAGGCAAAGAAAAGGTTGACAAAGAGATTATTTTTGTAAAAGCCAAGAAGAATGATGAAGCAGCTCAAGCAATTCCTACAAAAGAAGAAACCTGTAAGGAGAAAGACAGAGATCAGAAGAAACCTCTAGTAACAAAGAATGCAATAAATATTAAGACAACAGAAAAAGAATCATATGCCTCTGAATATGTCAAAATCGGAAGCCACCAAAGGAAATTCTTCCCTCCTATGAAGAATGCCACCTGTTATGTCTGCCACAAGCTGGGACACATTGCTGCATATTGCCATACAAGGAGGAGTAATTCAAACCAGCAAAAGATGCAAACATTGAAAAGACTGCCTCAAGCAAACAAATGGAAAAGACAACCTTACATCAGGTATGCAAATAGTTTCTATGGTTACTGTTTCTATTGTAAGGAATTTGGTCATAAAATTATTGAATGTAGAAATTATGGACAAAGATTGATTTTCAACACCTCAAGGAGGTTCATGAATCAAAGAAATTCTGTTCATACTCACAATACTGCAAAAACTATGATCAAATGCTTTATATGCAATCAAGCTGGACATATTCCTTCCAAATGTCCTCTGAAAGGATGTGATTCATCAACTCACAAAAGATACCAAACAAAAGGATGCCTCCAGTGGATAAAGAAGGAGAATAAATGTGACCTGGCCCTAACCACTCAAGACCTGAAAAGCCAGTGGTACCTGGATAGTGGCTGCTCAAAACATATGACTGGAGACAAAAGCAAGTTTATAACTCTTGATGAAAAGAAATCTGGCAATGTTACTTTTGGCAATGATAAATCAGGTAAGATCAAGGGAAAAGGCTTAGTCAGCATAGATAATGGAAGAGGAAAGGCCCAAGATGTACTATTTGTAGATGGGATGAAAGCAAATTTACTGAGTGTCAGTCAGATGTGTGACAAAGGCTGTGAAGTTCTCTTTAGAGCACAAGATTGTGAAGTCAGATCAAGCACAACAGGAAAGACTCTGCTCAAAGGTGTTTGAACAGAGAGTAATGTTTACATAGTAAAAGAGGAGGATGAAGCCTGCCATCTTAGCAAACTTGAGGAGTCATGGTTATGGCATAAGAGATTGGGACATCTCAGCTTCGACCATATCATCAGACTGAGCAAGAAGAAAGCTGCCAGATATATTCCAGAAATAAAAAGGCCTTCAAATACCATATGAAAATCTTGTCAATTGGGGAAACAGACTCACACATCCTTTAGATCTAAAGATGAGCTATCAACAAGAAGACCACTCCAGCTTGTGCACATGGACCTGTGTGGACCTGCTAGAACTAAGACACCAAGTGGAGAATCCTACTTCATGCTGATAATAGATGATTTCTCCAGAATGACATGGGTTGATTTTCTCAAGAACAAATCAGAAGCACTAGAAAAGTTTAAGACATTCAAAGCATTAGCAGAAAATCAAACTGGATGCAAGCTAAAATGTATCAGATCATATAGAGGAGGAGAATTCACAGATTATGACTTTGCAGACCTATGTAATGAACATGGAATAAAACAACAATTTACCATTGCAGGGACACCTCAGCAGAATGGAGTAGCAGAGAGACAAAACAGGTCTGTACAACAAATGGCCAGAGCTATGATGCAAGAGAGTAACATTACTCAAACCTTTTGGGCAGAAGTTGTACACACAGCAGTACATATTCTAAACAAAGCTCATTTAAGACCTAACAGTGACAAGACACCTTATGAGCTATGGCATGGTAAACCTGCATCAATCAAACACTTTAGAGTCTTTGGCAGTAAGTGCTACATAAAAAATAATGATGAAAATCGGGGGAAGTTTGATGCAAGAGCAGATGAAGGAATACTCTTACGATATGCATCCAAGAGTAAGCAGCCATCCTGAAAATCATGAAGAAGAGGACCAAGATGATGAAGAAACAAGCAAAACATCAGAAAATTTTGAAGTGAACTCAAAAACCCCCTCAAGATACACTCAAAAGAACCATCCAGAAGATCAAATCATAGGAGACAAGAGTGTAGGAGTGCAAACAAGAAGGCAGCTAATTGAACAGACAGAAGAAGTATACATAGCCATGTTATCACAAATAGAGCCAAAGAAGTTTGAAGAAGCCAGCAAAGACAAGTATTGGGTAAAAGCAATGAATGAAGAATTGGACCAAATTGAGAAGAACAATACCTGGGAACTAGTTCCTAGACCAATTGAGAAGAATATCATTGGTTCAAAATGGGTATTCAAAAACAAAATGAATGAGAAAGGACAAGTAATCAGGAATAAAGCAAGGCTGGTCTGCAAAGGATACTCACAAATAGAAGGACTTGATTATGATGAAACATTTGCCCCTGTAGCTAGAATGGAAGCTATCAGAATGTTCCCGGCATTTGCATGCTATCAAGACTTCAAGGTATATCAAATGGATGTAAAGTATGCTTTTCTTAATGGAGATCTAGAAGAAGAAGTGTACATGGAACAACCAGAAGGCTTCTCATTGACAGACAAAGAAGACTATGTGTGCAGACTGAAGAAGGCCCTATATGGACTGAAACAAGCTCCTCGTGCTTGGTACTCAAGACTGGACAAATATTTGCAAAAATAGGGTTTTAAGAGAGGTGGAGTAGACAACAATCTATACATAAAAGCGCATGAAAATGAACTCCTAATTGTTGTTGTATATGTTGATGACATTATGTTTGGAAGCAACAAAGATGAACTAGCAAAAGGGTTTGCTGATGAGATGAAAATAGAGTTTGAAATTTCTATGATTGGAGAACTCAGTTTCTACTTGGGACTGCAAATTCAGCAAAAGAACACAGGCACATTCATTTCTCAAGAAAAATACGTAAAAGAAATGCTGAAAAAATTCAAAATGGAGGATTGCAAACCAATGACAACCCCCATGATCACGGGATGCAAGCTGTGTGCTGATGATAGGTCTGCAGATGTAGATCAAAAACTCTACAGATCCATGATAGGAAGCCTGCTGTACTTGACAGCTTCAAGACCAGACATCATGCTAGCAGTAGGACTAGTGGCAAGATATCAAGCAACACCTAAACAAAACCATCTTCTGGCAGTAAAAAGAATACTCAGATATCTACAAGGAACAACACAGTATGGACTTTGGTATCCTAAAGGCAAAAGCTTCACTTTAACAGCATACACAGATGCAGATTGGGCCAGCTGTGTGGATGACAGGAAGAGTACAAGTGGAGGTGCATTCTATCTAGGAGAAAGTCTGGTGTCATGGTTAAGCAAGAAACAAACATCTATCTCCCTATCTACAGCAGAAGCAAAATATATTGCAGCAGCAGCATGTTGTACACAAGTCATGTGGATGAAGCAAACTCTACAAGACATGAAGGTAAGCATTGATGAACCTATCTCAATTAAATGTGATAATACAAGTGCTATTAGTATATCTAAAAATCCTGTGCTTCACTCAAAAACTAAGCATATCCCAATCAAGTATCATTTTCTCCCAGAACAAGTGGCTCAGAAGATAGTAAAACTGGAATATGTACCAACAAAAGAACAGACAACTGATATATTTACCAAACCTCTTGCTGGAGAACCATTCCAATATTTGAGGGATAAACTAGGGGTAGTATCTGTAGATGCTACTCTCTGATATAAAGAGAAAGCACAGTCTCAGGGGGAGAACATAAATGATAATATCATTCCAGGGGGAGATCAGCCAGCAAGGAAAGCATGAATCAGGTCCTCAGGATCAAAGGATTAAGACAAAAGAACACCAAGTTATTATCCTAGAGTTGTCTACATTATTCAAGCATGAAAAGGTCAATTACAGAACAAAAGCATCAGTTTGAATCCAATCATACATCTCTGATTAGAAAAAAGCTGATACATCTATATTCTATGAAGTATCATTATTCTCACTTTTAGCTCTATACAAGTGAAAGAAGTCTATGCGTTTGAACTGTATCAATTTACCGTGTATATTCAAATTCGATAATCCTCAAAGTGTTCTCTCAACAAGTTTTATACATCACTTTGGAGCAGCATGGTACAACGTTAGCAGTAGAGGACCTAAACATAACTCAGAGAGAGGAAATGAAAAAAACAACCCTTTTCCATTGATGTCAAAGGGGGAGGAAGAGAAAGCAACAGGAGAAAGAGCAGCCAAAAAGGAAGAGCAAACAACAGGAGGAAGAGCAGGCAAACAGGAAGAGAAAACAACAGGAGGAACAGCAGGGAAACAGGAAGAGCAAGCAACAGGAGAAAGAGTAGGCAAACAGAGAAAATGTATTGCCATCAATGCCAAAGGGGGAGACTGTTGGAAATGTTGTCATTGATGGAAAAGGAGGTAGCAGATGCATAAACAGGAACAGTTACAAGGAGACAAAGACAGACAATGGAGGCAGCAAAGAGGAAATGAATATAAAGGAGTAGCGTAGGTAGAGAAACCGTTGTTATTCCAAAAATATGCACATATATATATAAATTTCGAGAATATTTTATACAGCCAGGCGTTACACATAACATAATTTACATTCCGGACTTTATATCCAAATGTGAAGTGGAATGCAATGAGATTGGATATGCTTTGAATCAGTTGGCATTCACTGTTTGAATTATGTTTGAAATTATCCCCATTTTTTAACAGAGCACTTGTATTCGATTGACATGGAGAGTGTATTTATGGTATAACTGTGCATTATATATATGGCACGACTGTGTTGAAATGCCAGAGACCAAGGCCACTTATAATGGAGTGGAACCATAGTCGTAAATTCATTCGAATAATCCCTGTGAATTTAACCCCACTCATAGAAGAACCCTGCGTGAAACCGTGGTCACTTAACTCTGTTTTATGATAATAGAATTCCCGCTTTATAGAAAGAAATAAATTTTTTTTTTCGTGTTAATTGAATTACTCAACCGGAAATTAAACCTGAAGTTAATAAACGAGAATTTACATAGGAGAGCACAAACCAGATGTACAACCACGGTCAATCACTGTAGCAAAACCGCGAGCGGGTTTACAAGGTGGGTTGCCCCTCTTTGCACTGCTTTACGTGAGTAAGCGGTAATTTTTGGTTGGGCAGCGAATCCACAGGATTTTTGACACGTGGCATAGGCGAGGTTGGAAAACCGCCCGTTAAAGTTCGTCCATCGCTCATTATCATTCGCGCATGTTGGTCGAGCGCAATCCGTTGGATTGCATGAGGTAAGGGATCATGGTAACAACCGTCAGATGGGCGCATGAATTAACAAAGGTGCAGTGCATGCGGTTGATTGGTTATTGATTGCATGTGTGAGGCCCAATCAAACATGTATTAAGGTTTATGGGTTTAATCCAAAGTTGGGATTATATGCGATGATATATATAAGCGACGGTTAACCTTTTATTAAAGTCAGTATATATGTATGAGTGAATGTGCATATATGGAAACATTCGAATGACTGTGTGAATATTCATATGACGTCGTTGAGTTATACACAAGCGCATAATAATCAAGGTATGGTCTGGCATAACGTTGGGTTGCGACTCTACTGCTAACTATAGTGAGGAATATATGCATTGATATAGAGCGCATAACATAAGGGACTTGGGATTAATATCTCAAATCTCAGAGATTTGAGATATTAACACTCTCAGATTTAAATTTAATTGAATTTTCCAGCGTGGAATTAAAGAGAAGTGTGAGATTGTCCGGACTTGGGAAATTATTGGGCATGAAACTTGAATGCAACTATGGAAAAGGAAAAGAAGAGGAAAGCATGCAGAGATGAAAGTTCGGTGAACAAGAATATGTACAGGAATGAGTTGGATAGGTGAATAAGCACAGAAAAAAAGGAATATGCAGATGAAAGTGAACAAAGTGTATGCAGAACAGGTTCTTAATGGCAGCAGAAAAAGACAAATCCAGTAAAGCCAAAATCCAGAGAAGGAGCTGAGTGAAATTGAAATGTGTAATTAAAAATGTGAATGTAAATGTTGTAATTATTTTTATTGTGTGTGATGCAAAGGCAAGTATCCTAATCAAAAGGAAAAATCCCATTGTAGCATGGAAATTTGTACATATTGTAGTAATTCTAAAAAATTAGTTGGAAAAAGGAATAAGAAGATAGAAGACAAAGAGTCATGACTGTTCACTCCAAATTCCTTGTGAAATATAAACAGTCATGTGAGAATTTCCATATATAATATCAATTTAATAAGCTCAAAGAGATAGAGAGAGAAAATATAGAGAATGCAAAATATAGAAGAATAAAGAAGAGAAGATTAAGAGAAGAAGAGCAGATACAGAACAGAGCTAATATCTAGAGTAAATCAGAAAACATTCAGTTTGATAAATTGAGGAAGTTGGAGCTTCCCTATCAAGTTGTAGCTTGATAGCTATTAGTTGTAGCTGACTGAGGTTGGAGCCTCCTGTAGGTTGGTGCCTGCAGAAAATTGAAGGGAGTTGGTGCTTCCTTGCAAGTTGTAGCTTGCAGAATTGAGGTTGGAGCCTCCTGTAGGTTGGTGCCTGCAGAAAAATAGTGGTTAGAAGGAGTTGGAGCTTGCCTTTGCATAAAAACAATAATAAGATGTGGTTTTCTCCCTTTATGGGTTTCCATTCATAGCTAGTGTCTCTGTGCATGATATTTATGTGTTGATCTGAATTATATCATCTTCTTAATACCTGCTGCTCTCATATTAAGTCTACTGTTATATTATATTAATTCTTGCTTCTTACATTCTAATATTACTCATATATTAAATTGGATATGAAATGAAGGTATAAATAAGTTTAATGAAAAGTTTTAAAAGGTTCAGGAATGTGTTAAACTGATTGACCCCCCCTCTCAGTTTAACTAAAGGTGCAACAATTGGTATCAGAGCAGGTTCCTTTGTTCAAGTCTAACAACTTAAAGGAGATCCTAGGTTCCCAAGATGGCTAGTAAAGGAGGATGCTCAACCAATAAAGCCCCTTTCTTCACTGGTGAAAATTATGCTTTCTAGAAAATTAGAATGAGAACATACATAATGTCTCTAGGAATAGAAGTCTGGGCTGCTGTGGAATTAGGATATGCCCCAAAGGCAACTGACACAGAAAAAGAAACAAAACAAGATTTTGTGGCTAATGAAAAAGCCATGAATGCCATCCTGAATGGATTATGTGAAGCAGATTTTATTAAAGTAATGCACAAAGACACTGCCAAAGATATATGGGATACTCTTGAGAACATACATGAGGGAGACAAGAAAGTAAAGACTGCCAAACTTCAAGTCTATAGAGCCTAGTTTGATAACTTAAAAATGAATGATGATGAAGACATTGCCAGTTTCTTTCTAAAAGCTGCAGAAATGATTAACAATATGAAAGCTCTTGGAGAAAAATGCCAGAAAGTATAATTGTGCAAAATATTCTAAGATCTCTTCCATCCAGGTTTAATTCAAAGGTGTCTGCAATAGAAGAAACAACTGATTGGGAGACCTTGACCATGAACCAGCTACTTGGAAATCTAACAGCCTATGAAATGAGGCTCCCATAGAAGAAGACAAGTACGAGGGAGGCAGCTTTTAAATCAGAAAAGAAGAAAGAAGAAGAGGGAGACATATGCTCTTGCTCAAATGAAGAAGAGGCAAAATTTGTCAAGAAATTGGATAGAGGATCAGGTAAATACAAAGGTAAACATCCTTTTGAATGCTTCAACTGTGGAAAAGTTGGACACTATGCTGCTAAGTGTCCCCACAAGAAAGTAAGGAATCAGCCTCAAGAGTCAGAGCGAAATAAATCAAAGAACTGGTAGAAAGGAAAGAAGTTCAGCAGAAAATCCTTCTACGCTCAACAAGACAGCAATACATCTGAAGATTCAGATGAACCCTCAAGTGAAGAAGGAACATCCGAATTCTTATTGATGGCCATATAAGAACTTGAAGGACTCCTGCTAGAAGATGAAGAAGAAGAAGGGGAAGTCAACCTTGAGGGGGAGCTAAGAAGTGCTCTGGAAGAGATTGATAGACTTAAACTGAAATGCAGAAAACAAAAGGACATTCTCCTCAAGTATGTATGAGAAGAACAAAATTCAGAAGTCTTAAAGCAGCTAAAGATAAAGCTTGAAGAAGCCAAAAATATAGAGGACATGTTACTTAAGAAAATCAAGGAGAAATCTCAAGAACAAGAGAAGTTGGAAGAAGAAGTAGTATGTCTCAGGAAGAAATTAGAAAATTCTCAAAGGAAAGTGGCCATAAATTCTTCTCAAACAACAAGCTCTAGTAAGTTGAATGAAATTCTGGGTGCTCAAAGATCTCTCATGATAAAAACTGGAATAGGCTATGAAGGAGAATCAAGTGAAGGCAAAGAAAAGGTTGACAGAGAGATTATTTTTGTAAAAGCCAAGAAGAATGATGAAGCAGCTAAAGCAATTCCTACAAAACAAGAAACCTATAAGGAGAAAGATAGAGATCAGAAGAAACCTCTAGTAACAAAGAATGCAATAAATATTAAGACAACAGAAAAAGAATCATATGCCTCTGAATATGTCAAATTCGGAAGCCACCAAAGGAAATTCTTCCCTCCTATGAAGAATGCCACCTATTATGTTTGCCACAAGCTGGGACACATTTTTGCATATTGCCATACAATGAGGAGTAATTCAAACCAGAAAAAGATGCAAACATTGAAAGGCTGCCTCAAGCAAACAAATGGAAAAGACAACCTTACATCAAGTATGCAAATAGTTTCTATGGTTACTGTTTCTATTGTAAGGAATTTGGTCATAAAATTATTGAATGTAGAAAGTATGGAAAAAGATTGATGTTCAACACCTCAAGGAGGTTCATGAATCAAAGAAATTTTGTTCATACTCACAATACTGCAAAAACTATGATCAAATGCTTTATATGCAATCAAGTTGGACATATTCCTTCCAAATGTCCTCTGAAAGGATGTGATTCATCAACTCACAAAAGATACCAAACAAAAGGATGCCTCCAGTGGATAAAGAAGGAGAATAAATGTGACCTGGCCCTAACTGCTCAAGACCTGAAAAGCCAGTGGTACCTGGACAGTGGCTGCTCAAAACATATGACTGGAGACAAAAGCAAGTTTATAACTCTTGATGAAAAGAAATATGGCAATGTTACTTTTGGCAATGATAAATCAGGTAAGATCAAGGGAAAAGGCTCAGTCAGCATAGATAATGGAAGAGGAAAGGCCCAATATGTACTATTTGTAGATGGGCTGAAAGAAAATTTACTGAGTGTCAGTCAGATGTGTGACAAAGGCTGTGAAGTTCTCTTTAGAGCACAAGATTGTGAAGTCAGATCAAGCACAACAGGAAAGACTCTTCTCAAAGGTGTTCGAACAGAGAGTAATGTTTACATAGTAAAAGAGGAGGATGAAGCCTGCCATCTTAGCAAACTTGAGGAGTCATGGTTATGGCATAGGAGACTGGGACATCTCAGATTCGACCATATCATCAGACTGAGCAAGAAGAAAGCTGTCAGAGATATGCCAGAAATAAAAAGGCCTTCAAATACCATATGCAAATCTTGTCAATTGGGGAAACAGACTCGCACATCCTTTAGATCTAAAGATGAGCTATCAACAAGAAGACCACTCCAGCTTGTGCACATGGACCTGTGTGGACCTGCTAGAACTAAGACACCAAGTGGAGAATCCTACTTCATGCTGATAATAGATGATTTCTCGAGAATGACATGGGTTGCTTTTCTCAAGAACAAATCAGAAGCACTGGAAAAGTTTAAGACATTCAAAGCATTAGCAGAAAATCAAACTGGATGCAAGCTAAAATGTATCATATCAGATAGAGGAGGAGAATTCACAGATTATGACTTTGCAGACCTATGTAATGAACATGGAATAAGGCAATAATTTACGATTGCAGGGACACCTCAGCAGAATGGAGTAGCAGAGAGACAAAACAGGTCTGTACAACAAATGGCCAAAGCTATGATGCAAGAGAGTAACATTACTCAAACCTTTTGGGCAGAAGCTGTACACACAGCAGTACATATTCTAAACAAAGCTCATTTAAGACCTAACAGTGATAAGACACCTTATTAGCTATGGCATGGTAAACCTGCATCAATCAAGCACTTTAGAGTCTTTGGAAGCAAGTGCTACATAAAGAATAATGATGAAAATCTGGGGAAGTTTGATGCAAGAGCAGATGAAGGAATACTATTAGGATATGCATCCAAGAGTAAAGGATATAGATGCTACAACAAGACTCTTCGAAAAATTGTAGAAAGTATTGATGTAAGATTTTATGAAGAACTTCCAAACAAGACAAGAGATATAGATTGCAGCATCCATCCTAAAAATCATGAAGAAGAGGACCAAGATGATGAAGAAACAAGAAAAACATCAGAAAATGTTTAAGTAAACTCAAAAACCCCCTCAAGATACACTCAAAAGAACCATCCAGAAGATCAAATCATAGGAGACAAGAGTGTAGGAGTGCAAAAAAGAAGGAAGCTAACTAAATAGATAGAAGACGTATACATAGCAATGTTATCACAAATAGAGCCAAAGAAGTTTGAAGAAGCCAACAAGGACAAGTATTGGGTAAAAGCAATGAATGAAGAATTGGACCAAATTGAGAAGAACAATACCTAGGAACTAGTTCCTAGACCAATTGAGAAGAATATCATTGGTTCAAAATGGGTATTCAAAAACAAAATGAATGAGAAAGGACAAGTAATCAGGAATAAATCCAGGCTGGTCTGCAAAGGATACTCACAAATTGAAGGACTTGATTATGAAGAAACATTTGCCCCTGTAGCCAGAATGGAAGCTATCAGAATGTTCCTGGCATTTGCATGCTACCAAGACTTCAAGGTATATCAAATGGATGTAAAGTCTGCTTTTCTTAATGGAAATCTAGAAGAAGAAGTGTACATGGAACAACCAGAAGGCTTCTCATTGACAAACAAAGAAGACTGTGTATGCAGACTGAAGAAGGCCCTATATGGATTGAAACAAGCTCCTCGTGCTTAGTACTCAATACTGGATAAATATTTGCAAAAACAGGGTTTTAAGAGAGGTGGAGTAGACAGCAATCTATACATAAAGGTACATCAAAATGAACTTCTGATTGTTGTAGTGTATGTTGATGACATTATGTTTAGAAGCAACAAAGATGAACTAGCAAAAGGGTTTTCTTATGAGATGAAAACAGAGTTTGAAATGTCTATGATTGGAGAGCTCAGTTTCTACTTGGGACTAAAAATTTGACAAAAGAACACAGGAACCTTCATCTCTCAGGAAAAATACTTAAAAGAGATGCTCAAAAAATTCAAAATGGAGGACTGCAAACCTGTGACAACACCCATGATCACGGGATGTAAGCTGTGTGCTGATGATGGGACTATAGATGTAGATAAAAAACTCTACAGATCCATGATAGGAAGCCTGTTGTATTTGATAGCATCAAGACCAGACATCATGCTAGCAGTAGGACTAGTGGCAAGATATGAAGCAACACCTAAACAAAACCATCTTCTGGCAGTAAAAAGAATACTCAGATATCTACAAGGAATAACACAGTATGGACTTTGGTATCCTAAAGGCAAAAGCTTCACTTTAACAGCACACACAGATGCAGATTGGGCCAGTTTTGTTGATGATAGGAAAAGTACAAGCGGCGGTGCTTTCTATCTAGGAGAAAGTCTGGTGGCATGGTTAAGCAAGAAACAAACATCCATCTCTATGTCTACAGCTAAAGCAGAATATATAGCAGCAACAACATGTTGTACACAAGTCATGTGGATGAAGCAAACTCTTCAAGACATGAAGGTAAGCATTGATGAACCTATCTCAATCAAATGTGATAATACAAGTGCTATAAGTATATCTAAAAATCCTCTACTTCACTCAAAAACTAAACATATTCCAATCAAGTATCATTTCCTCCGAGAACAAGTGGCTCAGAAGATAGTAAAGATGGAATATGTACCAACAAAATAACAGACAGTAGATATATTTACCAAACCTCTTGCTAGAGAACCATTTCAATATTTGAGAGATAAACTAGGAGTAGTATCTGCAGATGCTACTCTCTGATATAAAGAGAAAACACAATTTCAGGGGAGAACAAAAACGAAAATATCATTCCAGGAGGAGAAGAGACAACAAGGAAAGAATGAATCAGGTCCTCAGGATCAAAGGATTAAGGAAAAATAACACCAAGTTTTTATCCTAGAGCTATCTACATTATTGTTGAGGAGGTAAATCCCCTCTGCGGACAGAGGCGATCCCTACTAGCCCAGCAGGGGTCTAGCAACAATCACAAAATGTTACGACGCAAGTTCCTAGTTACGAATGAAAAGACCAAAGATGGAGGCCTACCTGGAATCTGATGCTATGATCTGAAGAAGAGAGCATTCCCGTTCCTCAGCCTCGGCAGATCACGATCCTCCACGATCTCCGTGGATGGACACCTGCACATGCAAGAAACAAACAGATATAAGCATAAAATCCAGCATATGCAACTAAATATCAGTCAGAAAGGATATTACTCATATTAACATAATTGAAAACAGAGTGGAACCATAATCATAATCATTCATTAAATAATGATCGAAAGAGATTACAACCAAAGTTCTGATGTCGTGGTCTCCTTCGGATGGGTCCCCAGTCGTTCACGTCTCGCAAAGCTCGCCAGGGAAAGGGAAAACCTCTCCTGAGTCTCTCGACGATAGTCTCCTTACTTGAATGGGCCTTAAGGGAAGAAAGAGGGCTCTTCCAGAACAAAGGCTCTTGGGAATTTGGAGATTCAAAGCTTAGGCACTTCAAGACTAGCTTGCTATGGGATTGAGAAGGCTTTTATAGATGGGGAAGGAGGGAGTTGGGATCCCTATTATTGTGGGATTGGCCCTATCAACAAGGAAGGTTCCATGGGAGGTGGCAAACTACTTCCCTTCCATAGAACTTCCGCAGCCAAACCTCCCAACTCAAGATAGGCAATGGTTTCTGAGTTGGTTGAAACACAACTCCCACAATATTTATTTAAAAAACATTCCTTAAATTGGATGGCGCGACTACTGCTCTGGGACAGAGTGCCAGTTGGCACGGCCTCTTTGCAGGATTTTCCTCATTGGTGCGAGTGATGAACTGTATGCCAGTGCCAATGCAAAAGGAGCTGTTTTTATGACTTTTTGCAAGGAGATGTCTTTAGGGAAATTAAAGCTCATGCTTAGAGGAATGCATTGATGATGATTTCAAGGCATGACAATGTTCACAGGTCACAAAATGGGTCCTCCATTGTGCGGGATGCGGAATGGTAGGGACGGTGAAAAATTACTGTGTAACAGATGCCCCCTAAAGTATGAGGCCCGAGAGAGATAGGGGTGAAATGCTTTACGAGAACATGTTCAACTGAAGGCCCGCCGTCGGGAAACCTGCGTAGAAAAATACAATTGATATCTCAAGTACATGATATATATGTGGTATGGGTGCAGCCATCCGAAACAGAGTTCACTATAATCTGGATCCAGGGTATGGGCGCAGCCATCCAGCGAGGATCGAATAAATAGACTCAGGTATGGTCGCAGCCATCCAATCAATGAGTCATGTACATAATGATAATAATCCACAATCATAGCCTGGATTACAACAGACGCAATCCAGGGTCTTGCGCTCCATCTTGACCCAAACAAAGTACAAGTTCGAGCATGCGAATATGTGAGCTGAAGTCAAACATGCAGGAACATCGTCTGATTAACAGCCAATGATGAAAGTTGTTAACAGACGCGAGAGGAACCACCAATAATGACAATGGCCCTCAAGGTACTACAGGTACAATCTACAGTGTGTGAATTAATGAGTTGGTGTCGAACACCCGTAGAATCACTCGATCAGAGGCCAATGAGGAAAACCTCATGTCGAATGCGATGAACCTGCCATTGAGGCATGCAGGCTCCAAGGTACCATGAAAGAGTCTCTAGGCCAACTTCCTGGATAATGAGCTGAAGTCGACAGGAAGTGACCTTGATCGAAGGTGGGCCATAATGTTTCCCACATCATCGACATGAGACAGAGGAACATGATGTTTTGTTGTGAATCAGGATCGTATGAGAATCAGAGGAAGGTTGATATTTGCAGAGGCCAACTTCTCTTGAACATATAAACGGCACGACAGTGGACTTGGCAGTATCTGACATGAAGAGATCAGAGGTCATGGTGACGAGGCAATGAGCATATGAGAGGTCAAAAGGGATTATCCAAACCCACGGAGGCAAAGTGAAGAAACGAGATGAGATGTCCCCAACCCGACACGAATACAGACAAGTGCCATGTTCAAGAGTGACATACTGCCGACGACGATGACAATGGTTCCATTTTTCCCCCACCATTTCTTGCGAGTACCCCAATTATTTTTGATAACAAGCTTGAAGGGGATAGCATATGCTTGTAATATAAGTCCGCCCTTCGGGCGAATCCATCCTAGTGCATTTAACGAGTCCTAGGAAGGAGGAACTCGGAGAACGTCATTTTGACTGAATCCGATGTCATCAAGGTTTAACGAGTCTGACAAAGGGAGAACTCGGCGTCTTTTCATGTTTAGAGAGTTTGAAAAGACAGCAGAAAAGTAAACTCCATAGGTCCCTTTTCGTAAATAGTTCCTCAGATCCGAAAAGGTAGAAAACAATATCCGAGAAAACCTCCTAGTCGCAATAGGCTAGGGTATTCCTTTTTCGTAATCAATCCATCCCAGCCCAAAAAAGGGGTAAACGTATATTGGGTGGATGTCGATTTGTGTCCATTTTAACGAGATCGAAACGACAAGGGCCTCGACAATCTTTTCATGTTTAGAGAGTCAGAAAAGAGCTAAAATATGACTCCAGAGTGACTTTTTCGTGTATTTACTGAGTCCAAAAAAGTATAAAATACAACTCGTTTCCATCGTTAAAGTTGCAAAAACCCTTTTGCTGCACATACCAGGCAAGCGTAAAACCCATTTTCGACATAATATATTAAAATATTTGATAAAAATGACTCTTTACAACTCATTTTATGTCAAAAAGCTATAAATATGTCAAATTGGTAAAAATAAAATTACATTTACTATTTACCTTGGTGAAAAGCAACAGTGGTCCATTTGGAGTAGAAAATTCTGACGGTGATTGCGACAGATCCGGTTGACCATTCATTTTCTCGTCTGCTATAGGTAAGAGGTGCTCCCTTGCTCTACATTTCCATCCATTTGTGATAATTTTCCCTTGAAAATCAGTTCTATGTGGTCACTTTTGAAATTTTAGGGCCGCGGTCATTGGCGCGGGTATCGGGCACGGACCCGCGCCAATGGGCTCCTTTATACAAAGGGATCGCGCCAGTGGCCGAACCTAAAAATGCGCCTAAAAATTCGATATTTAAACCAAATTTCATGGAATTCGAGGCCTATCAGAGATCTAATCAAGGGTTTATGACCATATGAATGTTGGTAATCAAGCAAAATGGCGATTGAATGGAAAGAACGAGAGCATGGAGAAGAGGATGAACAGGCCATCCAAAGTGAAGCCTGCATGAATGCCCTCAGAAATTGTGGGCTGAAAAATTTCTTCCTCACACCCTATCTACGAGCTCAGCCTGAGCTCCTCCAGTATTTGATCAGCATTTGGGATGAACATGAACAGGTGTTCAGGTTACGAGATCAGGTATTAGAGCTGGAGGTTTCTGATGTCTATTTTATCACCGGATTGTCGCGCAGAGGTCTGATCCCTGTGTTGACTGGAAGCAGACCATCTGGGGAGAAGATGGAAGAAGTGATGGCATGAGTGTGCCGAGGGGCACAAATGGGATCAGGCAGCAAGAAGGTGGATATCCACACTATCCCTGATCTGGCATTGAGAGTGGTCCTACATACCATCACGCGGGCTGCAGCGTTGCAGGCACCGCATGAGGCCACAAAGGCCCAACTCCTGCTGGCCTCAGAATGCATGGGTCCCCTACTGTTTGACTGGGAAACAACAGTAACAATCAATATGAAAAGGCAGCTCATAAAATGCAAACAGGGTAAACTAAAATAGTTCGGTTATGGTTCCATCCTGGTATCGTTCATTCTGGAATGCTTACCAATCTTCCAGGGCCAAGGGGCCGCAGTAGCAGATCCGGTACCACGAGAGCCAAGAATGGCTCGCTGGGCAGCATTGATGCCCAGAGCTGAAGGTGGCCAACAGATGTCCTGGAGGCCAGAGTTCTTTAGGTGGTTACGGCGCCAGCTAATTGTCGTGGAAGACTGGCCCTATGCAGGAACTGACTTCACCGGAGACCCAGATCTCCTACTACCAGAAGAAGATGACTGGGACGAGGAGTTGGGTAAGACCTCATGTTTTTGATTTTATGTTTTATGTTTTTTTTGTTAATACACATTCGTCCTAACACATTTTAAATATGCATGAAGATGTGGGACCTGAGAGACTAGCTTGGATGTCTCCAATCTCACGGAGGACACAACTCGCCCCTGATCCTCAGGGAGAGGGCACCGGAGGAGAGGAGTTGATCCAGAATCTCGACTGCATTGCCCACGGGATCCCAGACTATGCTCGGCTGGCAGACATACCGATGGCATACCAGCGCCACACGGTGGGAGTTCCGAGTCGGATCCATCGAATCCTGAGACGCTTAGTGCGTGCAGTCACATGCTATCATGAGCACCATGTGGATTAGCTCTTAGGATTTATACCACACCTATTTTTTGAGAGACGTATGGTCTTCGGATGTACTTAAGACGATTATGTATATTTTTACTTTTATGTGACACACTCTATGTAAACATTTCGATATCTATATATATGCATATCTATTTATGGATGGATCTTTCTTTACATGTGATGATGATTTATAAATTGCGCAAATGTCTGTCTAATACCAAATTTGCTACTGCATCTGTTAGTGTATTCAAATGCCTAGGTATATGATGATATGTAATGTAGTCAAAATTCCTTTCCAGTAATAGAATACCCAGATACAGACGTAAAATGGACGGGTTACTTACCGAATAGTGTCCGTTCAGTTGTAACACTACAAGTTGCGAATCTAGGTACACGAGCAATTCACGGATACCAAGGTTTACTGCCTCGGTTAATAATTCTAACACAGCACTATATTCTGCGATGTTGTTCGTGGTACGTCCTAGACACACTCCTTGCAGGTCAATCAACTCACCAGCAGGATCGTAGATTACCCAGGCTACTGAAGACAGATTCCTGGTACTGCGGAAGGCACCATCCGCGAAACCAACAAATGGATGAATAGACATCTGCACAACCAGGGAGACCTGATCAGCGGAAAGATGTTTACAAAGAACACCACACAATACATGCACACAAATGAAAATCACACACCTATGTACACACACCACACCAAGAAATCACTTCAGGCATAGTAATTTTTGACATACAACCCATTTCTGGGTTGCGCCAGCAGAACTCCTTCATAATCTATAAGCTTGTAGGCCCCGTTCTTCAAAACACATTTTACTATATAGGGCCCATGCCACATAGGCTGGAACTTACCAGCTCCAAGCTTATCATGTGCTTGATCGTATAGGAGGACGAGGTGATTGATCAAAATGAGTTTTGACCCTCTTCTTTTGTGCTTCGATAACCAAAGCAGCCAGACGACGGGCTTCATCCAACAGTTCCAGATACAGAAGACGTTCTTCCTCAGCAAAAGTATTAGGTAGAAGCTCCACAGCTAATTTCAATGAAGGAATCTCGCATTCAACCGGAAGAGTTGCTTCCAGGCCATACACCAATTGAAATGGTGTGAACCCAGTTGCACTCTTTGCAGATGTTCGATATGCCCAGAGAGCTGAGAACAGTTTCAGATGCCAATTGGATTTGTGAATACCAACCGTTCGCTGAAGCATAGTGACCAAAACCTTGTTCACTACTTCAACCTGACCATTCGCTTGAGGGTAATATGGTGTCGAGCTGTCGTGACGCAAGCCCAACGTTGAAGTCAGCTCCGCGATCATATAATCTCAGAAATGAGTACCGTGATCAGTGACGATGGCTTGAGGAACCCCGAACCGTGCAATAACGTGGTTAAATATAAATTGAGCAGTTGTTTTCCCGTCAGTAGCTAGTGTAGGCATTGCCTCGGCCCACTTGGTGAAGTAGTGGACGACGAAAATGATATACGCATGCCCCCCGGCCGAGTGAGGGTTACACATCATAAAATCCACGCCCCATTTCTCAAAAGGGCCGACGGTAATAACGGGATGCAATGGCAAAGGCGGTGCGCGCATCTTGTGCTGAAATATCTGGCATGGATGACATTTACGGACTGTAGTGATACAGTCTTTGAATATGGAAGGCCAGAAATAACCTGCTCGCAGAATCTTCTCGGCAGTAGCATACCTGCACATATGTCCACCACAGGCGCCACTGTGGTAGTCATTTAAGACCTTCTCAGCCTCTTCCAAGGTTAGGCATCGCCAGAGCTCCGAATCTACTCCAATACGATATAAGGTATCTCCTACTATCCGGTAGGGTTGGGACTGGTGCCGAATCCGACGGCGGGCAGCTTTATCCAACTCAGACCGAAATGTCGAGGTCTGAAGATACACTATTATGTCACCGTACCAAGGGTCACGAGTACTGATGAGGAAAAGCATTTCGTCCAGTATATGATCTTCAGAGTGTGAAGGCGCAGAGTCTGTAGGGAGAGAACATATCAAGTCCGCGAAGACCAGTGATTTAGTTGACTTAGCAGTAGTGAACTCCAAGTCAAACTCTTGCAGGATCACAATCCATTTGGAGTACTTGCCCCCCAGTGATTGTCTAGAAAGAATATACGTCATAGGGTTGCAGTCTGAAACCACTGTTATCGTATGCAAAAGGATGTAATGGTGAAAGAGTTGTACGGCGTGTACTGCTGCTAATTCCAACTTCTCGACATAAACATAACGTGTTTCTGGGTCGAGAAGGTTCTGTGACAGGTAATAAACAACATGTTCATCACCGTCATCGTCATCCTGCACCAAGACCATGGCTATGGTGCTAAATGCGGCAGCTAGATATAAAGTGAAGTCGCGGTGGTAGTCCGGAGGACGAAGCAATGGATCATTGACAAGCAACGTCTTCAGCTTCTCAAAGGATTCCTGAGAAATTTCATCCCAATGAAAGGGAACGTTCTGCTTTAATAAATGATTGAATCCTTTGGCCACCTCAGCATAATTCAGGATAAAGCGCCGAAGAAAATTTGCTTTCCCTTGCAGACTCTCTAACTGATACAGGGATAAGGGTGATGGGAGATTTATGATGGCCTCGACCTTTAAGGGGTCAAGGCGAATTCCGTCTTTTGAGACGATGAATCCTAAAAGACGGCTAGAATCGACGCAGAAGACGCACTTATGAGGATTGAGCCTGATATTGTAGCATCTGCAACGAAGAAAGATCTGGCGGAGATGCTCAGGATGGTCCTCTCGCTTACCCGAATGGGCCGGCAAGTCGTCCAGATAAGGCTGAACGATATGACGAATGTCATGAAAAGCATAGGACATCGCACACTGAAAACTGGCTCCAGCATTTTTCAAACCAAATGGGAGTTTTTTATACGCGAAAGTACCCCACGGACAGATGAAGGTGGTCTTTTGTTGATCCTCAGGTGCAATATTGATTTGATTATATCCTGAGAAACCGTCCATTAACGAATATATCTCACTCCCGACACATTCGTCGATGATCTGGTCGATAAACAGAGTGGGATAATTGTCTTTTGGACAGGCGCGATTGATGTCGCGATAATCAACACAGACTCTAATCGTACCCTGCTTTTTATCGACAGGGACAATGTTAGACACCCATTCTGTGAGGGGGATGGGATAAATGAAACCCGCGTTTAGAAGTTTTTCAACTTCTGCCTTGATGGCAGCGGCTTTCTGAGGATGCATGGGGCGTAAGCGTTGGCGCACGGGTTTCGCACCTGGATAGGTTGGAATCTCGTGCTCTATGATACGGGGATCAATCCCCGGAATTTCCTCGTAAGACCACGCGAAAACATCTCTGAATTCTTTGAAAAGCTCAGTATAGACTTGAATCTCATCGAGAGAACAAGTCACACCCACGTGAACATTCTCAACGATCCCCGGTTTAACGAAGATGTTGATTGGAACAGTTTGAGTAATGTTACTCAGGTTACCCTCTGAAAAGCCTTCATGCGTCAAGATGGGCGTTTGAAGAGGAGAGGAAGGAACCTGAGTAGCATAACGCTCCAGACAATCAGTCATTGCCCCCAAGCTAGGCATAAACGAGGAGCGATGATGTCCATCGCCCCAAGGTAGCTCCTCGAGAGACATAGGTTCAATGATAGCCTCATCGGGAGGAAAAGTCTCTCTGAGAGGATCAGGCGAATCAGCCTGACCAAGCTAGGGGGATTGATAGTAGACGTCGAGAGCCATGCTCAAGGGAGCATGCTGAGGAGGTGGAGGATCCGATGCAGCAACAATCTCACAGTAGCTGATCTCTACTAGCGTCAAGGGCATGGATTCTCCAAACTCATATACCTGCTCAGGTGTAGGAATGAGCCAGGGGTCATCGGACCTGGACAACATGTTGACTTGAGTGGTATGCGGTGGTGGTGCGGGAAAGATACCCATGAGGACTGGGTCTTTGAAGAGACCAGGTCCTACACTATCTGGGGGATTCGGAATTTGATCCACGTATGGCACATTGTTCTCAGAGGAAGAGGTGAGAAAAGACAACTGATCCACCATGACAATCTTGCCCTCGTGAGGGAACTTAATGAATCGAAAGACGGTGGATGTCACGCAGAGCATGGCATGGGTCCAGCTGCGGCCAAGAAGTATATTGTAGTTGAGTTTTGCATCAACCACTTCTACTTCCACGTTGACAGTTTTTCCCTGTAATGTAATCGCTAGACTCTCGAGAACTCCCAGGGGTTTAGATTCCCAACCATCAAATGCCTCAAGGGCATTGGGAGATGACGACAGGGCTGGAGAGCCGATGGCCTTCCAGCAAGCGGAGGACATAACGCAGGTAGATGCACCCTCGTCCACGACGGCCCTATGAATGTTCAGACCGTTAATCCCGATTTGAATGACCAAAGCGATTTGATGTGGAAGCCAGGGAGTAAAATTCTCCAGATCGAAGGTGAGAAGACTCGAGTCGGCGGGATCAATGCCCCCGATTGCAGATAGTAAAGCCATTCGTTGTGAAGGACAACTTTGAAGAACCTCAAGTGCAGACATGGCACATGGCACCTGTGCCAGATCCTCAACAATACTATAATGTTGAGCGGCACGAGCGTTTTGATTATAAGAATATCTTCGAAGGACACCTTTGGGAGGTGGCTTCACAACTGGTTCAAGGGAAGGCTTCTCGCTTTCCAACGGACCAGAGACATGTGGGGGAGGCGGCCCATCCGCAACTGCCTTCCGGGGTGCCTGCCGTGGTTCGTTGTAATCCTTCGACCGCGTAGCGACAGAGAATATAGGTGCAATAGTCTTCATCATGAAAACCTGAGACCCAAACGGTGCAGATGGTGATGGTTGTTCGACCATCTGGGTCTGCTGAGATGGAAATGGCTCTTTCAAAACAGCCGGAGTCCCTTTAGGGCCTTTAAGAAGTTGACTAACCTTGGATCGTCGTGGACAATCCTTAGTATAATGGTCCCCTTCACAGATGAGGCAAGGGTACTTCGGTTTACGCTGGGAGCCATCCTCAGTACGAGATTTAGATTCTGGTTTCGGGGCATCAGATTTAGATTTTCCTTTGCCCTTCTTCTTCCCCTTGGAGGATTTGTCCGCAGGATTGGCCTGAATATCATTCACCTCCGCAGTTTTACCAGAATCGGATGAGGCGGGATTAGCAGAGGTATTGTTGGAATAATTATCCTTCTGCTTCCCATTCGAAGATTTCTTCAAATTCTGAGAGACAGAACCAATGACACCATCCACCGCAGGGGTAGGCGGGGCCTTAGTGGTTCTGGGCCGTGGAGCATCAGTCAAGATGTCATAAAGCGTGCCGGACTGAGAATAGACAAGGTCCAGGTATTAGGCACGCGCGATGGCTTGTTCCTCTGTCACACACGCTCCCATTGCGATATCCTGAGCAATTTTATTCACAAAGGAGGTGGTGAACTAGTGAGTCAATATCTGATCAGGTATGTGAAACTTGATCAGTCTACGACGACGCCGCCACTCATGAATGTGATTTGAGATGTGAGTGGCTTTATCCTGCTTCAGGGAAGTTAGGAGGTGCGTCCCAGCTTCATACCGAACCGGTAACTGAAAATGCGTGAGGAAATCCATGGCTAAAGAGTTGAAATCTTGGAAAATGCCACGGGATAACTCTATGTACCACTTAGCAGCAGCTCCAGTTAAATTACACTAGAAGAGGCACAGGAAAATCGAATCGTCGACCCAAGAGTTAGACGAACACCAAAGATGATACGTCATCACATGCGCCTGAGGGTCCTCTCCAGCTTTTCCCTCAAACTTGGGGCAATCACCTAGTATCTTGGTGGGAACCGGAGGCCAATACGGATTATGTAAAATCGGATCATTGTTCAACTTTGAAACATCTAGCAGCTCTAAGGTAGCCAGGAATGGAAATGGAGGATTAACTGTCATGCCAGGCCCAGGATGAGGTTCGGTACCCATACTCCACGATGGTTGTGAATATCCTTGCCCCCATGGGTTCTCTCCTGCAGGATTCTGACCGTAGGGGGCGTAGGTCGTATAACCAGACTGATTTGGATGCTGGTAACCATAGTGTGGGGTTTGATAACTAGGGTACGGGCCCTGATTATGTGTCGGCCCCGTATAAGTAGCGTTTGGATTTGGCTGCTGAGTGTAGGTAAAACCGGGTGGAGGAGGATAATACTGAGAGCCTCTGGGGTGGTTATAGTTCGGTTGAGATTGACCATGAGGAGAATAACCACCCTGAGGATGAGTAGGCTGCTGAAAAGTGGAACCCTGCGGAGCGTGATAAGTAGGGCGCAACTGTTGATTTGGCTGCGGCATAGAATGAGTTAGCTGTTGAGCAGGGTTGATGGAATGGGCGGGCTACCCTGAATGAACAGGTTGACCCGACTGAAAGGGCTGACCTGAATGACCAGGTTGACCCGGATAGACAGGCAGCACCAGTTGCGCAGGTTGACCTGGTTGTAAGTGAGCCCCAAGTTGTACCGGATGGGCCGGTTGGCTTGGAGGCAGGACACCGGGTTGTACCAGATGTGCTGGTTGGCCTGGTGGTGGAACAGGACTAGGTGCTTGCTGGAAACCGGTTAGACCTGAAGCGAAACCATAGGATGGTCCCTATGGATATGCAACGTTAGAAACAACAGGACACTGCGGTTGCATTGGTAAAGAAGGCTGGATTTGCCCCCCAGGACCATAGACCAATCCCGGTTGATATCCCAGCTGAGGCTGAACAAGTTGACCATGAGGGCTATAATACTGTCGTTGCGGACCGTACGATGTCCCTTGTTGGCCAACAGGATAGCCTTGAATGGGCTGCCCCTGTGGATCATAAAGATATCCAGGTTGGCCCACAGGTTGGCCTTGGAAAGGCTGTCCCTGCAGGTTATAAGCCTGGTTAAACGGTAAACCTTGAGCATAGAGATAAGCCTCAGGAGAGGGTAGACGCAAAATCTCCCCGTGCTTGTCATACTGACCTGGGAAAGCATACACGAGAGTACCATCCTGTGCATAATGCGAAAAGTAAGATCGGTAGGGATCTTGGGTGGACGGTCCAACCTCGGCGTTCGGCTGTTGCAAGGACAACTGATACTCCTCCGGAGAGATATTCTTCGGTATAGCAGTAGCTAGATAAACATCTTCGAATGGCTTTGACCATAGTAGCAGAATCTTTGGACAGCGAGAGAGAGGCGGCCACACGGATAGTGGGCCGGACGGAGTGCATAAAAGTGACGGGTGTACGAGAGACACCGGGTGTAGTAGCGGTGACCTCGAAGCAGGAGATGATATTCCCATAGAGGCTGCAGCGGAAATAATCTGACCCAGAGATCTGTATCCCTGTGGTAAAGAAGGACTGGCTGTTAACATGGCAGCCAGCTCAGAGTTGTCTCCCTCAAATAATCTTCGCAGGAAGAGCTGATAGTCTTCACGAGATGTTGGAATTTCCTCACCAGAATCACTCATGGTTGATCCTGCCATTAAATCACACAGAAGACAGCGAGGAGTAGGAGGAAAAATAGCAGCAACAAAGGGCGAACCTGAGGTGAGAGAAATGAAATCAGCTCCTAATCTCAATTCAGACACAGTGTCCGAAAAGGGCCAATTGAACTCAACTGGTCCTCCAAAGGGTTGCTCAACAAGAACCGGCCCCCCGTCAGGAAACTTGCAAACAATAGGCTGCTAGGGTTCAGCAGAGGATTGGGAAGCCTCTGAAGAATCGTCTGTGTAAGGACTACCAGTAGACGAAACCGAAGGTTCCGCCACTATGACAAAAGACCAGAGAAAAAGAAACAAACACACACACGGGCTGAAAAGCAGTCAAAGCACACGATCAAATGGTCAACAAGCAATATCTAACTGGGCGTATAATCATGGGTGATTAATTTTTACCATATTGAAAAATAAGAAACTCTACCGTTTCATGTTTTAAGAGTCGAGAAACGATAGAAAGATGACTCTATCTCTTTCAGATTTGAAACAAGCGTGAAAGGACAAGCGCTTGACGGTATTTTCAAGTTTAGGGAGTCAGAAAAGACCAAATGACTGCTCAGGAAATACTAGGCACAAAGGGTGTACCATATATCCGTGAACTGCAATATACACCTTGGTTTCAATAATGAAACAGAAATCGACCAAGGACTTTCCGTACGTGCAGGCAATCTCCCCGAATGCTGTGTTCGGTGTATCATGGGTATAGGGCGGCAGACTCAGCTTCCTGTGGATAAAGGATTGAAAACCTAGAGGGGTCTCCCTTTATATACGCGACGGTACGGGGAGCACAAGTCCGTACTAGCGTTGTCTAAAGCCAAAAGGCGAACGACAACTGCTAGGTTTAACGACGCCAGAACACGTCTCTAGCCTACACCTCTGAATATGTTTTGTTAGATTTCAATGCTGCCTTAGGTAAATTGAATAGATTTTAAAGTTGATCTTCAATTAAGTTTCAATTTTCAGGCCCTAACGAATGTGTTGTTTCAAAAACTCCTAAATGCAAAGCTACATGCCACAGTAGACCATTTTGTTCGATGAAAACTAGCTACAGGAGAGTTGAGAGTCTTTACACAAAAAAAATGATTCGGAAGACAAACAATGAGATCTCTAATGCAACTAATGAAATTGAAAACTTTTCATCCAAGTCACTAATCACTAGCAAAATCAAAGAGATTACAATTTACACTAATTCAACCAAAAGCACAAGAGATTTTTTTTTTGTAATTTTCAACGTTCGATAGCTAATATGCACTAAACAAACCGAAAAAAAACATAACAACTTGAGAAACGATATTGAGAGAGAAAAACAAACCAATTTCACTCAACAACACAAGCAATCAGATCCCAAATCGACCAAAGTCTCTCAAAACCAAGAAAAGACTCGAAGGCTCCAATGGACCGAGTGATTTAGGCCCAATGCAAGACCAAATGAAATTTGAATGAAGGAATGAGCAATCACCCAAACAATCGAAACAAAACAATGGACAAATACTAAGAGGATGCGGAGAATCAATCAGAAAGTCAACCGGACAAACAAAACACCACAACTCCCAAGGAGGGCTCGAACACTAAGCCACTAGATGCCCTAGGGCTCAAAACGTGAAATCGATAGATAAAAGCAAACAACCAAAGGACGGAGGTGAATTCCCAGTCAAACAGGACTCCAACACACTCAGGTAGCCAAAAAATCAAGAAGAAAAGCACTGACCAGACCCAGAGAGCTCAAAACTGAGCAACTCAAAAACCTTACAGGAGTGGCGCGATTGTAAGGCTGCAACTGGCACCAGAAATCAATTGGCGCAAGCTAAAAAAAAGCAACATACGCCAATTGGCGCGACTGTCGAGCTAAAAAGCGCGCCAGTTGAGTTTATCAGCCAAAAACAAAAAGAACTACTCCAGAAGCAGGTCAATGTATACTAAGCAAACCAAGAAGCAAAAAACAACAAAAGAACCCAACCCAGAAGGCTCATCAAGCAAGGAAAAAAAAATAATCAAAATGAGACAATGAAAACGAGACAGTGAAAACTAGATGATCCCCAGCGGAGTCGCCAAATTGTTGAGGAGGTAAATCCCCTCTGCAGACAGAGGCGATCCCTACTAGCCCAGCAGGGGTCTAGCAACAATCACGAAATGTTACGACGCAAGTTCCTAGTTACGAATGAAAATACCAAAGATGGAGGCCTACCTAGAATCTGATGCTATGATCTGAAGAAGAGAGCGTTCCCGTTCCTCAGCCTCGGTAGATCACGATCCTCCACGATCTCCGCGGATGGACACCTGCACATGCAAGAAACAAACGGATACAAGCATAAAATCCATCATACGCAACTAAATATCAGTCAGAAAGGATACTACTCATATTAACATAATTGAAAACAGAGTGGAACCATAATCATAATCATTCATTAAATAACGATCAAAAGAGATTACAACCAAAGTTCTGACGTCATGGTCTCCTTCGGATGGGTCCCCAATTGTTCACGTCTCGCAAAGCTCACCAGGGAAAGGGAAAACCTCTCCTGAGTCTCTCGACGATAGTCTCCTTACTTGAATGGGCCTTAAGGGAAGAAAGAGGGCTCTTACAACACAAAGGCTCTTGGGAATTTGGAGATTCAAAGCTTAGGCACTTCAAGACTAGCTTGCTATGGGATTAAGCAGGCTTTTATAGATGGGGAAGGAGGGAGTTGGGATCCCTATTATTGTGGGATTGGCCCTATCAACAAGGAAGGTTCCATGGGAGGTGGCAAACTACTTCCCTTCCATAGAACTTCCACAGCCAAACCTCCCAACTCAACATAGGAAATGGTTTCTGAGTTGGTTGAAACACAACTCCCGCAATATTATTTAAAAAACATTCCTTAAATTGGCTGGCGCGACTACTGCTCTGGGACAGAGCGCCAGTTGGCGCGGCCTCTTTGCAGGATTTTCGTCATTGGCACGAGTGATGAACTGTATGCCCGTGCCAATGCAAAAGGAGCTGTTTTTATGATTTTTTGCAAGGAGATGTCTTTAGGGCAATTGAAGCTCATGCTTAGAGGAATGCATTGATGATTATTTCAAGGCATGACAATGTTCATAGGTCACAACATGGGTCCTCCATTGTGCGGGACGGGGAATGGTAGCGACGGTGACAAATTACTGTGTAACAATTATTAAAGCATCAAAAGGTCAATTACAGAGCAAAAGGATCAGTATTGTGCTCTGAAACATTATATTAAGAATCTGAAACATAAAATATGAGTAGTGATTATCATTTGAAGCCTCTCAGCATTTTAATTGTTGAATCCAATCATACATCTCTGACTAGGTAAAGATGATACAATGTATCATATGAAGTATCATTATTCTCACCTTTAGCTCTATACAAGTGAAAGAACTGTATCAATTTATAGTATATATTAAAATTCGATAATCCTCAAAGTGTTCTCTCAACAAGTCTTATAAATCACTATGGAGCAGCATGGTATAAAGTCAGCAGAAGAAGGCCTAAACATAACTCAGAGAGAGGAAATGAAAAAAGAAACCCTTTGCCATTGATGTCAAAGGGGGAGGAAGAGAAAACAATAGGAGAAAGAGCAGGCAAACAGAGAAAATGTATTGCCATCAATGCCAAAGGGGTAGACTATTGGAAATGTTGTCATTGATGGCAAAGGAGGTAGCAGATGCAGAGACAGGAACAGTTACAAGGAGACAAAGACAGACAATGGAGGCAGCAAAGAGGAAATGAATATAAAGGAGAAAGGCAGAGGCAGAGGAAGCAAATACGAAGACAGAGCTGTTATCACAGCAGTAGAGGCATAGGCAGAGTGACAGAAGCGGCAGAGCCACAGCTGTTATTCGAAGAATATGTATATATATATATATAAATTCCGAGAATATTTTATACAGCCAGGCATTACACATAACATTCCAGGCTTTATATTCAAATGTGCAGTGGAATGCAATGAGATTGGATATGCTTTGAATCAGTTGGCATTCACTGTTTGAATTATGTTTGAAATTATCCCCATTTTTGAACAGAGCACTTGTATTCGATTGACATGGAGGGTGTATTTATGGTAGAACTGTGCATTATATATATGGGAGGACCATGTTGAAATGCCAGAGACCAAGGCCAATTATAATGGAGCGGAACCATAGTCGTAAATTCATTCGAATAATCCCTGTGCATTTAACCCCACTCATAGAAGAACCCTGAGTGAAACCGTGGTCACTTAACTCTGTTTTATGATAATAGAATTCCTGCTTTATAGAAAGAAATACATTTTTTTGTTCGTGTTAATTGAATTCCTCAACCGGAGATTAAACTCGGAGTTAATAAATGAGAATATACACAGGAGAACGTGAACCAGATGTACAGCTGCGGTCAATCACAGTAGCAAAACTGCGAGCGGGTTAACAAGGTGGGTTGCCCCTCTTCGCACCGCTTTAGGCGAGTAAGCGGTAATCTTTGGTTGGGCATAAAATCCATAGGATTGTTGACACATGGCATAGGCGAGGTTGGAAAACCGCCCGTTAAAGTTCGTCCATCGCTCATTATCATTCGCGCATGTTGGTCGAGCGAAATCCATTGGATTGCATGAGGTAAGGGATCGTGGTAACGACCGTCGGATGGGTGCGTGAATTAACAAGGTTTTGGTGCATGCGGTTGATTGGTTATTGATTGCATGTGTGGGGCCCAATCAAACATGTATTAAGGTTTATGGGTTCAATCCAAAGTTGGGATTATATGCGATGATATATATAAGCGACGGTTAACCTTTTATTAAAGGCAGTATATATGTATGAGCGAATGTGCATATATGGCAACATTCGAATGACTGTGTGAATATTCATATGACATCTTTGAGTTATACACAAGCGCATAATAATCAAGGTATGGTCTGGCATAACGTTGGGTTGCGGCTCTACTGCTAACTATAGTGAGGAATATATGCATTGATATAGAGTGCATAACATAAGGGACTCGGGATTAATATCTCAAATCTCAGAGATTTGAGATATTAACACTCTCAGATTTAAATTTAATTGAATTTGCCAGCGTGGAATTAAAGAGAAGTGTGAGATTGCCCGGATTGGGAAAATGATTGGGCATGAAACTTGAATGCAATTATGGAAAAGGAAAAGAAGAGGAAAGCATGCAGAGATGAAAGTTCGGTGAACAGGAATATGTACAAGAATGAGTTGGACAGGTGAATAAGCACAGAAAACAGGGAATATGCAGATGACAGTGAACAAAGTGTATGCATAATAGGTTCTTAACAGCAGCAGGAAAAGACAAATCCAGTAAAGCCAAAATCCAGAAAAGGAGCTGAGTGAAATTGAAATGTGTAATTAAAAATGTGAATGTAAATGTTGTAATTATTTTTATTGTTTGTGATGCAAAGGCAAGTATCTTAAGGAAAAGACAAAATCCCACTATAGCATAGAAATTTGTACATATTGTAGTAATTCTAAAAATGAGTTGGAAAAAGGAATAAGAAGACAGAAGCCAAAGAGTCATGACTGTTCATTCCAAATTCCTTGTGAAATACAAACAGTCATGTGAGAATTTCTATATATAATATCAATTTAATAAGCTCAAAGGAGAGGAGAGGGAGAGAGAGCAAATATAGAGAATGCAGAATATAGAAGAATAAAGCAGAGAAGATTAAGAGAAGAAGAGCAGATACAGAACAAAGCTGATATCTGGAGTAAATTAGCAAACATTCAATTTGTTAAATTGAGGAAGTTGGAGCTTCCCTATCAAGTTGCAGCTTGATAGCTGTCAGTTGTAGCTGACTGAGGTTGGAGCCTCCTGTAGGTTGGTGCCTGCAGAAAACTGAAGGGAGTTGGTGCTTCCTTGTAAGTTGTAGCTTGCAGAATTGAAGTTGGAGCCTCCTGTAGGTTGGTTCTTGAAGAAAAACAATGGTTAGAAGGAGCTGGAGCTTGCCTTTGCATCACAACAATAATAAGATGTGGTTTTCTCCCTTTATGGGTTTCCACTCATAGCTGGTGTCTCTGTGCATGATATTTATGTGTTGATCTGAATTATATCATCTTCTTAATACCTGCTGCTCTCATATTAAGTCTACTGTTATATTGTATTAATGCTTGCTGCTTACATTCTAAGATTACTCATATATTAAATTGGATATGAAATGAAGGTATAGATAAGTTTAATGAAAAGTTTTAAAAGGTTCAGGAATGTGTTAAACTGATTCACCCCCCCTCTCAGTTTAACTAAAGGTGCAACAAGTGCATGTTTGACCAGTTCAAAGGATTTCTTCGCTTCTAAGGTCCAATTAACTCCTGTCTCTTTCTTTAACACGTTCGTTATGTTCCTAAGTAGTTCTGCCAGGTTGGGTATGAACCTTCTCAAGAAATTAATCTTCCCAATGAAATATTGAAGTTCTTTGATGTTTCTTAGGTGACTAATCTGCAATATACCTTCAACCCTTTTTGGGTCTATCTTAATCCCTTTTTCAGATATGATATGACCAAGAAGTTTACCTTCTTGGAGAACAAACAATGTCTTCTTGGGATTCAAGGATAGCCCATACTTTCTACATTTCTCAAAGACATTTCTTAGGTGTACTAGGTGTTCTTCATCAGTTTTGAAATAGATCTTAATGTCATCTAAATAAATCACAATGAAGTGGCCTATTTCTTCTAAGAAAGAAATGTCCATGGCTCTTTGAAAGGTGGCACCGGAATTCATTAATCCGAAAGGCATTTTCACATACATGAAAGTGCCCAAGGGAGTAGTGAAGGTTGTTTTCAGTTGGTCTTCAGGGAGCACAAATATCTGATTATATCTTGAAAAGCCATCTAGCAAAGAAATTCTCTTGGAACCAGCTACCCTTTGTAATATGTGCTCCATTTTAGGCAGGGGATAGTTTTCTTTTAATGAGGCTCTGTTCAAGTTTCTAAAGTCAATACAGAGCCTTATTTCTCTTGTTTTCTTTCTTACAGCTACAATATTAGATACCCACTCTGAGTATCTCACAGTGATAATAATTCCAGCATCATACATTTTCCTAATTTCTTTCTCAACCAGAGGTAAATGCACAGGGTTTTTTCTGCGTAATTTCTGCCTAAATGGTTTTTGGTTTTCTTTAAGTGGTATCTTGTGTTGAATGGTATCTGTGTCATATGCCTTTAAATCCTCATAGCTCCAAGAAAATACATAAGAAAACTCTTTAAGAAACTCAATATATTTCAGTTTAATGTGATATGGCAATGTTTTGGATAACTTGATCATTTTAGTCTTGTCTTTACTTCCTATATTGCATTCCTCAATATCAGATTTAGTGGGTTCTATTGTTGGTTTCTTGGAAACGACATTAAAATCAAACAAGTCTTCTAGAGGTGCTAGTCCTTTGTGTAAGCCTTTGTCTTTAGACTGTAGTACCTCTATGTCTTCTTTTCCCATGTTTATGTACTCTTCTATTTGATTTTCGAAATCTATGGTTAGCAGGTTTATCTCTGTAATGGAAGGAGGTTCTTTTTCAACAGTTTGTTCCTCATTAAGGTAGTCTTTATCATACTTTGAGTCTGAATTTGGTAATTCAAACTCATTTTTGAACTACAGAAAGTCTTCTATCTGTTTATCTCCCTCAAAGACCTGCCAATACTTTTCATTGTCTGGGACAACTGCTCTACATTTTACATGGAATGTGAATTTTTTGTTGTCATAGGGTCCTTGGCATGAGCTGGCAGCACAAGCTAATCCATTGGCGAGGATGTTTTGGTTTATACGAACAAAAACAAGTTGATATTCCTCAAACATTTTCAAAAGTTCCATGGCATCATTTCTATAGGCTCTTCGTCTTGGATGTTTGGCAGTGTATTCTCCATTTATCTGCCTAATTATTAGTTTAGAGTCTCCATGAACAACTATCCTCTTGGCTCCTAATTTCTTTAGTAACTGTAGTCCTAAGAGGAGTGCTTCATACTCTGCTATGTTACTTGTGCATTGGAAGTTTAGCTTGTATGAATGGCTTTCAGCGTGATTATTCTCTGTGTTGTGAAGCCACACACTTGCTCCTGTACCAATTCTATTACAAGACCCATTAGAACTCATACTCCAAAGAGGGCTAGTTTCAGACTTGTTGTTTTCATTTCTGTCCCCTTTTTCCCGTGTGTCTTGACTGTCATTATGTAGTTTTATGGGTTCTGCAAAATTTTTATGTTGGTCTTGTTCCTTAAAGTTTTCATGGAGTTGAGGCCCTTTTTCTTGACTCTCATGACTTGCACTAAGCTGGTGGACAGTGGGCTATTCATACTCTCTGTTTTTTTTGCTTCAATTTTCAGATTTGGCAAACTGTTTTAGATCCTCTCCCTTCCTATCCCTTCCTTCCATGTTTTTTGTTATGTTGGGTGATTTCTCACTTTCCAACTCTAGTTCATCAAAGCTTTCATCGTTTTAAATAATGAATGAGTCTAGGTCTATATAGACATAATAAATAGGGGAATTTTCTGATTTTTCTTGACTATTCACCATAAGTTTCATGAGCGATTCCCTATAAAGTCTAATAAGTTGAATAAATACAGGGATGGTGGCATATGTCATGTCCATTTTCATGGTACCTTTAAGCTTAGCACCCCATGATCTTGAAAGAAGCATGCCATGTTTGGGAGGCACATCAACCACTACCACATCCATCACCATGCATTTGGCTGGGATTTGGGTCAAGTTTACGCAAAGATATTTGATCAAGCCCAAGCACTTTACCTTACTGGAGTCAAAAGAATACAAATCTTTATATGGTCTAGTTATCTCAAGGCCTAATTTCTCCATGATTACTTTGGGCATGAGGTTATGTGAAGCCCCTGAACTCTGAGAAAACTTTGAGCAAACAATCTGAGTTTAATATTTTAATAACCTATTTCATTCCTATCACAGTAATCATTCATTTTTTCCACATGTTTTGAAGTAGTAGTGGAACTGTTGGCATCATATAAAGGAATACTGGTCGAATAACCTTGTGGTAAGGGAACCAGAGGTTGCGGTAACACTAGCGGAGCATACAATGCTGCCATGATAGGATTTTGTGGGGGTAATGGAGTGGTTTGAATAGTGGGTATATGGATGACAGAAGTGCTTGTACCAGTAAGATATTGTTGAGAATATTTGGGGTGAGAGAAACCAAAGTTATGAATGAAATGAAGATCAGAAGGTGTGGATGGAGGGGTTTCTCTACTGCTAATATGTTGGCCACTATGTTGTGGTGAACTTGGAGGCTCCAAGTTTGTCTGATCTATACCACTAAGTGACTTTGTTCTTGGTAAATTTCTGGAAAATGGTAAGTCGACTTGGGTATCTGATAGAGATGTAAGGACTTTAGGCACAAAGTTAGCTCTATGAATGGGTCTGACAATAGTTGGATCCCAAGATATAGGATACTTCCTAAGAATTATTTCTAGATTATCAACTATTTAAAGAGGATTTGGGTCAAGATAAGCTCTGTTATGAATTCTTCTTGAAGCCATTTTGTTAAGATTTCACACCTAAAGAGAAGAAAGTTAGCTAGATATGACAATCTTTAGAGGAAAACTAGTTTTTAACAAAGAAAATTTAATCCTGAAATTTTCCTAATCATGGATGTATAAGATATTTTAATGGTAGTGTGGGCTGCCCCAGTGGAGTCTTTGTGAAACCAGGAGTAATCAGAAGGCCTACTGATCACCAGTAGAGTCTTTTGGTCTTTTATAGGTTGTGGAGTTGCCAGGTGGATGATTTCAAATCTTTAAGATGAGTTGTTGTCCACCACAGTAATTAACTACCAATCTAAGGCTATTGTGGGTCTTCTCAGGTCTTAAGGATGTATAAGATTGCAATTATGTTAGGGTCCTATGATTTGGCAGATTGGCATACCAAATGAAAAGGCAACATCAAAAACACTTGGGAATACTAGGATCTAGCCCTCCTAGATTTAGAGAGGGATCTCTCTATATGTGTTTTCAAAAGATATATCTTTGAGGCTTATTATATGATGTTAGGATATTTATGAAGCACAAGGGGTTTCTTTGTTTTTTGGTTGGGAATCATTAATGAGAAGGTCATGTGAAGTGAAGGAGGAAATAAGTAGAAGGATATTTCATCATGGAATATAGGTCAAGAAACAGTGCTAAACCATTGGGCTATGGAGTCATAAAAGGGTTTAATTGCACAAAAACTATTCAAAGGTTTCCATAGGGCAAGTCATCTATATCAGAAGATCTTTTAAGTTGAGTTTCTGATATGGAACATTAAGAAGTGTGATGAAAGAAGAAAAGCTAAGAAAATGAAGGGCAGCCTAATATCTGGGAAGGACTTTTAACCTAGCCTACTTTTGGCATACACAAAAGGGTAAAACATAAAAATTAGCCTAAGATCAAGTAAGGACTTTGAACCTATCCTGCATTTGGCATACTCTTAATGAAAACATTTAAGATAAACATAGAAAGGAACCTAAGATCAGGTAAGGACTTTGAACCTATCATGCTTTTGGAATACTTTCATGGGATCTTTTTAAAGCAGCTGTTGGAGGAAAAACTAGAGGACAGGGATAACCATAGACTTCCCTAGTTCTTGACTCTACTTAGCAAACCTTTCAAGAATTTTCAAGAACAAAATCTCAAGTTCTATTCAACAAGACATGGGCTCACGAACATTCCTTGACCGGTTATACTCTATTGAAATAATTCCCAAACACACATTTAGAAGAAAACATAAAGAAAAACATTTATCAGTGAGAGCTAGGGTACTTTACAATAAATCCTACTCTATATTTGTTATTCTTTATCAGAGAAAATGAACAATATGGAAACATAAGGAAAATAACAATTACAGTTGGAAAAACATCACCAATGATTTAGATCACGATCCAGTGAATCTGCTTGTCTATTGATGTGCAAAACCAGTTACATACTTTGAGTCCAATAGCTTTTACAGTCTGATACTTCTCTTCCTAGCCTACTATATTACAACTACTTAGTAACACTTACTTAATAACAGTTCAAACAATTAACAATTTTCCAACCATTTACAATGAATCTTCAATGAGTACTTATAGGTGAATGAGGAGGAGTGTTGCAGAAATGGTAATAAATATTAATTAAGACAGATTGGGAGAGCTATTCGAATGCCCACTCTGCTTAATGAACGTTTAATTAACTGATTGTACCATTTTGGTAGTTTTTCCTGTTTTGATGCATATCTGGTACGCTGGTAATAACTCCAAAGTGTGTTCTTTGAAGATATCTGGTATGAAGTCTTGGTCTGAAGTACCCTGTTTGAGCTCTCTAACAAGTAAACTGTCATTTTTTTTAGGTTTTGTACCCCCATGACTATGAAAAAAATGTTCTGACAGTTTTAAAGAGTTTCTACTGTTAGGATGGCTATCACGGTGTCTTTGAAAGGAGAAGTAGACTACAGGTATCCTTACGGGTCTCTGAGAAGTAATTGGCCTCATTGATGTGTCCTTTGGAGGCTTTCTTTTTCTTATCTATCTGCCTATGATATTGTAAACACTGATTTAGGCTTTGGTATGTGATTTTAGGCTTCATTAGACCTTTATGCTCTCTTCGGTCTTTATCTGATTGCTGTGTACAGGTGGCTGCACTAGAGGGTTTGATTAGAAGCCAATATTATGATTTATCGACTAGAATGTGGAAATAACCTCCTTTTTCCCTTTTTCTGGATTATTTAGGCCACAGAGGATCATCACCCTCGGCCCTGCAACTGGATTTCTACTGTGGGATGGCTTTATAACTTAACCGCCATTAAACCTGCAACACAAAAAAACTAATGATAAAATCCTGCGTTTTTTGGGTTTAAATGATTTAGAGGCTTAGCGAGGGGTTATGGAGTAGAGAGAGGGCAAGGTGCATGTAGTGGGGAAAGGTTTCATGGCGCAAAACCATGAAAACCAGGGTCATAACTGAGTCTAGTGCGAGGAACTGGAAAAGTGGTTTTAGGGAATACCAAAGGTGGTATTCGCGCAGGGCGAAGGCGGTAAATCGTATTGGGCGAAATGAATGTGACACAAGTGGATGGGTGACGCGTGTCGCTTGAAAACCACCCATTTCGCGTTCAAAGTGCACGGATGGGAATGGGGAGAAAAATGGATGCGAAACAAGATCTGGGCCATTAGATCTGGGGGGTGCAGATCTACAGTTGAGAATGAGCACTAGGGGATAAGAGTAGCATGGCAGGAGGAGATGGTGGGGCTGGGCTAATGCGTGCTCTGGGAAAAAAACTGCCTTTTTGCATTGAAAACAAGCTTTGGACAACTACGGAGAAACGGGTGCGAAAATCACCGGGGGTCATTGGATCAGGGGGGGTGGGCCAGATCAACGATGGAGATTTCAAGGAAACAAGTTGGAAAGGCCCAGCATGGTTGGGTGGGACCAGAGGGATCATAGGGAATAATAGAAGAAAAATTCATAGTGGGGGAACTTGAGGGTACAGACAGGTTTGTGGGCTGGGTGCCTCCGCAGTGATCCTGAGCCATTGGATCGAGATAATGATTGGGCAATGGAGATTTCATCGACGAATCGGCAATCGATAGTGAAGAGGGTTCGTGGGAAGGAGGAATTGAGAAGCTGCGATGGCCGATGGGGGACACAAGTGCGATGGATGCAGGATCGTTGGATCGGGACAATGATCAACGGTTAGGATTTCATCAGCGGCAGATGGATATCAAGATTGAGGAAAGGGTATTGCGCCGATGCGATGGGGTGTAGTCTAGATTAGATTGACATTGGATATTAAAGTAGGGCATCGGCCATCGATGGAAGAAAATGCAAGGGGAAAGAGGAAATGGGGAACTTTCCCAATGCGATGTAGCGCGGACCGTCGGATCTAGGCGAGATCGACGGCAAAGATTACATCGAGACTTCGGCCATCAGCGGAGAAAAAGAGTGTGGGCATGAATCTTTGCGGTTTGCGATGGAGTGTGGACCTTTCGATGGTTGAGATCAATGGTTGAGATCTGCTTGGCGGCGAAACCATCGCACGAGGGAAATAATGAAAAAATAAAGGAAAAACGGGTAGAGAAAAGTCTGATAGTGAGAAAGGGGCTAAAGACTTGAGTCGATGGTCATGGGACCCGGTCACATGGAAGGAGGGGCTGAGGACTTAAGCCCTCAGGGGCTTAAGTCTGACTTAATGAAAAAAGTGATTTTTTAGGCCGAAAAGAGTTTTTTTAAGGTTTTTTAAAGGTTTCGATAGACATGAAGAAGGGATTAAAACCAAATAAAAGGGATTCATATAGTTTTAAATGGAATTTGGAGGAAGTGGGGGATTTTTTAATAGGAAAATATGAATGGAAGAGGGGTTCAAAGCAGTTTTCTTCAAGGCAACAGAAGGGTTTGTGAAGATATCAGTGAGATGGATCCTTTTGGTCAAATGGACCCAGCAAGGCTTCAAGAAGTCATAGATTTGCTTCAAAATTGTTTCTTCAAGACTAATAGACCTGTTTTAGCCATCATAGTATATGAAAAATTCATAGATGGCTAACATATACCATCAAAGATATGCCAAATTTGAAGATAGAAAATAGTGAAAAATTCTTAAATCTATGATTTCAAATTGACTCTAATGACTATTTTACAATTCTTTAATAAATGAAAGATAATTTCTAGTGATTAATAGATCATACACATATAATACAATTACGAGAAATTCATCAACAAATTGATTTTCCCACATATTTGGATAATATTTTCCAACTACTGACTCGCCTAAAATACCTTGACATCCAACCACACACTAAATTCATCTATCGCATAACTCAACTTGAATCAATGCTCAGCTAACTCACTCTCTAAATATAGAAAAATCTTCATGCAAGAGTTAATTATCTATTTTAACACTCCCCATTAATTACGACCACTAAAACCTGCAATTCTAATTAGTGGTTGATTTAGTTCCATCTCTATTATGTCAATTCTATTTGGTGAGTTGCAACTATAATTACAAAATAAATAAACTTTTCCCAATGAAAGTTATGCTGCCAATAACTTGACACAAAGATTTCTTTCATACATAAAACTTTCACATGGAAATAAAGGAAAGTTATGTGTCATTGGCTTAGTTATACTATCATTGGCTTAGCTATAAGGTTGATTGAGTACCTAAGATATTTCCCACCCACACTGAAGAAGTATTGAATTACCAAATTTCATGTTTTAGTAACTATGATATTTCCCACCTACACATAAGTATTGAATTTAAATCCACTACTTAGGCTTCAATATTGAGATCTATATAATATTCAAGGAAGGGTGATTCATTTGGCCAGATCTACTAGACATTAAAATTTAAAATGGTGGGATTTTATTTCAACTAATGTTAAAATAGTTAATTTCTATGAAATTTCTTTAGCTATTGGGAAAATTTAGTGTTGTATTAAAAGATATAAATGTAAAAGAAAAAGGATAAATTCTTATATCTATCAACCCAACCAAATACACTTGTGCCAAAAACAAATTATTAACCATAGAAGCAATGTAGCATAATAGTGCTATGAATATTGGAAACATAGGAAAACTAACCAAAAAAATTAGAACATAATAAGCTACTTATCCAAATAATTTCAACGTACACATAATTGTGTCACTAATTCACAATAAAAGAAGCAATGACACAAATATTCATAAATCAGCTAGAGCTACAAATCGAATAACTAAATAGAAAATAAAACAATAAAAAACAACTTTTAGGCTATAAACACTATATGAGACAAAGAAAATAATAAAATTCCATGGCCAATATCCTCAATATTGCAGCTTTATTATAACATCAAACAAAAACAATAAACTACCATAGCATAAATTCAGACCATAACTTCTCTCAAATAAAAAAATACCTATAAACTCCATACTAGAAAGTCTCAAGAAACTAATAAAAAAGAGAAGAAACATTGAGAACAAATTCATATTGCTATCTCTCTATAAAAATTCAAAAATTAATAATCTATATTTCTTACATAATATTTTCTCACAAGAGCTGGTCACTCTGAGTTTCCTTTTTAGGGTGGACTTTCCTACCCCTACCAAGCTTAGTATCATTCTTAGATTATATACAAAATTTTTGAAACCATTTTTAAACAAACAGGGAACAATTTTTTGAGTGTCTACATTTTCTTTCAAATATCAAGTTTTTTTTTTAAGGTGTATAAGGAACAATATTTTGATGTTGAATATCATGCTTATATAACTATGCATTTAATTTTCACTAAATCATTTCCACCCCATGATGAGTTCACAATGTCTTAATAATTTCACTCAATTCATTTCAACCATGGATATAGATTTTTGAAATTTACAAAAGGTTTCGCACTTACTTTTTAGAACATAAACCCAAGATTTTCTAGTAGTGAATAATAATAAAAAAATAGAAAATTTCATACATAGGAGGAGTTAGAACTAGACCACATATATTACTATGAATTAACTAATATTATTCTTTACCACATGCAACCTTCATAAACACCTTTTTTGGAAGAAATAAGATGTAGAAATTTGAATAACTGATATATTATTCACCGAGATTCTCTTGATCACACACTATTTTAGCTTCATGCATAATACAGAATCTCTTCTACCATTGATCATCACATTCGGAAATAAAATCAATTGCATGCACACATTAAAACCATAAACAATCACACATATGAACATAGTATTTCATGGGAAAGCTTAAAGCTAAAAACCCCAACTATCTGTATATTATATGTCATGGAGATCATGTAACAATCATTGTACAAAGCTTATCACAATCTCTCAGCACAACCTCTCATTGCTACACACTATCAAGCTAGATCTAACAAAACACATGCTCCAATCTTTTTCCGCTTGATAGCCAGCCTCTGTTGCGTAATAAATGCTATGGGATGGCTCATTAAATAACATAAACCACCTGGCTTGTACTGCACAATCCTCATGGGCTTCACCAATCACTGGTTGTTGTGAATAGCAACAATATAGTCACAACTGATAGTTAACCTGCTCTTTCACCTATTTCTGCACTGGTCTCCACTGAAACTGTCCATGCACTGAAGTTAACTGATGCATTCTTGAGTTGATTAATGAGTTTATAATTAGTGAATTAATTAATAATTAATTCACACCACTCTAACTAATTGTATCAATTAGTTAAACTGGATACAAATAGGTCAACTATGTTTAGATTAGTTAAACTTAACACAACTCCATTAACTTCCTCAATCAACTCCACCAAACTCTGTTACATGAGTTCTAACTGAAGTATTGATGCAATAGCTCCACATAACCCTTAGGAATAGTGTAATTCCTTCTGTCAACTCCTGTGCCACATCTGTGCACTTAACTGAAGTGCTCCAAGAGAATAAGATAATGTTTAGAGTCTAAATATTATTAAGAGCTAATAATATTTGACATATCTATTTTTAGACTGCCAATCTAAAAATAGATTCCGCCAAATATGTCTAAAAATAGAAGTCCATCTATTCTTTCTGACTTGACCAACCATCCACAAATAGCATCCTGCAACTCATAGAACATGATCCATATGTCTAAAAATAGACTTTGCACCAAAAATAGCCTACGGACCCACTTAGTGAAGGCGACTTCTTTCCACTAAGCTCCTCATCTTGTTGCAATATCAACAATCCCTCTCAACAAGATAAGGATTATATACCACCCATATCCTGCCTCTGTGGTATTCGAATTTTCTCCTGGTGAGCTCCTTCGTCAAGATATCAGCATCCTGATCCTCCGTGGGAATGTATGAAAGTAACATGATCTTCTGCTGCACACAATCTCTGATATGATGATACCGGATGTCAATTATTCACTGATATTCTCTTGATCACACACTATTTTAGCTTCATGCATAATACAAAATATCTTCTACCATTGATCATCACATTCAGAAATAAAATCAATTGCATGCACACATCAAAACCATAAACAATCACACATATGAACACAGTATTTCATGGGAAAGCTTAAAGATGAAAACCCCAACTATCTGTATATTATATGTCATGGAGATCATGTAACAATCATTGTACAAAGCTCATCACAATCTCTCAGCACAACCTCTCATTGCTACACACTATCAAGCTAGATCTAACAAAACACATGCTCCAATCTTTTGCCACTTGATAGCCAGCCTCTGTTGCGTAATAAATGCTATGGGATGGCTCATTAAATAACATAAACCACCTAGCTTGTACTACGCAATCCTCATGGGCTTCACCAATCACTGGTTGTTGCAAATAGCAACAATATAGTCACAACTGATAGTTAACCTGCTCTTTCACCTATTTCTGCACTGGTCTCCACTGAAACTGTCCATGCACTGAAGTTAACTGATGCATTCTTTAGTTGATTAATGATTTTATAATTAGTGAATTAATTAATAATTAATTCACACCACTCTCACTAGTTGTATCAATTAGTTAAACTGAATACAAATAGCTCAACTATGTTTAGATTAGTTAAATTGAATACAACTCCACTAACCTTTTCAATCAACTCCACCAAACTATGTCACATGAGTTCTAACTGAAGTATCCATGCAATAGCTCGACATAACCCTTAGGAATAGTGTAATTCCTTCTGTCAGCTGCTTTGCCACATCTGTGCACTTAACTGAAGTGCTCCAAGAGAATAAGATAATGTTTAGAGTCTAAATATTATTAAGAGCTAATAATATTCGACATATCTATTTTTAGGCTGGCAATCTAAAAATAGATTCTGCCCAATATGTCTAAAAATAGAAGTCCATCTATTTTTTCCAACTTGACCAACCATCCACAAATAGCATCCTGCAACTCATAGAACATGATCCATATGTCTAAAAATAGACTTTGCGCCAAAAATAGCCTACGGACCCACTTAGTGAAGGCGACTTCTTTCCACTAAGCTCCTCATCTTGTTGCAATCTCAACACTCCCTCTCAACAAGATAAGGATTATATACCACCCCTATCCTGCCTCTGTGGTATTCGAATTTGCTCCTGGTGAGCGCCTTCGTCAAGATATCGGCATCTTGATCCTCCGGTAAGGAATGTATGAAAGTAACCAGATCATACTGTTGCACATAAATTATAATCTACGATATGATGATGCGGGATGTCCAATTATTCATGAGATTCTCTTGATCACACACACTATTTTAGCTTCATGCATAATACAGAATCTCTTCTACCATTGATCATCAATTGCGGAAATAAAATCAATTGCATGCACACATTAAAACCACAAACAATCACACATATGAACACAGTATTTAATGGGAAAGCTTAAAGCTGAAAACCCCAACTATCTGTATATTATGTCATGGAGATCATGTAACAATCATAGTACAAAGCTCCTCACAAGCTCTCATGCACACCCTCAATTGCTACACACTATCAAGCTAGATCTAGCAAAACACATGCTCCAATATTTTGCCACTTGATAGCCAGCCTCTATTGCGTAATAAATGCTATGGGATGGCTTCATTAAATAGATAAACCACCTGGCTTGTACTGCGCAATCCTCATGGGCTTCTCCACCTATCTGTGTGTTGCAAATAGCAACAGTATAGTCACAACTGATAGTTAACCTTCTCTTTCACCTATCTCTGCACTGGTCTCCACTGAAACTGTCCATGCACTGAAGTTAACTGATGTATTCTTTAGTTGATTAATGATTTTATAATTAGTGAATTAATTAATAATTAATTCACACCACTCTCACTAATTGTATCAATCAGTTAAACTAGATACAAATAGCTCGACTATGTTTAGATTAGTTAAACTGAACACAACTCCATTAACTTCCTCAATCAACTCCACCAAACTCTCTCACATGAGTTCTAACTGAAGTATCCATGCAGTACCTCCACATAACCCTTAGGAATAGTGTAATTCCTTCTGTCAGCTCCTGTTCCACATCTGTGCACTTAACTGAAGTGCTCCAAGAGAATAAGATAATGTTTAGAGTCCAAATATTATTAAGAGCTAATAATATTCGACATATCTATTTTTAGACTGGCAATCTAAAAATAGATTCCGCCCAATATGTCTAAAAATAGAAGTCCATCTATTTTTTTCCGACTTGACCAACCATCCACAAATAACATCTTGCAACTCATAGAACATGATCCATATGTATAAAAATAGACATAGTCTAAAAATAGACTTTGCGCCAAAAATAGCCTGCGGGCCCACTTAGTGAAGGCGACTCCTTTCCACTAAGCTCATCATCTTGTTGCAATCTCAACACTCCCTCTCAGCAAGATAAGGATTATCTGCCACCCCTATCCTGCCTCTGTGGTATTCGAATTTGCTCCTGGTGAGCGCCTTCGTCAAGATATCAGCATCCTGATCCTCCATGGGAATGTATGAAAGTAACATGATCTTCCGCACACTGTATACGTGCCAGTGATACCAGATGTCAATGTGTTTAGATCTATCATGAAATACTGGATTAACCAAGAGTTTGATGCAACTCTGATTATCACAATAAATCACAGTACACTCTAGGTGTGAACTGAACAACCCAACCAGGATCTTCCTCATCCATATAGCCTTGCATGCAGCCAAACTCGATGTCATATACTCGACCTCTACTGAACTGAGTGCCACGGATCTCTGCTTCCTGTTGTACCAAGAAAATTTTGTCGACCCGATACTGAAAATCCCTCTAGATGTGCTCTTTCTGTCCGTTGGGCTCCCTGCCCAATCTGCATCCGTGAAGCCACATAGCCTCACCTCATCCGACTGTCTGCACCATAATCCATATCCCGATGTGCCTCTGAGATATCTCAATACATGCTTGCCTGCCTTCCAAGAGAGCTTGGTAGGCTTAACCATAGCTTGTGAAAGCTGGTTAATAGCATAGCATATGCTGGGTCATGTATTGACCAGATACATAAGCGACCCCACCAACTGTCGATAAACAGTGGCATCCACTACCTTCATTGAAGTAGCATCCTTCTTCCTCCATCCACTAGGAAGATGAGAATCAACAGGCTTGCAGCCATGCATGTTGAACTTCTCCAGTATCTCCCAGGCATACTTGCCTTGAGAAACAAACAGTCCATCACTGCGCTGCCAAATTTCCAATCCCAGGAAATAATGAAGGAGGCCCAAGTCCTTCATCTCAAACTCCTTTGCAAGATCATCCTTGCATGAGTGTATCAACAGTTCATCACCTCTCAAAATCAAATCATCTACATAAAGTACAATGATCAACAACTTACCCTCCACCACTATCTGCTATAGGTTCGGATCTGCCTCACTCTTGGAGAATCCAAGTCCGGTGAAATAACTGTCTATCCGTGTGTACCAAACACAAGGTGTTTGTTTCAACCCATACAGTGCTCTCTTGAGTCTGCACACATGCGACTCGCTGCTGAAGATCTAGAAACCTTTGGGCTGCTCTATGTACACCTCCTCCTCAATCACCCCGTTGAGGAACACAGTCTTCACATCCATCTGATGAATGTGCCACCCCATCTGCACTGAGAGAGTAAGAATCGTCTGTATGGAATAATACCTTGCGACAGGTGCAAAGGTTTCCTCATAATCGATTCCCTCAATCTGTGAAAAGCCTCGGGCAAAAAATCTTGCTTTATACTTCTCCACACTCCCATCAGCTGCTTGCTTCACTTTGTAGATCCATCTCGAACCCACCATTGATTTCCCCTCCGGCCTCGGGAAAATCTCCCATGCATTTTTTCTGACAATCAAATCATACTCTTCCACCATGGCATCTACCCATGCGGGGTCCTCCACATCTTCCTCGAAAGAGGATGGCTCTGTCACGATACACTTTCTCATAAGAGCCATGTATCCAGTATACCGTTCAGGTGACTGTCTCTATCTGTGCTGTGATGTAGGTGCTCCTACAACCTTCTCTACATCTTGAACCAGTCACTCCACTTCTGTAGTGCACTTCTGCCCTCTGATGGTTGGCGCTGCTTGAGTGGTCTCTTCCACTCCATGAACCTCCTTTTGTGGCTAATCCACATCCAGAAGCTCATCCTTAGGAACTAATAGCTCTTCATCTGCATGCAAGTGTGGCTCCCTCTCAAGCGAACACTTCATGGCTTTCTCCTCATGAAATTTTATATCCCATCGCACAACAATATTGCGACTGTCTGGAAAATACACACGATAGTTGTGGAGTGTATCAGTGTACCCAAAAAATATCCCAACCTCTACAGTCGGCTCCAGCTTCTTCCTGGCATCCCTCGTCACATGAATGTAAACAGGTGAACCAAAAATCCTCAAATGGGAAATATCAGGCTGCTTACTAGAAAACGCCTCCTCGGGTGTACTCATCCCATGTATCCTATGAGGACAACGGTTCTGCACATATATTGCAGTATTGCATGCCTGAGCCCACAAGTTTATAGGAAGGCCCTGATAATGCAACATCGCCCATGCAGCACCCACGATCATTCTGTTCTTCCGCTTAGCAACCCCATTCTGCTGTGGGTTATGAGGTGCTATGAGCTCTCTTCGAATTCCTTCTACGCTGCAAAAGTCCTTGAATTTCCCAGAGTTGAATTCACCACCATTGTCGCCACTAAGAGCCTTCACCTGCTTCCCCGATTCTTTCTAAACCAGTGCCTTGAACTCAAAGAACTTTGAGTATGTCTCACTCTTCTTCTGCATGAAGAAGATCTAGCACTTATGAGAAAAATCATCAACAAATATCACACAATACCTGTGCTTTGCTGTCAAAGCTACTGAGAAAGGTCCACACACGTCTGTGTGAATTCTCTCAAGGATCGTCGTGGTGCGACTATCCTTCTCGTGAAAGGTGGCTTTCACAAATTTTCCTAAGGTACATCCCTTGCATTGATCTGACTGCACAAGAGTACCCTTAGGAAGCCCAATAGAAATCTGCTGTAGTATCTTGAAAGCTCCATGGTGAAGGTGGCCCAATCTCCGGTGCCACAACTCGCCATCATCCCGGCTCAACACTCCTTCTTCGTTGCGTGCCATTACTACGCAACCATCTACCTGCAATTGATAAAGGTTCTTAACTCAAACCCCTATCATCCAGGTCTCACCAGTTGCCTTACTGCGCAGGAAAGCCTTTCCCCTGCTAAAGAAAACATCATATCTCTTATCTTCTAACATCGCCACAGAGATACGACTCTTCTTAAATCCTGGAACATGCATCACTTCCTTCAATACGAAGGGTTTACCAGACTCCCTCTCAAATGAAATGGTACCAATACCGGTCACATTGTATCTACCATCATCACCCATCTCGATGTGCACTTCAAGATCTTTCTCATCCAGATCAGTAAACAAATCTCGATCTCGTGTCATGTGAAAATATGCACCACTATCAATAAACCACACTGAACCCATCACACTTAAGACCAAGCATGTGATCAGCGAAAAATCCAGCTCAAACTGCGAGGCTAAGGCCTCTCCAACTGCAGATCCAGCAACCTGCTTATTTTTCTTCTTCTGTGGACAACTAGTGGCATAATTTCCGTGTTGGTGAGAGTGAAAGCACTTCACCTTGGACATGTCCTGCTTCTTGCCTTTTGCACTAGATTGGGAAGCAATCTTCTTGCTCTTCCCCTTCTTTGATTTGGCAGCCAAAGCGAAATTTTCTTCATCTGAGTTTTTTTTATGAAGATCCATCCCTGGTACTTCGCCTTATCTCCTCTTTTTACAAGATCCGACCAAAGTCGCTCCCATCCTGGAAATTTCTCCCGACCATTGATAGAGTCCTGATAGGAATGCCAACTCTTCGGAAGCCCAAGGACAGCCAATCTCACCAAGTACTCGTCATCAACAGTAACCCCCACACTTCCCAGCTCATCCCTGCATTGGATGAACTTCATGAGGTACTTGGGCATACTGTCGCCTTTCTCCATTTTTATGTTTCTGAGTTTATCATTGAGTGCCAACTTCCTCTGGTCACTCTTGCTTTGAAATAAATCTGTCAAATCTTTCCACATCAAGAATGGAGAAGCCTTACCATGAAGGCTGGACACTATGTGATCCTTCACATCTTCCAACAGAATCCTTCAACACTTTGTTGTCTTCTTTTGCCATGCGTCAAATGCGGCAGCATCGCTGGAAGCAGGTTTTGGAATTTCTGCATCTATGAACTCCTTCAACCCATTGTCATCCAACACCGCCTCCATATTGTCCTTCCATGCAATATAATTCGAGCTGCCCTCAAGGGCATACTCCAATCGCAATCCGTTGAAAGACATCTCAACTTCGACACCAAGAAAACACTGCTGCAAATTAGAATTCCACCAGCTCAAAACTCAACTGCTTCAATGTTTTACAATTGCTCCAATGATCAATATCGCTCTGATACCATGTATAAATTTGAATAAATGATATATTATTCACTGAGATTCTCCTGATCACACACTATTTTAGCTTCATGCATAATACATAATCTCTTCTATCATTGATCATCACATGTGGAAATAAAATCAATTGCATGCACACATTAAAACCATAAAAAATCACATATGAACACAGTATTTCATGGGAAAGCTTAAAGCTGAAAACCCCAACTAACTGTATATTATATGTCATGGATATCATGTAACAATAATTGTACAAAGCTCCCCACAAGCTCTCAGCACAACCTCTCATTGCTACACACTATCAAGCTAGATCTAGCAAAACACATGCTCCAATATTTTTCCACTTGATATCCATCCTCTATTGCGTAATCAATGCTATGGGATGGCTCATTAAATAACATAAACCAACTGGCTTGTACTGCGCAATTCTCATGGGCTTCACCAATCACTGGTTGTTGCAAATAGCAACAATATAGTTACAACTGATAGTTAACCTGCTCTTTCACCTATTTCTGCACTGGTCTCCAGTGAAATTGTCCATGCATTGAAGTTAACTGATGCATTCTTTAGTTGATTAATGAGTTTATAATTAGAGAATTAATTATTAATTAATTCACACCACTCTCACTAATTGTATCAATTAGTTAAACTGGATACAAGTAGCTCAGCTATGTTTAGATTAGTTAAACTGAACACAACTCCATTAACTTCCTCAATCAACTCCACCAAACTCTGTCACATGAGTTCTAATTGAAGTATCCATGCAATAGCTCCACATAACCCTTAGGAATAACATAATTCCTTCTGTCAGCTCCTGTGCCACATCTGTTCACTTAACTAAAATGCTCCAAGAAAATAAGATAATGTTTAGAGTCTAAATATTATTAAGAGCTAATAATATTCGACATATCTATTTTTAAACTGGCAATCTAAAAATAGATTCCACCCAATATGTCTAAAAATATAAGTCGATATATTTTTTCAGACTTGACCAACCATCCACAAATAGCATCCTACAACTCATAGAAAATGATCCATATGTCTAAAAATAGACATAGTCTAAAAATAGACTTTGTGCCAAAAATAGCCTGCAGTCCCACTTAGTGAAGACGACTTCTCTTTCCACTAAGCTCCTCATCTTGTTGCAATCTCAACATAAGAAGTAATACAAGTAGGGTTCTAAATAACATTTGCATTTTACCATAATTCAAATGATATATGTTGGTCTTTCCAAGATACTGAGAGGGGGAAGGGCATTTTACCACAATTCAAGTGATATATGTTGGTTTTTAGGAGATACTAAGAGGGGGAAGGTGGATGTTTTTTTGTTCTTAGTAAATACATAAGAACACCACATATAAGGTTGAAACCCTTATGGGAAAAAGCACCATTTTCATTTCTTTGTTCCTTTGTTTCATCTTCTTTATTATTCAAATATTATTTTCACATTAATTCAATGGCCACCAATAGTTTGCAATCCCTTGATATGCAATAAAGCCACCACTTCCTCAACTTTGTAAGTCACCACTCCCTCAACTATGTGGGCCACTACCTACTAGAAGTCCCAACTTCTAATATTTTCCCAACCCACCACCACTGGGAAGACATCACTCCCAAAGTTTTCAGGTGACAACTTGAAGGAAGCCACTACTCCCTGAATTAGCAAGCCACCTGTGGCCCATTGAAATCCCTAATATTCATAACCTTTTGGACCACATTTCATACATTTTTAGACTAGGGCTAGCTACTCTCAACACAATGACTTATAGGCCATGTTTCATCCTATTTCCAAACTGGACCCACTAAGAATTCTTTTCTCAATCTGAATACAAAAGCCAAATCCCTATTTCCAACACATAATCAATATGTACTCTTATAAACAAATATTCTCATTGAGTGCACTCAACAATAATACCACATCAAGTACTCTCCATACTCTCTAACTCAACAACATACATACATCTCTCACTCTCATCAAACTCAAACCACAAACCATAGAGCTCATTATACTCAAGAAAAGACATCGAATCCATATATTCTCACTCATCCATATACAAGAAAAGACACCAAATCCATATACTCTTCACGCATCCATACATATTTTAGACTAGTAGACCAATGAAAATCCTTAGTAGTAAGCTTTTGACTCAAACACTCACTCACACTAGCAATAGAGGGACCTGATACATTACATATCATATGACAAATATGAGACATTACAGGGCTTATGACATCAATACAAAATAGTGAAAATACAGTTAAATTCATAGTATCCTTGCAAAATTAACAATGTCAGCTCAAAAATCCTCTGTCCCTCTACCATTTATTTCTCTAAATGTCCACCACTCTCTGCATCTTACACTCACAATCAATCTCAACTATTTAATGGCCAGTAAATTTGCATTGAATAATCAACAACCTCTTCTCCTCCACACTTTGATCACTGGAGACTATTCGCACTACAGCCATCGACACATATAAATCTATCATATGCACTGATAGTTACACAATCGCACCCCTGTACTTAATAGTGGCAATGTCATAAGCCCTCGCAGCTTCTTCTTCTGTATCTGTCAAAATCAAAATATACATAGCAATCATTTTCTGCAACATTTGCAAATCACAACCCTAATTCACAATATATTCAAGACAACAAATAGATTAAAAAAATAATGAAAAGCTTACCGTAAATTCCCTGGTACATGTACTTATTGTCATCCACTCGTCGTATTCGTGCCTGCCATTTGCCTTTAAGTTTTTGCAAGTAAACAATGAAAGTCAGGATCAATCTAAAATAATATCGAAATGAAACATGAAGATAAGTATCATACATTACATTCAATAGAAATCGATTGCAGCAAATATGATTATAATTTTTCATGGTTTTGACACATACTTGGTCACTCCACGGTACTTCGATACCCCTCTAGAGAATGGGGTGCTTTGTCTGTAACAAAAAAATGACAACGAGAAAGGAAATGACATTGAACCTGTCTGTACCTCAAAATTGTCCAATGTAAACATTAAAAGGTTAATTACAGTAAAGATATCACTACCTCCTTAACATGCCTACAACTTCCTCCCTTGTTTTCTCCTCCATTTCTCTAATATCGTTTTCATAATTGACAGGCTGCGAGAAAAAGAAATTCTTGTTAATCACAGGTGCAACAGCTCTAATTCTATCCTATTCGTCAAAATAGTGAGAGGAGTTTCTATAGAGAAAATTGAATAAAATTCACCAGGATGAAATGCAATGAGTCATACATGATAATTCGTTTTAGCAGCTGAACCCCAGAACTTAAGAGCAGAAATATCATAAGATCTCGCTGCCTTTTCAGCCGAATCATATAAACCTAATATTACAGTTAGTGGAATTAGATAATTCAACGCCATGAAATGACAGTAAAAAGAATGAAAGTTTTCATTAATATAGAACCTAAATTTTTTATGTTTCACTAATAGATAACAGGAAAAACAATACTCACCCAAATAGACTGTTATATTGGACCCAGCATAGCAAAGCCGAAGCAATACATGTGACAGACAGACATACAATTTTTTTAGTACCAAGAAAACCCACTATGGATGTCGCGCGCATAGATTACAGAAAAAATTCCCTCCAAAAAATTACAGAAAGCCATCAAAATAAACAGTCTATAATAGATATCCTAAGAGCTTCATTTGAAAATATTGCACAAAACAATGAAACTAAGCGCAATATATCTAAAGCGAAACCCTAATAGGGAGTCAAAATATTAATTTGTACCATTCATAGATGACAGAAAACTTCACATGAAAAATATACAAGGAAACCATCAAACTGCGCACAATATATCTAAAATGAAACTTTGAAAGGGTGCCAAAATATTCAATTTAGAACATTAGACCGAGTCAATTTAACAATATAACATAAAATGTCCAATTTGGACAACGTATAGATTACAGGAAAACTTCACTTCAAAAAAATGGGTAGAAAACCATCGAACTACGCACAATATATCTAAAATGAAACCCTGAAATGCAGTCGAAATATCAAATAAAAAAAGGTTGGGGGCGAACCTAGTCTACCGTTGCGCTTGGCACCTGGTTTTGTGAACGTACCGTCCCATAAATGAGCCTCATACCTACCATTCCACCTATGCCAACAACCATAACATTAAAAAAAACGTGAAGAATCAACTTCACTGACTTAGAAAGTAAACGAAACACAACAAAAATGGAAGGGCTCGAAATAATATACGTACTTTGTCACCCCACAAAAGGAAAAATTGGTTTCCGCCTCCACTCCCGTAACAACATTCAAATCTCCTGAAAATTCCTTAGGTTCTGAAACTTCAGCAAATTCAGCAGTTTGCTTTCTGTTGTTTACAGAGTTCATTTCCGTTTGAAGAGACAATGAGACTGCATAGCTGGCGGATACTGCGTCAGACTCCATTTTAGGGTTTTCTACCTCCAAATAGCGCTGCACCGAAGCACTCACCCTAGAAAATAATTATGAAAAACTTTAGAACTCTTCTTCGGTCTGAAGTATTTCAGAATTAGACAGAGATAGATAGCCACAGAAATATTTGACGAGAAAAGACAAACGATACTTGGCGTTGTGAGGAAATATTTTATATAGCCAAGTGCATTACGTGAGCAGGAAATAACCTGTTGGAAGATGCTTCCATTTTACGCTAGTGTGTTAAATTTTGTAGGCCCATTCAGCCTAAGTGGAACTGTTGTTAATGAGAAGTAGCCTTCGGATTTCTTAACTCGTTACTTTCGGAACTTTTGGGGACTTTGCCCCGCGCTCCCATTAATTAAGTGCAAACTTAATTTATGTAACAAGCTTTTATGATTATTTATTTAATTTTTTAAATAATAAAACTAAATATTTGCCGTCTTTTGTATGTCCATACTGTGCAGTTTTTAAACATTTATTACGTTAGTTAATAAACCTATGCGCACTAAACAATTTTGAATTTCAATATAAATTTAAGGAGGGACCATTTGAGTTTAAATTGAAATTATTTGAAGGATCTCCACTATTTTGAATGAGAATCTATCCCCTTTCATTAAGTTGAAGTCTATCCCATTGATTTAAGTGCAAGGTGACATAATTTATATAACTAATTTTAATAATTATAGTAATATTTTTTTTAATAAAAATAATGAAATAAAACCACTCATGTTTTTATTAGCAATAGAGATATCATTTTAATTGGTATTTTAGTTGATGTCTGAATTGATATTTTGTTTTTTAAGGAGCATTAGACGTAAATCATCTTTACTTTTAAATAATTGATTTATATGTATATAAATTTTCTAATAAATTTTTATTTTCTAATTTAAATTTTAATAATTTTATATGTTGATGGTATATTTGGTTTTGAGGTAATTTTCAATAATAAATTTGGTTATACTTTTTCATGCTATGTTTATCACATTTGAGGTTGTTACAATTGGCGTATTGGTAAGTGCTATGGTTTCGCAATATTGCGAAAGTAGTAACATCGCGAATATTTTAAGTGGTGCAACGTCTTAAACTTTACTTAATGATAAAAATCCTAATCCATAAGGCACACCCAAGACGGAAATAGTATGAAAATCACAGCTATCATATAAGTACCTTACCCTCTTCAATTTAGACCGACTCTCAACAAACTCAGGCAAGTATCCCTACTAGAAATGTTAAAGTTAACTAATGCGACACAAGATGGGTCTAAAAATAGGCTTGATAAAATGACACTTTTTGTATTACTTAGGATATAAAAGATGTGATCAATGGAAATAGATATCCGTCTCAAATCCATCAACGGTAATGGATTCAAGGTAAATGAAAAGGGGCTCATGGGATCAAGAATAAATATCCTCTTCAAAATTGGTCTATTTCATTGAAGGATTAGGAATAAGATATTAGAACCTAAGGGTAATAATAATATCTTATTTAGTGAAGATTAATAATGTAGACCGAGGACCTATAAGTAGTGGACCTTAAGGGAGAAACTTTCACCAACATGATCAATAATAGATTCATAAACATACCTTATGCCCATTTCAACATTCTTAAAATACTCAAACAAAGAAAGGAATCAAATGATTATCAAATTAACAAAGGAAGAAGGAGAAGAGTTTCCCCAAAATTTCTTCCCTCCAGTGGTATAATTTCCCTTTCATGGATTGATCTAGTTATCTTTAGAGTACTTGAGCCTCCGAATTCAATATTTATGCACCAAATAAAAAACAAGAAGAAAGATTCAAGTATTAACAACAATGTGCACAAGAAAAGAATACTTATAAATTCATCTCCCTCATGAAAGATATGCTAATTAAGCTCCAATGAGTGGAAACTCCAAAAATTAAACCATGAGTAAAAATAAGGAAAGGGTGCTCTTTATATAGGGACCACCTCAACTTCCTTGAAAATAGGAAAATAATATCTTCATATGAAATCCTTAGATATATCCTCATGAGGATTAGTGAATTATATCCTCCAACAAACTATTCAAAATTGTATAAAATCATGGGGTGGCCAACCCATATGTACAACCTTCCAACCAAATTAAACCCAACAAAGTGGGATGTCTTCATCAAAAAGGGAAGAGGATGACACACTAGTCAAACATCTACCCTCAAAAGGCCTCTAAGTGGATAAATCCACCACTAGCTTAGTAATTTCGGCAATGAAACCTAACCATACTCCTCTAAGGAGAATATTTATCACTCTAAGGTGAAATATATTAATAAATGATCAGTAGAAGCCCTCAAGTGTGGATGAATCCCCTAAAATTAAACATAATGGTCATTTGTGAGGTATCCAATGTTGAACTTCATTCTTAAATCATGTCAACCCCCTTCCTATGTAAGAAAATCCCAAGAATATATACATAAGAAAAATAAAAGTTGTAGTAGCTAAGTAACAAATCCTCCTATGTGTATGTACCATCTAATTATGTAGAAAATGCCTCCAAATGTGTGAACAAGTCAAACACTCTGAGACCTATGATATTCCTTGGCATGAGAGGTCTAGTGCATTAATAATATCACCCAACTACTAAGGGTAATATGATGAGTACATGTCAAGAGTTGTGAGCTAACTTGAGAGTTGTGAAGATGTAAAATATCATACAGTGAAGCCAATGTAATCCTCAATTATCCAAAAATGTTATGGCACTCCATCAAGGCATATATACATAATCATGAATACTAATCTATCAATCAATGGAGACTAAAGCATTGTATGGTTAAATGTGATGTAATGACAAGAAATAAATACCTCATCAACCTTGAGCACATCATAATCCATTTCATAAATGATTCATGGAACCAAGTGAATAGCCTAGTCATCCAATTTTTTTTGTGATTAAAATCAGAAACATAGTGAATAAATTCTTCATTATAAGTTTGATGCAAAATGAGGGGTCACAAATAGTTCAAACATATAAATATGTGCTCACCTAGGGAGCACATAAGAAACTCAAAATCCCAAAATATACCTATTATAAATTATATCTATCATCAACAAAAAACCATGTGTTAAGATGGATCCACCTCAATGTCCCTAAACAACATATTTATCAATCCATCAGATCCATACCTCAAAACTTGTGTTTGCAAGAAAACACATATGCTATCAATTCCCATGAAAACATAATATAAAGTATAATGCTAACATTTTCAACTTATCCATGCTATTTTAATGCTCTAGGAGTTTATTCTTTCTTCTACCCTACTATAACATTACAAAATGAGCATGTTAATAGAAATCATAAGTTTATTGAAACCACCCTAACATCTAATCAATACAATGATTTCATCCCTTATGTTTGTCCATCACTTAAAACAAGGATACATATAAAGGGAAGTAACTACATGTTGGAATCTACACGAAATGATGGTTGGAATGTAACAAAAAACTATGTGCATGATCAAACTCATTCCAAAAATTACATTCACCACTGCAAGCCTCCACTATCAAAGCTCAGATATGGCTGGTACACACATCATTACTGTAATAAACCACATCATACAACACAATATTTTATTTTGCAAGATGTTCACTACTTCTCCTAAAATCAATGAGTGAGAGATAAGACAAATTATAGCTTTAGAAAAAATATTAATCGTTTATATAGATTTTGTAATACTTTTTTTAGTGGTTATATTTTTGTAGAAAATAAATTATAAAGAAATTTTTGCTACATCATACAATATTTTACATAAAAAATAACATTTCCAACTAGAAATGCTTGAAAAAAATAATAGCGATATGGAAAGAAGGGTATATGGAATTATAGACTTAAAAATATACTATACCATAGAATTTTTGGTCACTAAACTACATCTCCTACCTTAAAATATGTACACAATTTCACCAAGACATGAAGAATAAGATCGTTGTAAAATTTAAACATTTTTAACATCACACATCTACTCCTTCTATTTACATGGATAAAAGTACCTTAAAAAATTTTCTTTGAGGACGAGAGAATACAGGTATAAAAAAAATATGCATAAATATCTTTACAAGTATTTTCAAAAATATGCATCACAAATAGGGATTTCATTTTAGAAATAATATGTAAATTTTTTAAATTCTCCTTCTTAATGTTATGTTTCCCATAGGAGTCAAAATATATAATTTTCACATGAATGCATCATTTTGTTCATCATAAATAGGATCTCCCTAACGTTTCCATCAACGCCACTTCATATAATGATAAAAATATTGAAAGGTAACATCCATAATGTTATGCCTTAGGTACTATTCTCTTCATCAAATGTGGGATATATAACTTTTCCACTGAACCATTATTTAGGTTATTTCTTCAATATTATCCCTTTCAATATCAGAAAATGAAAGATAATAAAATTCAAAAATTTGAGAAGCTTCAAATCATACCAAACCTGTAATTCGGCTGCAGTAGAAATAAATTCATGAGACTATCACCTTCAAGGAAGATATAAAGGTCCTAAATGGGATAAAAAATTGATTCTTCAATAATTACATCTTCATGTTCTTGCTATTAAATGGAAATTTTAGAATATTATTAATCATGTTTTTTTTGGAAGTGGAAGTGCAAGAATATCTTCCATGTATTAATCAACTTGAAGAGTGAGATTGGGGAGCTTCTTCAATAAGATTACTTCACACCATAAATTTTTTTGGTCCTTGCAATAATGGCCATACATTTATAATGATAATTAAGTCTCAATTTTCTGCAAAATGCATCAAACAAATTGTAAAGGATTATATTTATTCTTTACCAAGATGTTCAAGCTATCCTTTTATCTTGATTTTAATACTACATGAAAACAATCTCATCAAAATATCTTCATGAATAATATCAAAGCATAAAATTAATTCCATGAAGGATCAAATGTTTAGTATGATCAAATCATCATGTCCACCAAAATTTAGAATTCACCACCCATATACACTTGGCTTCTCAAGAGCGAGCAAAAGGATATTTGTGAAATTAGTAATAGCAAATAAAGTAGTCAACCATGAGGGTAATTTTATTTTATTTTTACTTCTAGATCTTCAATGTAAGTAAAATAATGTGATGAATAATGATCATGCCCAATACCAATATCAAGAGTGTAGTCCTAAAGATGAAATTCTTCAGGATATTTTCAAGTTTGATTGATGTGTGCAGACCAATAATGTCTTTAAAATATGTAAGATGTAAGGAATTTGTCCCTTTATGGACTGTCCATGTGAGAAGGGATCTCCAATAAATCATAGTCACAAAAATTTCATGAAGCATCGTCTTAGAAATTGATGGGAAAGAGACTTTTCGAAGAAAATTTTCCAAAACTTTACCTCTCAAATTATACTTAATGGTAAAATATATAATTCAGAAGGAATAACCCAAAAGGAAACTACTTGAATAGTCACCACTATCACTTAAGCAACATACCCTCTCTACTTTATATTGGCTTGTTAGAACATTGCGACATGAGCAAACATATTAATGATATTAAATATAAAAATCATACTATACTATCCTCATATCCATATAAAAACAACATTTAATGGCATTAGGAAATATAGATGAAAAATAATAGTACACTAGATATACATGGTAAAACAACAATATGTGAAAAAATCCATTGAAAGTTATAGTTTTTGTTATTCGGGGCAGCTCTACAAATGCATTACCCTTCATAATCGTAATAAATTTTCCTTATTTTGGATATGATCTATAGGTTTTTCTTACCTCTATTATATTCTAAGACATATGGAGGAAATACATGTGAGTGATATTAGTGGGATAAATGTAATTTCACCTCTTCATATAATAAATGATAAGAAGAGTATTTTAGTGCATGATGAATGTTAAATAAATATTTCACATAAGATCAAAACTTATCCTAACCTAATATTAGACATTATTACCTTCCAAAGTGGCATATTCCAACACTCCCTTTTGATGATAATTAGAGAGAAGGAGGACTTATGGAAGAAGATGGCATTACATAAACACTCCCCTTTGATCAAAATTTTCCACATTCCCAAAACGATAGTCACATAAACTTCAGCTCTATCACGGATTTAGTGAATATTTATGTTTCTTGTTTCTCCATGGGACAATACTCCAAATAAATAATAACATTCACAAAAATATATTTAACGTAGTGAGTATCAAGATAAATGTCTTCAGTTTTGGAGTGATACATTGTATTTTAGGCAAGTTGAATTTAACTTTTATTTTCACATATTAACTCTATAAATTATTTATGAACTAACTTGATATCAATAAAAAAACATTATAAATAAATTTCTTATTTAGCTACTTCCTTATCTACGCTCTACTTTTCTTGCTAAGGAGAGAAAAAAATAGATTTCAAATTATTACTAAACCATAAAATTGGAGGTGAAATAAAATTAAATGTGTACCATACAATAATTTTTCTATATGTATCACCACCTATTTAATTAGAATATTTATGAATAAGAAGGTAAAGTGTATCCCTACTCAAATATAAAACATCATAATTCAAAATCCCCCCTAAATATATGAAAATTATCTTTGTCATCTATGAATGGATTTCATGAGGATTGTGCACAAACCTTCAAACCATACTAAAATAAAAGGATATATTGGGCCTTATGTGTGTCAATTATATCAAACTTCACACAATTTTACAGTAAAGTGTACCATCAATAAGAGTAGTATTACCAATAGCTATGTTTACACTAAAGAAAGTGGCAATGGTGAAGGCTTATAATAACCCATATTGAGCTCAAAAAGTAAATATTCAACATAATTATGCTATGAAATACATATAATGTTTGGGTCCTGTGATTTGGCAGATTGGCATACCAAATGACAAGGCAACATTAGAACCACTTGGGAATCCTAGGATCTAGCCCTCCTGGATTCAGAGAGGCTTATGATATGATGTTAGGCTAGCTATGAAGAATAAGGGGTTTGTTTTTTTTTGGTTGGAAATCATTAAATGAGAAGGTCATGTGAAGTGAAGGAGGAAATAAGTATAAGGATGTTTCAGCATTGGAAGATAGGTCAAGAAACATTGCTAAACCATTAGGATATGGAGTCATAAAAGGGTTTACTTGCACAACAACTATTCAAGGGTTTCCATAGGGCAAGTCATCTATATCAAAAGATCTTTTAAGTTTAGTTTGTGATATGGAACATTAAGAAGTGTGATGAAAGAAGCAAAGCTAAGAAAACGAAGGGCAACCTAATATCAGGTAAGGAATTTTACCTAGCCTACTTTTGGCATACACTCAAGGGTAAAACATAAAAAGTAGCCTAAGATAAAGTAAGGACTTTGAACCTATCCTTCTTTCGGCTTACTCTTAAGGAAAACATTTAAGATAAACATAAAAAGTAACCTAATATTAGGTAAGGACTTTGAACCTATCTTGCTTTCGGAATACTTTCAAGGGATCTTTCCAAAGAAATTGTTGCAGGGGAAACTAGAGGACAGGGCTAACCATAGACTTCCCTAGTTCCTAAATCTACTTAGCAAACCTTTCAAGAACGTTCAAGAAAAGAATCTCAAGTTCTACTCAGCAAGACATGGACTCACGAACATTCCTTGACCGGTTATACTCTATTGAAATCATTCCCAAACACACATTTAGAAGAAAACATAAATATAAAGATTTATCAGTGAGAGCTAGGGTACTTTGCAGTAAATCATACTCTATATTTGCTGTTCTTTATGAGAGAAAATGGACAGTACGGAAACATAAGGAAAATAACAATTACAGTAAGAAAAGCATCACCAATAATTTAAGAAAAGCATCACCAATGATTTAGATTAGGAACCAGTGAATCTGATTGTCTATTGATGTGAAAAACCAGTTACATACTTTGAGTCCAATAGCTTTTAGAGTCTGATACTTCTCTTCCCAGCCTACTATATTACAACTACTTAGTAACTCTTACTCAATAACATTTCAAACAATGAAAATTTTTCCAACCATTTACAATGAATCTTCAATGAGTACTTATAGGTGAATGAGGAGCAGTGCTACAGAGATGGTAATAAATATTAATTTAGAGAGACTGGGAGAGGTATTCGAATGCCCATTCTACTTAATGACCATTGTATTAACTGGTTTTACCATTTTGGTAGTTTTTCCTATTTTGATGCATATCTGGTAGGCTAGTAATAACTCCGAAGTGTGTTCTTTGAAGTTATGTTGGTCTGAAGTACCCTGTTTGACCTCTTTGACAAGTAAACTATCATTTTTTTTTGGTTTTGTAGCCCCATGACTCTGAAATAACTGTTATGATAGTTTTAAAGAGTTTTTTCCATCAAGATGGCTGTCACGGTGTCTTTGAAAGGAGAAGTAGACTACAGGTGTCCTTACAGGTCTCTAAGAAGTAATTGGCCTCGCGGATGTGTCCTTTGGAGGCGGTCTTTGGCTGATCTGTAAGCCTGTGATGATGTAAACACTGATTTGGGATTTGATATGTGCTTTTAGTCTTCATTAGACCTTCATGTTGTCTTCGGTCTTTATCTGATTGTTGTGTAGAGGTGGCCATGCTAGAGGGTTTGATTAGAAGCTGATATCATGATTTATCGACTAAAACATGGAGCTCACCTCCTTTATCCCTTTTTCTAGATTATTTAGGCCACAGAGGATCGTCACCCTCGGCCCTGCAACTAGATTTCTGCTATGGGACGACTTTATAACTTAACTGCCATTAAACCTGCAACACAAACAAACTAGCTATAAAATCTTGCATTTTTTGGGTTTAACTACTTCAGAAGGCTCGACGAGGGGTTATGGAGCAGTGAGGAGGCAAGATGCATGCAGCAGGGAAAGGTTTCATGGCACAAAACCATGAAAAATAGGGTCAAAACTGAGTCTTGCGCGAAGAACTAAAAAAGTGGTTTTGGGGAATACCGGAGGTGGTATTTGCGCGGGGAAAAGGAAGTAAATGGTATTGGACCAAATGAATGTGACACAGGTGGATGGGTGACCCATGTCCCTTGAAAACCACCCATTTCACGTTCAAAGTGCACGGAGGGGAATGGGGAGAAAAATGGTCACGAAACGAGATCTAGGTCGTTAAATCTGGGGGGTGTAGAACTACGGTTAAGAATGAGAGCGGGTGGATAAGAGTAGCATGGCGGGAGGAGATGGTGGTGCCAGGGTAATGCGTTCTCCCGGAAAAAAAATTCCTTTTTGCGTTGAAAACGGGTTTTTGACAGCTACAGAGAAACGGGTGCAAAGATCACCATGGGCCATTGGATCTGAGGGGGCCAGGTCAACGATGGAGATTTGAAGGAAAAAAGGTGGAAAGGCCCAACACGGTCGGGTGGGACCGAAGGGATCATAGGGAATAGTAGAAGAAAAATGCATAGCGGGGACACTTAAGGGTATAGAAAAGTTTGTGGGCTGGGTGCCTCTGCAGTGATCGTGAGCCGTTGGATCGAGATAATGATTGGGTGGTGGAGATTTCATCGGAGGATCAACAATCAGTGGTGAAGAGGGTCCAGGAAGGAGGAATTAAGAAGTTGCGATGGCCAATGGCTGAAGGGGGACACAAGTGCGATGGACGGAGGACCATTGGATTAGGACAATGATCAACGGTTAGGATTTCATCGACGGTAGATGGATATCAGGAGTGAGGAAAGCGCACTGCGGCAATGCGATGGAGCATGGACCGTCCAATATATATTATATCAACGGTGGAGGTTAAAGCGGGGCGTCGACCATTGGCAGAAGAAAATGCAAGGGTAAAGAGGAAATGGGGAAATGCGTCGATGCGATGTAGCGCGGACCGTCGGATCTAGGGGAGATCGACGGCAGAGATTACATTGGGACTTCAAACATCAGTAGAGAAAAAGAGTGCGGGCATGACCCTTTACGGTTTGTGACGAAGCATAGACTGTCGGATTGTTGCGATCAATAGCTTGGATCTGCTCGGCGGCGAAACCATCGCGCGGGGGAAATAATGAAAAAATAAAGGAAAAAGGGGTAGAGCGAAGTCCAATAGCACGAAAGGGGCTAAATAATTGAGCCAACGGTTGCGGGACCCGGTTACATGGAAGGAGGGGCTTAAGTCTGACTTAATGAAAAAAGTGATTTTTTAGGCCGAAAAGAGGTTTTTTAACATTTTTTAAAGGTTCCAATAGACATTAAGAAGGGATTAAAGCCAAATAAAAGGGATTCATATGGTTTTAGAGGGAATTTGGAGGAAGTGGGGGATTTTTTAAAAGGAAAATGTGAATGGAAGAGGGGTTCAAAGTAGTTTTTTTCAAGGCAACAGCACGGCTTTGTCAAGATATTAGTGAGATGGATCCTTTTGGCTAAATGGACCCAGCGCGGCTTCAATAAGTCACAAATTTGCTTCAAATTTGTTTCTTGAAGACTAATATACTTGTTTTAGCCATCATAGTATATGAAAATTTTATAAATGGCTAATAGCGGCTCCACGTGGGGATGGCAGCTCCTTGGAGGTGTCAAGAACCTCAGAAAATTTTATCTCTGGAATGTCGATCAATGCCTTGAATTTTTAAAACCCTCTTTCTTCTTTGATCATGCTTCTTGAAAAGATGATCAGTATTTATCATAACCAGATGATTTCTCCAAAACATTATACCTACATAGCCTACTTTCCTAACATTTTTCTTTAGCGGGGTGCACTTGGACTTGCAAACCCTTTGACATCAATATTTTATTCTTTTATTGAAAGCAAGAAACTAATCTAAAACTACCCTTATAACTTCCATGAGTCCAGATTAGACAGTTGAACTCATCAGATTCTCTACCTAACTACTATCTGTCAAGATTAAGCTGTCTGACATATTTCATTCTCTATATTCTAAAACAGAAATTGAAAACACATCCAAACCAGGATTAAGCTATCTGATTTGTTGTAGTGTCTATGGCAAAAGGAACCAACTGTTCATAGACATATTTGCAGAAAATTAAAACAAAATTATGAAGGCTTAAGATCTTAAAACAATGAGAGTCCTTCTTTCTTTCAGCTCTAATTTTGATCCCTTGGAGTTGTCTTCTTCTTTTTTACCTGGTTCACGTTTTCAGCATGTTAGAACCAGTCTTCTTTGTATCTTCAGCTCAGGTTTTGATTTGATTAGAGCCATTCTCTTTTTTTGATTCTTTGGTTTAGATTTTGAGCATGTTTGAACCATTCCTTTCTATCCTAATCTATTCTACTGATAAGTCAAGATTAAATTTTTTGGAAAATCTGATTCACTAACCTATCAACAGTAAATTGAAATCTATCTAGTCATGATTAGGTTGTATGATTAAGTAGAAGTGCTCTTTCAAGTAGTGGCATTTAGGCTTGCACAATTTCAGACTTTCTTTCTTTTTTGTTATGGGGTTGTACCTTTCTTCTTTGATATCTTCCCTCTTTTCTCTTATCTATTGTTTTTTTATTTTTATTTTTTCTATATTTTTTTGTATTTTTCTCTTTAAAAAAAAAACAAAGCAATGATATTTACAATGAAGAATGAAATCTTTGAACAGAGGTTTCAACAGAAATAATGTTTGAGCATACTGCCATTGAGAGGACCCCCAAACAGGTCTGTACCATCCATATCTTGTAGAAAAAATGCATTATAACCAATGGTAGATTGAATGATGTAAGGACCTTGCCATAAATTGTCAAACTTTCCATGTTTGCCCTTATCTTCTCTCCTGGAATCCCACTTGAGTACTTTGTCACCAATTTTGAAATTACTTGCCTTTGTCCTCTTATCAAACAACTTTTTGATATTCTCTTGTATTTTTTGTGATCTGTTATAAACTTCTTCCCTGGTTTGCTGAAGATGTATGGTGATATTTATCCTTCTCATCATGTTATCTTCTTCTCACTGTATTTCTTGGACCAACTTAATCACTGACACTCCTAAAATGGTGGGAGAAACTGCATTTTCTCCACAAACCAGCTGGTAGGGAGAAATTCCAATTGATTTCTTCGTTTTCAATCTATCAGCCCATAAAGCATGCACCAGCTTGTTGTGCCATGAAATCTGATTTTATTCCAACAGCTTATTTATTATGTTTATCAGGCTCTTATTGGAAGATTCTGCCAGCCCATTACCTTGAGGGTAATAAGCTTTGGAATGACCAAACACAATTTGATATCTCTCATAGAAGTCAACCATATTTTTAGAACCAAATGCAGCAGCATTTTTAGTGATAATTTTCCTAGAGTAGCCAAATCTAGACAGGATATGATCTTCAAGGAATTTTATGATAAATGAGTGTGTGGAATTACTAGAGGTGATGGCTTCTATCCATTTGGTGAAATAATCAGTGGCTATGAGTATCCATCTATGTTAAGCAGATGAGGCAGGATGGATTTCCCCAATAAATTCTAGGCCCCACTGTTGAAAAGGAGCTTCAACACTGATTGGTTGCAAGGGTAAGGGAAGCAATTTTCTATTTCCTTCAAAGATTGGCATTTGTGGCAGGCAACTATCATTTTGTGGAAATATTGAAAGATTTTGGGCGAGTAATAGCCAGCTCTAAGGATTATATTAGTAGTGGTTTTCCAATTGAGGTGGCCTCCACATTCTCCTTCATGAAACTCATGTTTGATTCTATCTTCATCATTCTCAGGTAAACATCTAAGAAATAATCCACTAGCATTTTTCCAATATAAAAATTTATCTAAAATGTAGTAATTAACAACTTTCAACTTTAAAAATCTTGCTTTTGTTTTAGACAGGAGGGGCATTGAAATTAGTAAGCACATACACAATATCAGCATACCAAGATGAATTAAATAAATGATCTTAAATAAGAGGAGTTTCCATCTCTTCCTGTTCATCTACTACATCTATCATGTTTATATCAAGTGCTTGCAAGTTAGATTCAACAATTAATTATGCTAGGCCTTGACCCTTGATGAGTTTAGTGGGTTTAATTTCCAAATCATATTCCAATATCACAATAATCCACTTTCCTCTTTTTCCATCAGGGTCTTGTCACAAAATATCTTTTACCACTATATGAGGCACAAATGAAGTAATGTGAGAGTGTAAGATATAAAATCTGAAATCCTTCAAGGCTTTGACCAAACCATAGGCCTGTTTTTCCATGATATTGTATTTCAGAGGTGCATCTCTTAATGCCTTACTGAAAAATGCAATTGGCTTCTCTTGTCCTTCTGGATTTTTCTGTAATAGGACAACAACCACAATATCTTTTGATGCAAAGGAAAATATAAGGAAGTCCTTAGTGAAATCGGGACTGATAAGGATTGGCACTTGGGTGTGTGCATGTTTGACCAGTTCAAAGGATTTCTTTGCCTCTAAGGTCCATTTAACTCCTATACTTTTCTTTAACACGTTTTTCATGTTCCTAAGGGAGTTTTGCTAGGGTTGGGTATGAACCTTCTCAAGAAATTAATCTTCCCAATTAAAGATTGAGTTCTTTGATGTTTACGGGGTGACTAATACGCAATATACCTTCAACTCTTTTTGGGTCTATCTTAATCCCTTTTTCAGATATGATATGACCGGTAATTTTACCTTCTTGGAACCAAACAATGTCTTCTTGGGATTCGAGGATGGCCATACTTTACGTTCTCAAAGACCTTTCTTAGGTGTAATAAGTGTTCTTCTTGTCTGTTTTGAAATAGATTGTAATGTCATCTAAATAAATCACAATAGTGGCATATTTCTTAGAAAAGCAATGTCCATAGCTCTTTGAAAGGTGGCACCGGCCATTCATTAATCGAAAGGCATTTTCACATACATGAAAGTGCCCAAGGGAGTGGTGAAGGTTGTTTTCCAATTGATCTTCGGGGAGCAAAAATAGCGGTTATATCTGAAAAGCCATCCTAGCAAAAATTCTCTTGGAACTTTGTTGCTTGGTAAAACACAACCCCCATTTTGACTTGTTCACTTCAAATAATGGGGACACTTACTATAAATTTTGGCTAAACACCTTTAGGATTGTTATTTTAGTTGATTATCCTACACTTTTGTTAATTTTTCATTTTCTTTGGATTCTTATTTTGATTTCTTTGTTAAAATCGATTTTTTATAAGCCTCCCATTGACGCTTGTTTCACCTCATTTGGTCAAACTGATTTAAAAATGGTACTCCTTTGAAGTCCCATCATTTTTCTAGTATGGGTTAAAAATGCTATTTTTATTCTTTTTCGGAGTGGCTATAGTTTAGAAAATTTCATAGCTAAACTAAACATCATTAAAATAAAGCCAAAATTAAAAAAATAAAAAATAAAAATAAAAATAAAAAATTCGGATCCATCGCCGGATGCGTGAATCGCAAATTTCGATTCATCGTAGATCGCAAAATCGCAAATTTCGAGATTCGTCACGGATATGAAATTTCGGATTCATCGCGGTCGCAAAATCGCAAATTTCGGATTCATCGCGGATATCGCCGTCTGCGTTCCGATTCATCGCAGTTGCCAAATCACAAATTTCAGATTAAATGTGATTCATGAATTGCAATTTCGCAATTTCGGATCCATCGCATATCACAAGATGGCAATTTCGCAATTTGGATCATCGCATATCGCAATATCGCAATATCATAATTTTGGATCCTTAATTTTTAGAACATGCACATTTAAAAAACCACTGATCCAAGGTTCTTGCGATATGTCACGATGTGTTAAATTTTTTTAATATAAAAGTTTGTTTTTTTCTTTTTTGTTTCATCCCTTATGCCCTCCGTGTCTCCCACCTCACTCACCCTCACGTCACTCGCACCTCCTCCCACTCACCATATCCCTCCATAATCTCACGTGGATAAATTAATGGGTTTAGATTGATTTCAATGGTTTGTTTTATGGGTTTTAGGTTTGGATTGATTCCAATGGTTTGTAAATTAATTTTTATATTTTTTATATTATAATAATTATATTATAATTATAATATTTATTATAATTTTATTATAATTTGAACTATAATATTAATCATATTTAAATTAACGTTTTCAAATCATTTTTGTATATTAATTTAATTTTGTAATGAATTAATTGTTAGTTAGTTAATAATTAATTTAGAATTAATTATTAGATAATTATAATCTAATTTAGGATTAAATTTCTAATTAAAAATTCGATTTTTAGCCAATAAGCAGAATTTCAGTTTATGCGGTTGGCTCATCAACTTTAGGATTTATAGATTGAGTTATACTTGACCAAATGAGGCCCGGGACCGGCTCATTGGAAAGATAAAATCAAAGACATTTCGAGGAGGTTTCACTAACGAGGTTTGATGATTTATTGGGTCAAAAAATTAGGCGGAAGATCAAGCTGGAAATTTCTAAAAAATAAATCAATTTTCGAGTTTTGTTTTCTTCATTTTCATTTTCCCAGGACTCTTCCCTAGTGCCAGGACTCATGCATCAATTTTTAACTCCTTGGTTAATTAAGATCATTATGAGTGTCAATAAGAAGCTCAAATTTCCTTTTTATTTATTTAAATAGAATTTGATTGGATTTGTTTTAATGTTAGAAATAATATTTGGATTTTTTGTTGCATCTTAATTCATTTTAATTTCTTTTTGCGGGGAAAAAACAATAGAAGGGATATTGAGGAAAAAGATTTCAATCAATGAGAAGACTCCAATTAAATATTGGAATTTTTGAGCAATTAAAGTTGGATTGAAGGCTGATTTTTCTTCAACAAACTCTCTTCCCCTACAAAATACTGCCAGGAGGCTTATAAATTACGGTGCAAAATGTAAAAAGGGCGACTCTCCTCTTTTAATTCCGGACTTCAAAAGCATTTGTTATGAATTTAGAGAGTTGTAGATGGGAGGAGAGAAATTTTCGATTACGAACATTATTGAGGGTTTATGCTATGTCTTGTATTATGCATGATGGGCGAATTTGCATTTCTGACTCTAGTTTTGACGAAATTCAAGTAATGTAAAGTCTTGTTAGAGACAGGAATCGAGCCAAATTCAATTAGCTGGTATTTTTGGCATTTCTGTATCAAATACCGGTTTCATTCTTATTTTAATAAAATTGTTGTTTCATTTTATTCATGTTTTATTTCATTTACGGTGATATGGATAATTTGTCTCAAATTGTTAAGTATCCTACGCTCTTATGAATTAAACTCGGTTACGGAAATGACATTACTCATAAATCGTCTTATAACAACGATTTATTAAATAGTAATGTGTTGTGAATTTTTTTTCACATGTTATTGTTTAATTATTGTTTTGGTGATATGATAATCAATATCATTTTGTGAATTTCTTCCCGGAGTGTTGTTGATTTATTATTTTAGTCAAATGGTCTCAATAGAATGTGTTTTGGTACTCACAAATGTGAGCTAATTGAATTTCTTCGTTAGTTTGACATTAATTAAAAATGAGACTATTTTTAATTCTCATCACTTAATTATCTTGCTCTTAATTGGGTTAGATTTTCATCTCTTTGATTGAGATAAGATTTAGATTAGTTTCTTTTTGCTTGCATTATAGAATAAGTTTGCAATTAGATTAAATTTACATTCATAAGTCCTCTTCTCAAAGAGGAAAAACCTTAGTTATTAGTTTGGTGAACCCAAATCGGCTCTGGGGTCATTCTCTTGCACAGTCGACGAAAAATTGATGCGATATCCTTGTCTATTGGTATTTAACAATACATCGTAAACCAATAGTGATAGGAAAAGTACTTCAGACCTAGTTAAACCGATCGGAGCCACTATCATAAACGGAAAAAGGAGAATTTTATTAAGGTCGAACCGGTCAGTTATCTGATGTTGTATGGCAATGGAATTTTTTCGAGGCTTCAACATTTTTGACGCTAGAAGGAGGGCACGAAACTTGTTGTCTCGTTGGAGGTCTTTCAATTTTAACATTTGTTCATCACGATGGCTCCTCTTAAACTTCCAATTTACAGTTGTATCCATGGACGGCCATCTTCCAATACTCCCACCGAAGTGGTAAGACTCTTGTCTCGATGCAAGTTTAATGGTGAGAGAAATTCTTCTTTTAATCATGTCCTTCAATTTATTGAAAATGTTTCAAATTATGATTTTAAAAAGGAATTGATGAAGGCATTTTATGAAGAATTTTACTCTCACATTTGCGGCAAAAGCACGAGCTGGTGTAGAACTCTTACAGTTGCCTCAAATTCCACGGAAGTGGGATCAATTTGTTACAATTTTCATTTGTAAATTTGACCGCTATGATTATCGTCAATTATGTGATGAAATTGAATATCTACGAAGTGAAAATGAGTCTGTTAGAGATTTTAATATTAGATTTCATTTGAATTGTTTAAAATTTAATGTCAAAGATGAACCTATGAAAGAAGAATCACTAGATTGGTTTGAAAATAATTATTCTCTTCCTCTATTCCGATCCATATAGAAGTGGATTTCAAGCTTTGTTCCATCCCCTTCCAATATAAATGAGAAATCCAATTTGGATGTACAAATAAATTGTGATGAAGAGGTTTCACAAAGCTTGGAAAATATTTCCTAATCAAATACGAAGACAACAACAACAATTTTGGAGAAAGAGCTATTTTAAATGCGAAAATTTCTCTGCATTAAATTCGAAAAATCAAATTGAAAATCGACAAGTGCAAGCAACAATCAAAGTAAATAATAAAATGCAAAAACTGCTAACACAAATTTACGAATCTTTTCATGATGAGAAAATGCGAAATCGGAGCAGCAAAGCAATCTTCTTCAAGAAAGCATGCGCACGCTAAAGAATGATATGGAATATGAAATTTGCAATGATCACTGTGCACAAGAGTTCTCAAACCGAAACATTTTTTAATTGCGTTATTTGATTCATTTTTTCCCTTATCCACAGTATTTTTTATGATGGTAAAATTTCCCCTCGGGTGTTAATGATATTTCAGAAAATACGGAGGCTGATATAAATGAATTACCATTAAATTTTTATCAAGATAGAGAAGCAATTAATGATCATTCTTTTGCCATTAATGAACACTTGGAAATTCTTGTTCCTCCGTGTTTTTGGATATATTGGATAAGATTGAAGGGAATTCTAGAGAACCTTGTGAATTCATTTATGATAATTACTCTGACATTGAGGATGTTGATTTCTATTATTCTAAAGAAAATCCTCATGAGAAAATTCAAATAACATTCGAGAATGAGGAGCATTTCAATTTAGAAATTATTCCAACTAATCCTCATTCTAAAGCAGATAATCATCTTCATGATTTCACTATTCGAGAAAATATTCCAATTTATGATTCATATCATGATCAAGCTTTCATTCTTTGTTCATAATCATTATTCCCTTTTAATTCAAAAGTTGGAATTAGAATTACTCAAATTCCATAATTAAGCCCAATCATGTGAAAAAAAAATTATTTCAAAACAATCATAATTGTCTTTGTAACATTAGTTGTAACAATATTGATTTCATTTTATTCTTGTTTCCTCACTTATTTTGTATAAATCGATTTATTTTCATATTTATTTTCAGATTTTTTTTTTTTTGATACATTACGGCGGCATATTGAGCACCTTATTAACAAACATTCAATTGATACATTGCCATCGGAAAATTAAAGTTTTATATTATAATCAAAAGCATCAAAAACTGTTCAATTTCAATTTCAATCAATGCTAACGTTTTATCAAAAGCTTCTGTCTTCTCAAATGAAATATCAACAAGAGAATGTATTTTAGAAATACGGCAATCGATTTAATTAATAATTTTCCATTTCATTTGAAAGATTTCCATCCATTTTTCATTAATTCATTTGAAAAATATTTGGAAAGTTTCCTTCATGGAAGATTGTCAATAGCTTAACATTTACACATAACACTAACAGTTTCTTCCGAGGGCCTTTGAATCTAAAAGCTCATATCCCACGATGCGGCCTTTCATCTCCTCTTTTCAACATTTTTCCAATTATTAATAGAAATCCATCCAAATTTCTATGATCCAATTGGTATTCAATGGGAAAAGAAAATTTCATGAAGGAGATTTTAGATAAGCTTCTAACCATAGTTGTACATTTTGATTTAGTTTTAATTTTCTTAGTTCAATTATATTTGTATTTTTATTACTAACATTTTGAATTGTACATACATGCGGGAATTAAGGCTAGAGAGAATGATTACATTGGAAATATGACTATACCTAGTCAATTTCATGTATATGGTTAGAATAGTAGTAGAATTAATTTAGTTAGTTTGTTTTATGTAATTTAATTTATTCTTAATAGTTCTTTAGATAAAAAATAAAACGAGCAATCGACCTTCTCATTTCATATACATGTTCGAGAAATATTTGCCTCTTGTCGAAGAAAATTTCTAATTCTTGCTCCCCATATTTTAAATCAAAATTTATTTAGAAAGCAATATCTCTACTGCCTATTTTGAATAATGTCTTGACTAAATTAAATTGAGGTTGCACTTGGCACCAATCACCTCAAACCCACTTTTCTCTATTTCGAAATTTCCTTATATGATTTTCTTCTGAAATTTATTTATTTAAAGGTTTTGAAGATACAAAGCTTCATGATCTCATTTTCCCATATGAAAGATATGTTGTCTATTATAAACTTAATTCCAATTTGATCATTTTATTCATTCTAACCTTTCATGGTAATCACACTTAAGTTCATATTATCTTCCTCAGAAATTTGTTAAATGATTTTAAGAATTGTCTATTTTGCTATGTGCTACATTTAAATACGTAGTGGCTTCATCCCATTCGATCTTTAGTTTATTGTTGATGGTATGCATCATATTTATTTACTAAAGGCATTATTAAACAATCACTATGTATCTGATTTTTCTCAAGTTAATTTGGAATGAGCGAGGAGGTAATGAGTTGTTGTTGCCAATTCAAGGCTTTATTTTCATATTTATTTTTGGTGAATTTTATAAGTTTGATTTCACGAACATGAATAACATATCTTATTTAGGTTGATTGCTCACTCCGATTTAGAATAAATAATGAGATGATTTTTTGAACAAAGTCATAATTTGATAAATCGAAGGAACAATTTGAAGATTCATGAGAGTGAAATCTACACACAATTTCCTTCCCGGTACGCATTCACTGTTCTCATCTATTATTAGTTTCTCTTTTCCTTAGTTTATTTTTTATTTTTGTTTTGTTATGTTGCGGATTTCATTTTGTTTCAAAAGCTGGAAGCCAAAGCGACAAACCCATTTCAAAATTGCAATAGGTTCGGGGAAATTTTATTTTGTGATTTCATTAGAATTTGAGCAATTTTTAATTTTCTTTCATATATTGAAAAGCATAGAGGTGATGATAAATTTGTGACATATTCAAATCATTACGGTTCTCATATATTTCGAGTTTTAAATATATAGTTTCATAATTAAATATGGAATTCAAGACATCTCTGTTTTCATATTTAAATTTTATTATTTTTTGGATTTGGTCTTGTTCTAGACCATTTATAAAATCATGGAGTTTATATGAAACATAATATTTTGAGAAACATTCGTTACGCAAATTCATTGTCATTTTACGATGCATTTCTTTTAATTTCAATTCCCTTGAGCACTAAGCATTCTATTTTTACATTTCTTCTTGCTTTAGTTTAAGAATAAAATAAATAATGATTTTCGATTATAGGATTTTTACTTGGTTAGTTTGACCTCTTCAAGTTTTTAATGTTAATTAAAATAAGAAGTCGACTAGTTTGGAAGAGCGATACCTTTCGGTAAGATCGAAAGCAATTATCCAATGGTAAGATTCGTAGCACCCCACTTTCATTAATTTCCATTTTGTTACTTTAGTTTCAATTTTATTTTTTCGTACATGAATATTTTTAAAAAGCTCTTCATAAAGGTTCCAATCCTCTGCCCGGATCATGCCAAAGTCCATACTCTTCTCCACAGCTTAATTTCAAAAAGCGAGTGATAATCTTCGTTCAGCTTATTCCGCTAGAAGTTTACGAACCTTTAATCTATTTCTTTAAGCATTCCTTTTTAGAAAATTATTAAAAGATGATGCTTGAAAACAAAAAAAGATTGAAATCGAATGGAAATTTTTCATTGTGGCCGAATTTTATCGTCCAACTGCTATCTAAAAAAGCCTAAAACACTTACAACCTGCAAAGGTATGGTGCTAGAAATCTCCAACATGGAAAAGTTGATTACAAGATTATTTTTTTTCTTTCTTCATATTGTTAAGACATTGGTATAAACATTCTTGTTTGAGTTTATCTTGCGAAACTTGGATTTTCCTTTCCATTTTTAAATTTTCTTCATCTTTAATTTTTGTTGATTTCTTTCTCATTTTAGCATAAGAATTCTTTTTCCTTTGGTTTTCGAGTTTGATTTTGGTGAATTTTTCCATGATTTATATGGAAGGCCTTCTTATTACCTAACTATGGTTGGCATACACGGAGAAAAAAATTGTTAATATTCATCTATTAACTTTTCTTAAATCTCTTACTAAAGTTTGATTTTCTTTATTATAAAGGTAGACATACTTAAGGAAGAAATTGGAATTAGAAGAGGATTGACAAAGTATCATAAAATGCGGAGAAATTTCTTTTCATCAAGTACTTAATCATTTTGAGATTTCAATATTTTATTAAGATCTTTCAAAGTTCTATTATCAGTCAAGAAAAGTTATTTTTAACCAAAGTAAAGACACTTTACGGCCAAGCACCTTTTTAACTCTAAAATTGTCATTCTTAACTCTTGAGTCAATGATTATCACTGTCCCAAAGAGTCTTATTTTTCTGAAATTATAATCCGGAGAGATATATTTAAACTTAAAAGATGAAGAGGTCTCATCATGGGCTTGACTTACCATGATCATGGGGGAAAAAATAGGTGACATTACCAACAACGCAAACAAACCGGGGTAATGGCTTATGATTGCAAACAATTATGGAACGATGGGTCTCATCACGAAACCGACATTTCGGTCCAATTATAACCCGGTGAATGGAATTGTCAACTATCTACCTACAGAAAACAGGGACAATAGCTTTTAAGATATATATATATATATATATATATATATATATATATATATATATATATATATATGGATTTATCTCTAGGTCGATAATTCTTAAAGAGATAGGATTATGAATCATTGGTGATTAAAGGTAACCCTATTGGACTATAGATGTTCAGCGGTGGCTCTACACATGAAAAAACGAGCATATTTTAAAAGCTAAGTGGCAAAGTGACCCTTTCTTTATCTCTCTGACTAATTAAGGGGTAAGTATAGTGTTTTGAATTTTTTTTTTTTTTTTTTTTTTTTTGAATCGGTCTACTTCTATATTGATACAAAAATATTACAAAGAGGGTACAGGGCCTCAAGATAGCTAGCCCGGAAGAGATGTGGCATTCTTACATTACATTGCGATCATTGACATACAAAAACAATTGTTTCTTGGTGAGAAGTCAGTAGTGAACGGGGACCTTGTCTTGCTCTCTAAAACGGTGATACTTGTGTCGGAAATGATGTTTGGGTGCTTGTGAATCTACTCGTTAGACAAGACCAAAACAAGCACTTCCCATGAAAAAAGGTACAACGGGCGCATTGAAGCCTTTGTAGACATTGTCTTGGGGACGATGTGGATAGCATTAGCAGAAAAATAGTAACTTGGAAACCGTCGGTAGGCGAAGGAGAATGAAAACAAAATTCATAAAAAAATGTGAAGAAGAAGGAGAATGAGCACCTTCTTGATACTGTGTTCAAAAAGCGACGACGAAACCATTAATCATCATTGGTGGGTGGGGGTGCTTCTTCCATATTTGGGCATGCATACGGGTCAAGAGCATCTTCGAGGAGCTCGGGAGGAGGTGCCTTGCCGAAAATGCTACACAGGCCCCGCCCTGGCACAGGCTAAATCGCGTGATGTGATGAGTAGGTAACGGCATCATATAAAGAATAGTGGTTGAATAACCTTGTGGTAAGGGAACCGGAGGTTGCGGTAACACTAGCGGGCATACAATGCGCCATGATAGTTTTTGTGGGGGTAATGGAGTGGTTTTAACGGTGGGTATATGGATGACGAAGTGCTTGTACCGGCAAGGGGTATTGAGAAGATTTGGGGTGAGAGAAACCAAAGTTATGTGAATGAAATGAAGATCGAAGGTGTGGATGGAGGGTTTCGCTGCTACTAATATGTTGGCCACTATGTTGGTGGTGAACTTGGAGGCTCCAAGTACGCGGTCTATACCACTAAGTGACTTTTTTCTTGGTAAATTTACGGAAAACGGTAAGTCGACTTGGGTATCGGATAGAGGTGTAAGGACTTAGGAGCATAGAGTTAGCTGTGAATGGGTCGCTTAGGTAGTTGGATCCCAAGATATAGGATGCTCCTAAGAATTCTTTCTAGATTATCAACTATTTCGAGAGGATTTGAGTCGGATAGCTGCGGTATGAATTCTTCTTGAAGCCGATTTGTTAAGATTTCGGACCCAAAGAAAGCTAGCAGGATATGACAATATTTAGAGGAAAACTAGTTTTTTAACAAAGAAAACTTAATCCACAAAGTTCCTAATCATGGATGTGTAAGATATTTTAATAGTGATGTCATTTTGCCAGGTGGAGGTCTTTGTGAAACGGGATTCGTGACGGAGCCTACGGTCACCGGTGGAGTCTTTTTGGTCTTTTATAGGTTGTGGAGTCACCGGGTGGATGATTTCAAATCTTTAAGATGAGTTGCGGTCCACCACGGTAATTAACTACCAACCTAAGGATATTGTGGGTATTTTTGAGGTCTTAAGGATGTCCTGGGATTGCAGTTGTAATTCCCCCGATTGGAGTCGCCATTATGTTTGAGGTCCTGTGATTTAGCGATTGGCATACCAAATGAAAAAGGCAACATCAAAACTACTTGGGAATACTGGGATCTAGCCCTCCTGGATTCGAGAGAGGGATCTCTCTATATGTGTTTCAAAGGATATATCTTTGAGTATTATATGATGTTAGGCTATTTATGAAGCACAAGGGGTTTTTTTTTTTTTTGGTTGGGAATCATTAAATGAGAAGGTCATGTGAAGTGAAGGAGGAAATAAGTAGAAGGATGTTTCAGCATGGAAGATAGGTCAAGAAACAATGCTAAACCATTGGGCTATGGATTCATAAAAGGGTTTAATTGCACAACAAAAATTCAAAGGTTTCCATAGGGCAAGTCATCTATATCAAAAGATATTTTAAGTTGAGTTTGTGATATGGAACATTAAGAAATGTGATGAAATAAGAAAAGCTAAGAAAACGAAGGGGCGGCCCCAAGCTGCGGGAAGGAATTTTAACCTAGCCTACTTTTTGGCATACACTAAAAGGTAAAACATAAAAAGTAGCCTAAGATCAAGTAAAAAGAATTTGAACCTATGTTGCTTTTGGCATATATTATTAGAAAACATTTAAGATAAACATGAAAGTAACCCTAAGATCGGGTAAGGACTTTTGGGCCTATCATGATTTTGGAATACTTTCGGGGGATCTTTTCAAAGAAATTGTTGGAGGAAAAACTAGAGGACGGGGATAACCATAGGCTTCTAGTTCTTCGGCTCTACTTAGAAAACCTTTCAAGAATGTTCAAGAACAAATCTCAAGTTCTACCTAGGCAAGACATGGGCTCACGAACATTCCTTGACGTTTCTCCTCTATTGAAATAATTCCCAAACACACATTTAGAAGAAAACATAAAGAAAAACATTTATTAGTGAGAGCTAGGGTACTTTGCAATAAATCCTACTCTATATTTACTGTTCTTTTTAAGAGAAAACAGACAGTATGGAAACATAAGGAAAATAACAATTACAGTTATAAAAACATCACCAATGATTTAGATCAGGATCCAGTGAATCTACTTGTCTATTGATGTGAAAAACCAGTTACATACTTTGAGTCCAATAGCTTTTATAGTCACATACTTCTCTTCCGATCCTACTATATTAAAACTACTCAGTAACTCTTACTCAATAATAGTTCAAACAATTAACAATTTTCCAACCATTTACAATGAATCTTCAATGAGTACTTATATGTGAATGAGGAGGAGTGTTGCAGAAATGGTAATAAATATTAATTAAGACAGATTGGGAGAGCTATTCGAATGCCCATTCTACTTAATGACTGTTTCATTAACTGATTGTACCATTTTGGTAGTTTTTCCTGTTTTGATGCATATCTGGTAGGCTGGTAATAACTCCGAAGTGTGTTCTTTGAAGATATCTTGGTCTGAAGTACCCTGTTTGACCTCTCTAACAAGTAAACTGTCATTTTTTTTTGTTTTTGTAGCCCCGTGACTGTGCAATAAGTGTTTTGACAGTTTTAAAGAGTTTCTACCATCAAGATGGCTGTCACGGTGTCTTTGAAAGGAGAAGTAGACTACAGGTGTCCTAACGGGGCTCTAAGAAGTAATTGGCCTCGCTGATCTGTCCTTTGGAGGCTGTCTTTTGCTAATCTGTCTACCTATGATACTGTAAACACTAATTTAGGCTTTGATCTATGCTTTTAGGCTTCATTAGAACTTCATGCTCTCTTCGGTCTTTATCTGATTTATGTGTATAGGTGGATGCACTAGAGGGTTTGATTAGAAGCTGATATTATTATTTATTGACTAAAATGTGGAAATCACCTCATTTGTACCTTTTTTGGATTATTTAGGCCATAGAGGATCATCACCCTCTGCCCTGCAACTGGATTTCTACTGTGGGATGGCTTTATATCTTAACCTCCATTAAACCTGCAACACAAAAAAACTAGTGATAAAATCCTGCACTTTCTGGGTTTAAATGCTTCAGAAGGCTCAACGAGGGGTTATGGAGTAGTGAGAAGGCAAGGTGCATGTAGTGGGGAGCATTTTCACAACGCAAAACCATGAAAACCAGGGTCAAAACTTAGTCTAGCGCGAGGAACTAGAAAAGTGTTTTTAGGGAATATCAAAGGTAGTATTCGCGCGGGGCAAAGGCGGTAAATGGTATTGGGCCAAATGAATGTGACACAAGTGGATGGGTGACGCGTGTCCCTTGAAAAAAACCCATTTCGCATTCAAAGTGCATAGACTGGAATGTTGAGAAAAATGGATGCGAAACGAGATCTGGCGGGTGCAGATCTACAGTTGAGAATGAGCACGAAGGGGATAAGAGTAGAATGGCAGGAGGAGATGGTGGGGCCGGGCTAATGCGTGCTCTAGGAAAAAAACTGCCTTTTTGCATTGAAAATGAGCTTTGGAAAACTACGGAGAAATGGGTGGGAAAATCGCTGGGGGTCATTGGATCAGGGGGGGTGGGCCAGATCAACGATGGAGATTTGAAGGAAACAAGGTGGAAAGGCCCAATGTAGTCAGGTGGGACCAGAGGGATCATAGGGAATAATAGAAGAAAAATTCATAGCGGGGGCACTTGAGGGTACAGACAAGTTTGTGGGTTGGGTGCCTCTGTAGTGATCCTGAGCCGTTGGATCGGGATAATGATTGGGCAATGGATTTTTCATCAACGAATCGAAAATCGGTAGTGAAGAGGGTCCGGGAAGGAGGAATTGAGAAGTTGCGATGGTTGATGGGGGATACAAGTGCGACGGATGGAGGACCGTTGGATCGGGACAATGATCAATGGTTAGGATTTCATTGGCGGCAGATGGATATCGAGAGTGAGGAAAGGGTATTGCACCAATGCGATGGGGTGCGGACTTTCCGATCTAGATTATATTGACGGTGGATATTAAAGCGGGGCGTCGGCCATCGACGAAAGAAAATGCAAGGGGAAAGAGGAAATGGGGAAATTTTCTGATGCGATGTAGCGCAGACCGTCGGATCTAGGGGAGATCGACAGCAGAGATAACATCGAGACTTCAGCCATCAGCGGGGAAAAATATTGTGGGCATGACTCTTTGCATTTTGCGATGTAGCGTGGACCTTCAGATGGTTGCGATCAATGGCTGATATTTGCTCGGCGGCGAAACCATCGTGCGGGGAAAATAATGAAAAAATAAAGGAAAAAGGGGCAGAGCAAATTCTGATAGTGAGAAAGGGGCTAAATACTTGAGCCGATGGTCACGAGAACTGGTTACATGGAAGGAGGGGCTGAGAACTTAAGCCCGCAGTGGCTTAAGTTTGAATTAATGAAAAAAGTGATTTTTTAGGCTGAAAAGAGTTTTTTTAAGGTTTTTTAAAGGTTCTGATAGACATGAAGAAGGGATTAAAACCAAATAAAAGGGATTCATATAGTTTTAAATGGAATTTGGAGGAAGTGGGGGATTTTTTAACAGGAAAATATGAATGGAAGAGGGGTTCAAAGCAGTTTTCTTCAAGGAAACAATAGGGTTTGTGAAGATATTAGTGAGATGGATCCTTTTGGTCAAATGGACCCAGCAAGGCTTCAAGAAGTCACAGATTTGATTCAAATTTGTTTCTTCAAGAATAATAGACCTGCTTTAGCCATCATAGTATATGAAAAATTTATAGATGGCTAACATATACCATCAAAGATATGCCAAATTTGAAGACATAGAAAATAGTGCAAAATGCTTAAATCTATGATTTCAAATTGACTCTAATGACTATTTTACAATTATTGAATAAATGAAAGATAATTTCTAGTGATTCTTAGATCATACACATAAAATGAAATTACGAGAAATTCATCAACAAATTGATTTTCCCACATATTTGGATAATATTTTCCAACTACTTACTCGCCTAAAATACCTTGACATCCAACCACATGCTAAATTCATCTATCGCATAACTTGACTTGAATCATTCCTCAACTAAATCACTCTCTAAATATAGAAAAATATTCATGCAAGAGTTAATTATATATTTTAACACTCCCCATTAATTACGACCACTAAAACAATTCATAACTCATCACAACTCAAAGATGCATGTTGGGCTATGTCTCAGCTAGATTCACAACAACCAAGATTCTTTTGTGAAACTACAACTCATCTTTTACTAAAGTCTTTGTAAATATATCATCCAATTGATGACTAGATTTTTAAGGCTTCAACTGAACTTCTCCACTTCTCACAAGTTCTCTAATTAAATGATATCTAGTATCAATATGCTTGCCCTTCTGATGAAACACACTATTCTCGGATAGTGGAATCGATGAGGTGTACTCACAATATTTTTTTTTTGATCCTTATTGTTTCTGCTTGAGTCCATCCAATACTCTTCTTAACCACACTGCTTGACATGTTATTGATTTTATTACTACATATTCTTGTTATGTTGATGATAGTGTCACAATAGGTTGCTTCTTATATGCCCATGCTATCACACCTAAAACAAGATGGAAGATATAACCAAAATCGATATTCCTATCATCCAAACTTCCTGCAAAATCACTATATTTATATCCAATCAAGTTATTGATTTTTTTACTTGCATACATGATGCCACAATCTCTAGTTCGTGCTATGTATCTCAAAATTATTTTTCCTGCTGTCCAGTGTGTGTCTTTTAGAGTCTCCATAAATATGGAAATAAAACTCACTCCTTTCATAATATCTGGTCTTGTAGTTGTGATATACATGAGGTTTCCAACCAATCTTATGAATAGATTTGGATTTACATATCAACCTTCATAATCCTTACTTAACTTTGTACCTGTTTCAACTGGTCTAGGGACAGGTTTGCAATTCTCCATCCTCAATATTTTTAGAAAATCTCTACCATATTTATTTTGGAAAATAAAAATTCCTTTTTCAGATTTCTCAACCTCAGTTTACAATCAATTTCATAACTTGGAGGCTGGTGCAGATATATTTATTCTTCTATAATTACATTCAAGAAGATTGATTTCACATCCATATGATATACTTTCTAATTTTTCTGAATTATTGTGGCAAGAAATGCTCTTACAGTATCTAATCTGGCTACTAGAGAAAATGTTTCTCCAAAGTATATTGTCGGTTGTTGCGAGAATCCTTTTGCTGTAAGTCCTGCTTTAAATATGTTATTTTTACCTTTCTCACTCAACTTTGTCTTGTACACCCATTTGACTCCAATGAGGTTTTTATCATTTGGTAAGTCAACCAAATTCCATGTATCATTTTTTTTAATAGCTTCAATTTCTTCATCCATGGCTTGCACCCAATTTTCACCTATAATTGCTTCTTCAAACGAAGAAGTTTGGAATGAAAACAATGCTAAATTTTAAGTAACATCCAAATCATCATAAAAATATTTCATACTTCTCATATTTCTCTTACCATTACTTGATTCATCACCTAATTGGTTGTTGGGAGAATTCTTCTTTGTTAATATACCTAAAGGTCCATGCTGCTCATAAAATCGTGGATTCCTTTCTCGTTTCTGATCTTGTGAATCTTGCTTCTCCTTCTTCGCAACATCACTAGCTCTCATCAGTGGTGCTTGTGCATCAACTGTTTTATTTGAGCACAACATGTTTGCTAATTATGATCTTCTTAATGAGAGGGTTATACAATTTGTAAGCTTTTGAATTCTCACTATAACGAGTAAATATGATTTTTTCACTTTTATCATCCAAATTTCCTCTTATTTCTTTAGGCATATGTGCATCGGTGAAAATTTTAGGGGTGAATTTTAGCCCAAGGGTGAAATTTAAAGGGCTTTAGACTTTAGAGGGGCGAATTTTTTATATAAAACCTCTTTTGTATAGTTTTGTATAGTTAGCTCGAAAATTATTTTAAAAATAATTAATTATTATGCTTTAGCCCAAAATAGGGGCACATAAAACATGAAATGCTGGATTCACCTCCCGATTGACTGGTCTGGACAGTTTTGGGTTGTATTCGCCCTTGATTTACTAGGTTGGATGGTTTTGGAATGGAATTTGCCTCCAATTTATGTTGATGATGTTGTTTCTGGGTTTCATACACCCCAAATTTATGGATGAGGGAAATGGAGGGTTTTGGGTGGATTTTTTCGGACCATAGATGAAGCCATACAATATCCAGTAAGAACTAACTGGATCCCTAGAGAAATCCGAACCAGAAAATATCCATCATGGATTCTTGTCCTTGGAGCAGGTACCTTGCCTTTTGGGACCCTCTTCATTGAGCTCTTCTTCATCATGTCTAGCATTTAGCTAGGAAGGTTCTGTTATGTTTTTGGTTTCCTATTTTTTCTGCTTGTTTGAATTGTTATTGTGTGTGTTGAGGTCTTTGTGGTTCTTACATACATGCACCTCTGTGTGGAGGATTGGCAATGGTGGTGGAAGTCATTCTTTGTATCTATCTCAATTTATCTTTATGTTTTCCTATATGGAATCAACTATTTGGTTTTTGATCTTCGCATCTTCAGTGGCCGAGTTTTTGCATTGCTTTATCTTGGGTACTCATTGATAATGGTGCTTGCAATAATGCTTGCCATTAGTACCATTGGATTTTTGACATCATTCTACTTTGTTCACTACCTCTTCTCTTCTATCAAGATTGACTGAGGCTGATCTAGTGATATTTTTGGAGAGAGATGTGTGAAAGGAGATATTTTTTGGGACAAAGAAGGTTTTCTCTTATGGAATCACTCTTCGATGAAATTATCAATTATAAAATGAGAATTTTGAGAGAGGATACTATGCTCGTAGCCTGAAGGAGGGCTTCCCTTGAAAGCCTTCTATTGGGATTCAATTTATCTTCTTTTTTCATGATAATTTCAGACAAATATAGGTATGTTTTGAATACATCTTTGCATCTTACGTCGAAGGTAGCACTGTTTTATCCTCTTATGTATCCAATTTTTTATTTGAATAATATTTGTTTAGTATTGTATAACTGGAAAATCTAGGTTTAACGGGTTCTATGGAGAATAATTTCAGGGATATTTCCCCTTTACAAGAAAAATGTTGATTAGGAATTTTCATTATATTTAGTTTTGATTATATCAGATTATTAGAGAAGCATATGCGTAGCACATTCTATTGTTTTTATTTAAAATCATTTAGAAATTATTCACTATCCAGGGACAATTCCACAGATTTTTGATGTCACTGGAAAATAGGATAATTTATATGCCCCAGATTTACTAGCTTGGAAAGTTGGACGGTGATTCGAATGGCATTCGTTGGATGAATACTTTGCAATAATTTTCAGGTGGAACATGAAAATTTTCAATAGAATTCTTGTTAGAGGGAGATGTATCAAAATTTGACAAAGGAAAGGCTGACTGAGGACAATGCAACATTTCACCAGTTGACTACAGGGTCGATTTCAGTTGGGAGCGGGTGCCTTACTATGAACCTATTAATCCGAACGAATTAATTGGCTATGGAGATTATGAAACCATTTGTTATGATGCCATTAAAGAAATCCGAGGTGAGTACAGAGCTACTACTTGTGATCTAGTGTCTTCTTATGATGAAGACGAAACAACTAAGCTCCATGAATTTCTTGATAAAATAGATTTTGTGGATTAGACCTACAGGGGGGCTTATTTGACATCCTTGAAAGCTGGTGCATTATTGGCAGACTTCCAACCTTCTAGAGAAGCAACACTCCCAAGAGATATGGAGGAAAATAATGAAAGATGGCAAGAGAGCTTTGCAAAATATAGGGATGACACTGGTAATATTCGAGTTCAAGCCACTTTGGGAGATCCTTATATGAAGAGAGCCTTTCAAAATATAGGGATGACACTAGTAATATTCGAGTGCAAGATGCTTTGGGAGATCCTTCAAAAAATACATCATCTTATTATGATTCTTGCTAGATTTCTTAGGGTTAAATCGAGGCTATTTTGGGAAGTATGGAAGGTAGAAATGGCGGATAATTACAAAGAGAACGCCATGATGGGATTCATTTCTCCCTTTGGTATCTAGGCCTGCAAGATCTTCTGTCAATTGAAAAATTTAGCAAGTATCTACATGCTGCAATGAAGGATGATCCTCGTTTGTGGAAAATTGTACATCTGGAGTATCCTCTAAGAGAAAGGCTCACTGATGCTGCCCTCTTAAAACTTGCTGAAAGGTATCATGGTCAGTTACGAAAATTGACTTTAGTGGAGTGCCTGAAAATTACAGATGATGGACTGAATAAATTATTGGACATCATTCCAAAGCTTAAAAAGGTTGGCATCTCTCTTTTTTGGTTTATGATTTTGAGAAATTATAGAAAGATGAATTTGTTGTTGCACTTTTTGGATAAAGAATTTTTTCATTTTGGCATGATTAGCAATGTCAAACAGTTAGATTTAGTTAATGTAATTGCATGGGTTTCATGAAATGGAATTATGCTTCTCGTAAAAAATTTTAAAACCGGGTTACTAAATGGATGTGTTTGCATATGAATTTAATCCCTATTCTCCTTTAAAAACAAAGACAAAAGGATAAAAAATAAAAATTTTAGAAGCTTATTTTTTGAAGAAAATGTAGGTAGAATTTGCCCCAAAATGTTGAAACCTTCAAGGGAGGCACTGGTGAAACTCTTTCATTTGGTATTACATGTTCTTATGTGTTTGGAATTTCTCTCGTTTCTTGATTTGTATTCTATTATTGCACACACAGGTGGATTCTCATCAACTTGCCTAGCATATCTTAATTTTCATTAGATATACTTGTTGTTTTACAATTGGTCATGCTTTTTTTTTTACTAAAGAGAAGTTGCAGCTAAGATTTGTTTAACATCTTTACCGTAGAAACTTTATGAGGTTTTGACTGGAGTGGGTTAGTCTATATAGCATCAATGAAGGCATGGTGATGTTCAAAGTCCAGACACCATGTTTCATTTTTTCAACCACATAATTTTTGTATGACATGGATCATGGTGAGCAGTTGCATGCATTATTTTCACTGGTGAAAGACATATTTCCTTCACTGCCCCTCATTTTGGTAATCTAATTTTAGTTGAGAAGCCGCAATGATGATTTTAAATTTTTACCATCTAAGGACACAGAAGGTTGCTTCATTTAAAATTTGACAAGCCACATTAACAATGATTTTAGCATCTTAGCAATCAGAAGGCAGGCCATTTAAAATTTGTCAAAACATTCTCAAAACGTTATTGGCGCGCATGCCTTACAGAAGCCACATCCTATAGTGGGATTTGAAGTAGTTAGACAATTTTTGGATGCCTGTGATGGGTTTCCCTTATCTATGATATCTATTGGTGCAACATTTCATGGAAAAAATGTTTTGGATTATTTGAAAGCCCAATTCTGCAAAATATCTAAAGCACTTCCTTCAGACATACAAACAAGGCTTAAAATTAGCTATGACACACTTGAAGAAGAGGAGAAGATATATTTTTCTCTCTATGGATTTCCTCTATCCCTTTCTACTCTAGAAAATTACTGATAACTATCTTGTTATCTAGCCATGAGATGGGGTGTAATAACCTAGCGCGGAGAAGTCTCTTACATCCCAATCCCTGTGATTAACACTTCAGTATGGGTCATGTGACAATATCTTTGATTTTTCATTTTGGTAGTATGATTCAACTCTATCATTGGATAGATATCCCTTTTTCATGAGTTCATTTTGTTTCATATTTTGGATATATTGTACAGTGCAGGTAGGCACCTCGAATGTAGCTCAGAAAATATAGTATGAAGACCTTCTGTGTTAAAATGTAGATACAGATAGCAAAGGATATACCCCTTTGTGTTAGTGAGTGTTTGTAGTTAGGGATAGGACAAAGTCTCTTTAAATCTCCATTCTGGTCTCATGGGATGAATATTATAGATAGGGGGCACTTCATGGAAATTTGGGATCCTTGCCCATTTTTGAAACCTGTAACCTTGTATCTCAGATTCTCGGTTGTAGTTATTTTCATGAGTATATATAATATATATTAATTAAAATTTTGTTTAAAAAAAATGGATCACCAAAATAAAGAATAAAATTCAATATTGGGAGTCACTTTTTCATCATAGCAGAAGATTATATGGCATAAGAATAAAGGATGGATCTGGGTTGGGAGGATTTTTGAGTCTCCATAACTTGGAAAACAAGTGTCTTGTAGAGGTCAACAGTAAAATTTGTATGATGCAAGATCACCTATATGAAATGGGCATAAACTTTGGAGGAGGAGGAGCCTTGGTAGCATATGTGGTGCATCACTGACAACCTCAGGATTTCAGTAATTGTTCCGTTGATATGAGTGGGTTGCAACTGCTAAGGTTTGAAGGTGATTATTTTGGAATTGTATATATATTAATATCCGGATGAGATGGTCATATCTTCAATGGCTCTACTAGGATACTTTTCCATTCACCTCCGCGGGTTCTCAGATTCCTATAAAGAACTATTTTAGAAGTGGTAGAGGCTGCAAAAGCCACTAGGAAACATTGAGAATGAAAGTGAATTTTTCTAGTTCTGAAGAAAGCTTGTGCTCATATTTTGACCTTGCTAGAAGACATGGTTCTTGAAATAATCATATTTAATATTTAAGAGTGCATCGCAGGAGCCTCCACAATTAGCATAGTTGACCTATCTCGCCTCCTTATGGTTACCAAAGATAGGGTAGCTGAAGCATCTAGAAGTTAGAAACAATTTCTCTGAAAGGATGCACAATTAGATTTAATGAATATATGGGGAAAGCTTACATCCTAATATTTCGAGAGGAATTATTTCATATCTACTCCTTGAAGCACTAGACTACAAGAGTGCATGATGTCATTGCAATATTCCTTTGGTAACTTAATAAATCTCTAGCATATTTATGATTCAAGAAAAGGTGCTAGTTTTACTGCTTCTTTCATAAATCACAGGCCAAAGCAATTTGATGTTACAAGAATAATGAAACCCCGAGAGCCCACGTTGAACTTGAGCACAAATTTGGACTTTCTTACTATACAGGTGCGGAGGAAAGAGTCTTGTGTAAATCCTTATCAGATTCTTAAGCCTATATGCCAATTATTTCAGGAGTGTGACTTCTTTGTTAGTACATAAAGCTATAAAGAAGACTGGTTTGCAGTCTCTCCTTATGCCTCGGTACCACCTCACTATTTCCAGACTCTAGTATGATGCAGTTACAGATGTTTCATTTTCCTTTGGTACCTAAAACATTCCTATTGAACTACTTTTATGGTCATCTGCTGGACATTGATAATTATTTTTGATCTTATTAATCTTTCCATGGATACCCTCTCTTTGAATGGATTTATTCCTTCTTCTAAGGGCTTGTTAAGGATAATTATAATAGGTGATTCAAATATTGAAATTTTTTCATACCTTTATTATGTTGTATACTTCCTTATTTTACCATCGTAAATAGCACTCAGTAGCTTCAAATTGGGTTCACTTAATTTCTACATTCAAATCGATGCATTGTATTTTCATAATCTTTGACCCTTTGGAAGTATTAACTACTTTTTTCCAAGCATTTAATGGTGTGATAATGGTGGCTCTGTACATTAGTTGTAGCACAGTTAATTAACAGAATACAAGGGTAAATGTTTGTGGTGTTCCTTGTAGGAAACACAAGGTATGCTGACCAATGTTCCGTTCATGGGACTGGTTCATTGGGATACATATGGAGCCTAGATTAAATATCCAAGCTTGTTTCTTGAAATGTTTTGGTATTGGTGTGTGTATCTCAAATTCCAACTCACCTCCCTTCATATTTAGAGTTTCTTGCTATTGGGATTCCCTCTGCAGTGGTGATTTCTTGCTTGACATGGAGGTATATTGCCCATGTGATAATTTGAATTGGGTTTTTATCCTTGGCTCTAACTAGACATATGATCTACCAGTCAATAAAAATTTCAGCAGAGACTATAATTTATCCTATTTGAAGAAAAATATCATCAATTTTTCAAGGTTGGAACTGGGTTTTCTCTTTGCAGGTCAAGAACCCCTGCAGCCATGTTCTTCCCATTATCCACTTGGTAACATTGGTTGTTTTTGTTACCCCTCATGTTAACATGATTGGTAAATGCATATTTCAGGGGTAACTTGCAGGATGCTCAAGAACCACAGACACACACTTATTTTTCGTGGAGAGTAGTCCTTCATGTGATGATCTTCCTGGATGTTTATCATAGTGATTCTCCTTGATAATAATGTGGTTTGCTTGGTTGGAATGATTATTATAGCCTTCGCAAGGTTATATTATCAGTGGGGGTTGCTTTAGTGGTGCATAATGTTCTTCATGAACCAACATCAAGGTGGTCAAATAATCACATCTTGGTCACTTTCACCTTGTGTTGCATGGTTATATCATAAGTATCCTCTGATGTGGTAATACACTTACCTAGTTTCATTCACATTCATGCCATTTTTCCATATTTTTACCTAGGAAATTTGTTTTTCCTAGGCAGGGAATACTTGGGAAAAATTGAAAGTAATTTTGAAGAGCCTAGCTCTTTGATATCCTTTTATTATCTTTATATATATTCAATTCCAATTTTAGAAATTTTTTGGGCCAACTCGATACCTGGAATTTGCTGAAGTACATATCATACTGGAATAAATTCACCATAATTCTTTCTGCAACAATTAGACAAATCATTAAGATAAATGGGGAATTACATTTTAGGTATAGGTGAAGAACAGGAGTCGCACACACTTGAGTTGAATTTTGTCAGTGATATGTTGATATTGTTCATGTCAGGACTAAATTTCCATTCACATATATTTACCAGATTGAAGACTAAAGTCCATAGTTTCTATTGCTAAGGTCCCCTGTGAAGGAATTGGATTGGAGCATTCAGAATTTTTAAAGCGAGTTAAGAAGAAACTTTGTGATGAAAATCCAAATATATCATGTCCCTTGAAACTTGTTCAGGAATTACCTAAACATTGTTTCATTGAACCCATACCTCTTAGTGAATAACTTGAAGAAATTAGAGCAATTTTTCTTGTTCCAGAAAATAGTTATGAGTGTCCTCTTAATTTTGTAATAGGCGTGCCTATTGGAATTTGGTTATTGATGGTTTTGGGAGACTTGGTACAATATAACCAAAAATATGTCAATGAATTTGAAGAAAATGGTGGAGTAAAATATGATTCGGTTACTTTTCCATTTAATGTTGTGAAAAAAGGTTCATCATGTTTCTTATAATTTTTTGTTACGAGGGAGCACCACTTTGAATTTGGGAGAGTTCTATTAAATAGATCTTAGGTTGGTCCAAAATGGGAACTTGTTTCACTATCCCATGATGGGCTCCATTTTTCCCTTTGGTATTTGGGCCTGCAAGATCTTATGTCCATTGAAAAAGTTTGCAAGTCTCTACATGCTGCAGTGAAAGATGATCCTCGTCTATGGAAAAATAAACATGTGGAGTATCCTCTAAGTGAAAGGATCACTGACAATACCCTCTTAAAACTTGCTGAAATGTCTCAAGGTCAATTACCGAAATTGACTATAGTGGAGTGCCTAAAAATTACAGATGATGGAATGAAGCAAGTATTCGACATCAGTACAAAGCTTACAAAGGTTGTTATATGTCTTTGTGGTGAACATGGTATTAATTTTAAATGGAACTGATGTTATAAAAATCATGGTATTCATTTTAAATGGCACATTTTAAAAAATACACTTGTATTTTGAATTTTATTGCAAAAATTAGGAGGATAGAATTTAACCCCCTGCACCAAGAGTATGAGGTTTTCTCTGTGTCAATTTCCATGGAGAAAACAACAAAATCCTCTGAAAAATTTTCAATCTTGGGAAGCTACTGGAAAATCTCCAACCTCTTTGGAAGAATTAACACCTGCACAAAGAGTACAAGTTTTTCTCTATGTAGATTTCCATGGAAAGAACAACAAACTCCTCTGCAAACTTTTCAATATTGGGAAGCTACTGAAAAATATCCGATCTCTTTGGAAGAATTAACACCTACACCAAGAGTATGAGGTTTTCTCTGTGTATATTTCCACGGACAAAACAAAAAAAATCCTCTGCAAACTTTTCAATCTTGGTAAGCTACTTAAAAATATTTGGCCTCTTTGGAAGAATTAACAACGACAATAGAAATAGAAGCAAGTGATGAAAAGGCTCAATATTTTCATCCATCAGGGATTGTAGAGTTTTGGGTATTGGGGGAGTCAAAACATCAACAATTCCCTCTAGCTTCTAATCGGGTTCCAACTTACTTTTCAAAATTGTGCTTTCGTCATGAATCAAAATACTATCACAATGGACTAGAAATCACTTGTATTGTACAACTGGATCAAATCAATGTCATGGATTTTTGCACTAAATAAATTTTTCTTGTGCTTAAGCCCAATGGCTATGAGCAAGGTCTGGAGTTGGGAATATGGTCATTATTAGTATTCTTTATGCTTTAAACTGTAATAATGGCTCTGAAGACATCTCTCATGGAAAGGGGCAGAAAGAAAGAGCACTAAGAAACTATTTACAATCTCAATGGCAATAGGGATATCAGAGATTCAGGTTTCCATTCATGGCCGTAAATTCTTCTGGAAGATTCATTGTATTTTCTAATGGGATTGAATCTCACCTCTCCTCCTGTAGCATCAAATAGAAACAAGACAATGGTCACTAGCACAAAAAGGCTAATTAGTTACTCAAAAAACAACTAAAATTTGCATATAAACGACTATTTTTCAGTCGGTGACCAATAGTAGCTAATTGAAAATATCTTATAACGCGACCAAATTTTGGTCGTTTTTAGCTTAGTCATTAATTGGTTATCTCAATTTTGTTATCTAGTTGTATATTTGGTCATTGATTTGGTCATTGATTTAGTCACTGAATTGGTCACTAATTTAGTCATTCATTTGATATTTCATTTTGTCACTGATTTAGTCATTCATTTTCTCACCGATTTAGTCATTCATTTGGTCATTGATTTGGTCTTTGATTTGGTCATTAAATGTCACAATTAATGACCAAATATACAACAAAATATATTACTATATGATCACCTGATAAAATCAATTAATGACCAAAGAACTATGACCAACACGTCGGTCGTGTTATAAGATACTGTAAATTAGCTACTAATAGTCATATATATGAAAATTTTAGTCATCTTTCGAAACCAATTAATGACCGAAGAAATGTGACTAAATTTTAGTTGTGTTATAAGATACTGTAAATTAGCTACTAATAGTCATATATATGCAAAATTTAATCATTATTTGTAGTCACAAATTTATCATTTGCAGTAACCATTTATTCATTATATAAACAACTAATTTAGTAGTTTATATTCATTTCATTTAATTTCATTAATAATCATTATAAATGACCAATTTAGTCATATATTCATTTTATTTTTGTTCATTATTAATCAACATAAATTAATTTGTATGATTTAAAAAATGTCATACAATGTGCATGTTCATCTAATATGAAAACACAAAGTCACATATTTTAATTAAAATATTAAACAACATCAAGTGCAACTATAAATAATTTCAACCACTTAAATTATATTATATGAAATGTTAAAGTATTACAATATGATTTTCCAACTTAATATTAGTTGGACTACAGTTTACACATGAAATGATGTTTCATCACTTCAAAACATTATCGTTGTGTTGTCAAGGCATTATAGGTGAATTCACCAACTCTGAAGACTTGATCATCAGTCTTTATATGTGTGTCTTATGTGAGATATTGGCTCTAAGAGTATCACCAAACCAGTTCTCTCTCTTTTTGCATTTGTCGCTCCAATGTTATTGCTCTTCTCTTTTTTCAATTCATGCTTCTTACCATCAATACTGATTTCATTTTCTGAAAACAAAAGAAAATACAATGTAGTGTAAGAAATGAAAGACAATTAACACTATAATATAACATAAATTAGACTATAAATATTTTATAGAACATATACCTTAACATCAACAATGTCAAAGAAATTTTCCTTCAGCATTAATTTCTGCAAAATAAATGTCATGTTATTCATTCCCATTTCTCAACATGCTACATACGATAAATTGAAAATCACATAAAACGAAGAGAAAACCCTTTTCTAACCAAAACAAACAAACAAACAATGCCTCTAATAAAACGTCATTATAATATTAGCAAATGAAAAGAGAGCTAGAGGACCATTTGTGTTGTTTGACTTTGCCTATTTTTGTTATAAATTGCTTAAGCTTCACGAACCAAAAAATGTGAGCACGAGCTAAAAACTAACCAACCATTCACTTTTCAACATGAAAGATCACAAATAAACCACAAAATTGATCAGGCATTAAAATTGTGAGCAGACTGTCTTGAAATTTTCTTCTTGAGAAATACCTAAAAATCTCGATAACATTTCAGTCTCAATGACATCACAATGTTGAAATTACCTCTACCTCAATTCAGTACTATACTTATAATATTATTTCGATACCACAGTAGTGAGGAGAATGAGTTATAAAGGTGTATTTACAGTTAAGGCTCAGTGTGACAAAAAGATATCAGTATAATTTGTATTACAGTGAAGATCTTCAGTGTTATAATCACAGGTCAACTACAATCTCGGTATAATCAATCACATGATAAGTATGACACTAGAATTTGGAACTACCACAGTGAAAAATCTATCACTGTTTCGTGCTACCACAGTGAGAAACATCTCACTCATTCGGTGCCATCACAGCTTGATAAGAAGTATGTCATTTCAGTTTGATTGTATCACATAGGGTCTCACAGAAATGGTCAACAAAAGTCAGAGACATGTACAAGAAATATTTACAATAGAAGCAAAAAATAAGTTTAAAACAGTAATATGTATACATAGTGAAATAGTACATTCGAGGATCTCGGAATAGCTGCTTACATTGAGTTTGAAAGAATCTGAATTCTTTCCTATGAAGTTGACAGTGCAAGAACCAACTAAAAGAAAGAAAACTAATATATCTTTTATCAACCACCATCAAGGCGACCAAGCTAAGGCTTTTATCTTCACTTGTCAAGTAAGTATATTTTATTCTATAATCAAATTTTGTATAATGACTTTGTTTTTGCAGGTAAATCTGTAAGCTGGTGGGGTTACCAAGATTCCTTGCATAAGGAGGATAGTCACAATCCTTGAAGAATGTAAAGCCATGAAAAATCTCCGAAGGTCAAGGTTCATCTAAATACATGGAAAAGGATAGAAGGGCTCAAGGATTCTTCTGAAATCAGTCAACTTCCTTACATCCCTATATAACAGGATTGGATACATCAAGAGAATATATGATAAGTTGAAAGAACCATTCAATGCTATAAATAAGGTCATGACACTTAGACCTGATTTACACAAAATTGAAGGTATCAAAGATTGAAGGGATATCTTCATAAGATCTCAACTATGAGATCTGAAAGAGATGATAAGATGGACAAGAAGGAAAAATGAAAGTTTAGAAAAAGTGGAAGAATTTTGGACATTACAAGAAAGAATCCTGATCTAAGCATGGAAAGAACTCCCGTTGAATTAGCTCCAAGAAAATATCTCTAAAAAACATTACTAATGTAAAGTAGTCATCAAGAACAAGGGTCATCATGGAAACATATCTCTGAATTTGATGGCATATTGATGAAGTAGGCCAAGGAAATGAAGCTCTTCATTCTTGAGAAATTACTATAGGATGACTCTAAGGATAAAAGGTATGAGGTATATATATGTGCTGACATTAGATGTTTTGTAGCCATGTCATGCGATTTTAGGTAATGGAATTCTATACTTAGAAGTATTAACTATGGAGAAGTATCTCTCAAATGAACGGAAAAACGAAATCAATGTTCTCATGGAATATGAGGTGGTTTTATATGAATGAGAAACTATGAAAGTTGTACGTTCTTGGGAATCAAGAATGTGAAGAGAGGATGAGGTCATGAAATGTAACCATGTCAAGAGGTAGTTATCATCCAAAAGGAAATAATATGTGACTTGGTGATCTCCTAGAAATATGTGTGGACTCTGATGGAAGTCTGGCAAAGAAGGAGACCCTTGGAAAGACATATAATTAGGAGATGTGTCAATCTGTATGGATGATGTCGATGCTTACAGGAAGATTTCATGGTGAAAGATCATCACTGAGGTAACTTTTGTTTTAAAAGATTCATATGTAAATGTTTATCTGGATGAATTTGTGTAGGGATGCTAATCATGAGAAAGGATGAATGATCCTGGGAGATGAGTCAAAAGAAAGCAGCATGGCACAATAGTGGACCAGATTAGGAAGTCTGTTGAATCACTATGATAGCTGACAAGCCTCAGGATGGAAGTGATGAATGATTTGTGCCCTATGAAGCTAAAAGATGGAGATTCCTCAATACCGAAATCCATGACATCAAGGACAAGAATTCTTCATGAGCAGCTGGGTGTCTCACCATTGTTGTTGTAGGTCCCTGGTTAAGAGGGAGCCTGATGGTAAGCTTCTTACTTGGAAGAAACTTGGTAATTCCTAAGGATGAGCTTAGGTACATTCTTTGTATAAGAATGAGTACATTCCCTTACGGAATAGGTCATCCCTGGGAGGGAGAGATAGACACATCATTATGTTATTGGGAAGACAGAATAGAGGATTGGGTAATCATCTAGCATTCGATACTCTTTGAGAATGTGGTCGGACATTCAATATAAGATACGTTGGGGACCGATATTCTTTGAGGGATAGCTACCCAAGAGAAGAATAGTCCAAGAAGGTCATACTTTGGGAACACCCGAGTGGAATCTGTACCTTGGAGAGACAATGACGAAGGTGTCTATAATTCATGTGTATCACCAGCATTGAAGCCCATTGTCTCGTTGAAGAGATGGGGTTGTTAGTCAAGGCCTTGCACTAGTACAATTCTGGTTGATATAATGCTATACAGATGCAATTACCAATTCGATTTTTCTTATAAGATTCTTCTGTTTCTGAGTACCTGTATTAATACCTCCCTAGTTAAGAGGGAGTGTTGAAGTGTGTAACTAGGTAGGTCTTCATTATGACTATGTAATTATTTACTTATGTAAAGATGAAGTCAACAATAATAAAATGAATTTTTGGTTTACTTGCTTCATGGGTTTCATGAGCAAGATTCTTCGTATAGTTCTATAGAATTCTTCTTGATGTTTATTAGGTACATAAGTGTAATTAAGAGTCATGTAAAAGGTGTGAAGAATACCCTCCAGGACGTTGCAGAAGAATGGCTTAAAAACGTTGAAGATATGCCTATGAATTCGGCCTACAAACAAATGTTAAAGTCGGCCTACTTAATGGCTATAAGGTTGGCTTAATTACTTGGCTATAACTACTATATAAACCCTACATATGTTGTGTTTAAGAGAACATATCTGCGGATGATACTGAGGTTATACAACTTGCAAAAGAAGAAATTTTTGTGCATTATACTGAGGCAATACAGTGTAAGGAAGGGAGAAAATATTAGGTTAACGTCTAGGGTAGAACACATTAAAAGAAAGAACAAATTTTTGGATCTGTCTCTGATGTACTACAGATATTTAAGTAACAATTACAGTAAAGTTTGAAGTTAACAAAAGGTGGAAGAAAGAACAGGAATTGCATATTAGTTTGAAGGTATCACAAATCAGATCTAAGGACAAGATTGTCTACGTATTAGTTTGAAGGTATAAAAAATCATATCTAAGGACAAGATTGTCTACGTATAAGTCTGAAGGTGACAGCGTTTGGAAGATAGTAAATACAAGAACAGTTTTGATTGCGAACTTATCTAAAGGAAGAATGGAATCATACAACTTCCAAGGTAACTGAACGACATATTCTACAGAAGCAGCTAAAGGTTAGTAACTGCTAAGTTAACTGGAAGATTGAGATATTGACTAAAGGATATGATTAAGTTATCTCTGAGGAAAGAATTGTAAAAGTCAGAAACCTCAAGTAAGGAAGGTAAATAAGATATTTACCTTCCTAACTATATTGCAAAATACGCAGTTACAAGAAAGATAAATTTTGTCTCTACATTTGTATAAGCACTTTGATAATTTACTTGATGAAGGATTAACTCAGCAAGCTCACAAGTAGTTATCAAGAAGATAATTTGTATTAATCTATAGCCCTTAAATTCTCAACATATAATTCATAATCGCACATGACCATAGACTGTAGCAGTCTTGAAATAAACTCAAACTTGAATAAGAACAAACAGAAAATTTCAATTTCGTGGTTTATATGATAGCCATTTGATAATAGCTCACTCAGCATCCATGTTTCAGGTAGTATTTGGTGTCTTTTTATGTGGAAAATTTTCCAATGGGGCTAGATGTTTTGACCTTTTCTGTTTGGATCTAAGCTTAATATGAATATGTATTGGATTTTTGTTTTAAATGAAAACATAGGTTCTTCATTTTCCTTTTCTGTTTTTCTCCCTTTACATATATATGTTGTGAATTTACATAATTTTAAACAAAATAAACATTCATGTTAATATGTTTTAACATATTGCAATTTTTAAAATAAATATACAATCTTAAAATTTTAGCTAGAGTTTTGGAGGAAGCATGAGAATTCTACCTGCTTTAGCCAGCATTCTTGATGCTTGTGCTGATATATATCTGGAGAATAGAAACCCGGTTCAAATGGGAATTAAACCCAAATGTTACACTTCTTTTCACATTTTGATTGGTCTAAGAAATCCTGACAACAATCTGTAGCACTTTCTTTATGGTGCATGGGACCCCATTTAACTACCACGCTGCAGATAGGTTCCAGATGTGTGGTCGCATGGCATTCATGAAAAATCTGGGACAGTATGATTCCATCTTCTCAGTAGTAAGAAATATCAGAGGTTTAACTCCTAAATTTAAATATCAAATAATAATACCCATTCTTATAACAGAAAATAAACAATAGCGAGAGCATAAAACATAAAACAGATAAACACAGAGATTTTCCCCTAGATCCCAAATTGGGACGACCAGCTTGATTTTTCATTATATTCCTTTTTAGTGTTACAACACATATATATACATGCCGAAGCATACATAAACCCCAATCCATTAACCCTGGATTAGAACATAACCGTAGTTCCCTTGACCGGATCTACAAAAATACCAGGGGCCGAAAAACCATCGAACCCCAAAACCATGTGCAAAACCATGCACAAAACCATGGGCGGATTCGCCTATGAGTGGGTCCGCACAAAAAACAAATTTTGGCCGGGGCGCTGCCCCGGACCCCAACGGTGGGGACTGCTTCGCCCCTCGTGACCCCCCAGCTACGCCCGACGCAACATACAGCATGTGGGGATAATCGTGGGAAGAATATAACACATACCCAACATTCTCCCACTTGTTGTTTTCTTTCCACAGGGGGCCACAGGAGAGCTTAGTCATTGGCCCAATTCTTCAACACCCATTGTTTCTCTACACCAAGAGAACTTCTGAGTGCTCACAGACTTCGTCAATGCATATGTAACATTCTTCAAAGTGTCCACCTTTACCAAGAACACCCTTTTAGCCTCAACCATATCTCTAACAAAGTGATATTGAACATCAATGTGCTTTGTCTTTGAATGATAAGCAGGGTTCTTAGCCAAGAAAATTGCACTTTGGCTATCACAGTCTATCCTTATAGCTTGTTGTACCAACCCCATACTTGAACACAATCTTTGCAACCAAACTTCTTCCTTGCTTGCATGAGTGGCTGCTATGTATTCTGCCTCTGTAGTTGAAAGAGCCACTACAGACTGTCTTTTACTCATCCAACAGACTGCGCCTCCAAATAGGCTAAACACATACCCACTTGTAGATCTTCTTTGGTCCAGATCTCCAGCCCAGTCTGCATCAACAAAACCACGAATGTCCAACATTCTTTCCAATCCTGCTCCTCTGTAGTAATGCCACAATCACGGCATAATATGTAATAAACTCAAAACCGCCACTCATGCGTATCCAATGCTCCTTCCCTGGGTTTGACATAAACCTGCTCAATACTCCCACTGCATGTGCAATGTCTGGTCTAGTACAGACCATTGCATACATCAGGCTACCCACTGCACTTGCATATGGAACACGGGACATATACTCCTCTTCTTCTTGTGTCTTGGGACACTGTTCATCAGACAGCTTTACACCTACAGGAATAGGAACATTCACCGGTTTACTATCCTGCATATTGAACCTCTGCAATATAGTCTCGACATACTTCCTCTGGTTTAACCAGAGCTTTCTCTTTGCCCGATCTCTCTTAATTTCCATGCCAAAAATATAGTTTGCAGCACCAAGATCCTTCATGTCGAATTTGGAGAACAGTTGGGTCTTCAAATCTTGGATAATTTCTTTGTCATTTCCAATCAACAACATATCATCGACATACAAGACCAAATAAATAACACGGCCACCAATAATTTAAAATAAACACACAATGATCCTCCAGCTTAGAGCTGTCCGTGTGATAGGTACCAAATTTCTGACACCACATCCGTGGTGATTAACTCAGACAGAGATCTCTTCAACTCTGTATACCAGCTTCTTTCACTCTTCACCATAAAAAGCCGTGTCGTCATGATCTCTTCTAGATCCCTGTGAAGAAATGTTGTCTTCACATCCATCTGTTCTATCTCAAAATCAAATGCAGCAGCAACAGATAAAAGTAATCTAATAGAAATAACTTTGGCAACAGGAGAAAAAATATCACCAAAATCAATTCCCGGCACCTGGGAATAACCTTTTGCTACCAACCGAGCTTTGTATTTCTCCACCTTGCCTTCTACATTCATCTTCTTCTTAAACACCCATTTTCTCCCAATGGGCTTCCTTCCAGCCGGCAACTCCACCAGATCCCATGCATCGCTTTTGTGCAAGGATGCCATTTCATCAACCATGGCCTCCTTCCAGAGTTTTCCATCCTCTGAATCTACTGCCTCCCTGACAGTTCTGGGTTCATCATCAGTTATAGTTAAGGCAAAACCTCAATCGTGTGCCAGATGGACCATACCTTCTGCTGCCTTGTTTCCTGGAACCCACTTTCTCAAAGTCGGAGTTTGTGGCTCTTCATCTTCTGAGTCTTCTTCTGTTGTAGAGTCTGATTCATCCTCCTTTAGCTCAAACTCTATCTTCTTAGGTTCCTTTGGTAGAAATTCATGTTTAACAACATCTTTCACCTCTCTAAACACCACATCTCGGCTGTACACAACCTTCCTTGTTTCTGGGTTCCAAAGCTTGTAACCCTTTAAACCCTCCTTATACCCAATAAAGATGCACCTTTCAGATTTATTATCCAACTTGGTCCTTTTCTCCTTTGGAACATGTACATATGCATCACATCCAAATACCCCTAGATGTGAAAGAGAGGGTTTCTTACCAGTCCATACCTCATGTGGAGTCTTATCCTCCAACGCTGATGAAGGTGATCTGTTAACTAAGTAACATGCAATCTCCACTGCCGCTGCCCAGAATTCTTGTCCTAACCCAGTACCACTGAGCATGCTTCTTGCCTTTTCCATTAGCGTTCTGTTCATTCTTTCTGCAACTCCATTTTGCTGAGGTGTGTATGGAGTAGTCTTCTGTCGTGCTATACCACACTTCTTACAGAACTCTTCAAATTCCTTCTTGCAGAACTCCCCACCATTATCTGTCCTCGGCACCTTTATCTTCTTCTTTGTCTGGTTTTCCACCAGAGCCTTAAATTCTTTAAATCTGTCAAAAGCTTCAAATTTCTTCCTCAAGAAATATATCCATGTATTCCTTGAGAAGTCATCTATGAATGAAACATAGTACACAGACTTTCCCAGTGATGGAACTGACACAGGTCCAAACACATCACTATGCACAAGTTCTAATATTTTGTTCGCCCTCTTAGCACCAGAAGGAAAACTCACCCGATTCTGCTTCCCATATACATAATGTTCACAGAAATCGAAATCCAGAGAACAATTAGACATACCTTCTACCATACCATTTCTGTGCAGTATCTGAAGGCCCTTCTCTCCAATATGTCCAAGCCTTTGATGCCATAACATGGTCTTTTCTCCAGAGACAACTAGGCTTTCCACTCCACTGGGAACCATGAAGCCCATTACACCCATCAGCCGCGGTCTTCTGCTAGCAGCTTGTATAGAAGTTCGATCGAACTCTCGCATTAATACGGTGCTCCACTGAACCATCTTGCGGGAATATTTCTCGAACATTTGTTTTTACACCATCATCCATGTAGCACAAAAATCAGATTTACGCCAATGCGGGGAATATGCGGGAACACCAGGAAGTGTTCTAATCCTTCCACCTTGAAGCTTCAGCTTGAATTTTCCACGTTCGACGATTCTGGCCTTCCTATCATCCCCTAGGAAGACATCACCACCATCATATTTCTCATACTCACAGAACCACTCCCTATGGGAAGTGAAGTGAAAGGATGCACCTGAGTCAATCAACCATGACTCATGATCTACATGTGTATTTGAAGAAGAAGCCAAATACACATCCCCACCTTCATCCGAGGTGGTTTTTGCCTCTGCAGAAGGACCTTCATCAGATCCCTTTCCTTTCTCGGGAGCTTTAGATCTGCATTCCTTTTTGTAGTGTCCTTCCTTTCCGCATTTCCAGCACACCTTTACAAACTTTCCAGGAGATTTAGATCTCCCTCTATATTTAGATCTCCCACTCGAAACCTTATTCTTGTTTCTGTTCTGGGACCTTCCTCGTACAGATAAGGCATCTCCATTCTGACCCTCCATATTTCTCCGTCTCATTTCCTCCGACAGCAAGGCTGAGACAATGTCATCAAAATTCAAGGTAGTTTTATTGCTACCTATTGCAATAACCAGACTGTCCCATGAATCTGGTAGAGAACACAACAAGCTGATGCACTTATCTTCATCTGAGATTTTAATATCAACAGATGATAGCTGACTTACCACAGTATTGAAGGCGTTCAGATGCTCTGTCACCGAGTCTCCATCCTTCATCCTTGGGGTATACAGCTTTTTCCGCAGGAACAGCTTATTCACCAGAGACTTAGATTGGTACAAAGTCCCAAGTTTTTCCCACAAATTCTTCGTCGTAGCTTCCCCAGATACATTCAACAATACTGAATCTGAGACACACAACCGTATTATGCTCTTAGCCTTCCGATCCAGTTTCTTCCAGTCTTCATCTGACATTGTCGTTGGTTTAGTACCTGGATCTACCGCGATCCACTGATCTTTATCCACCAGCAGATCCTCCATCTTGAGCTTCCACAACTCAAAACTCTGACCATTAAATTTCTCGATCTCTATCTTTCCGCCACTCGCCATATTCTTTCACCGCAAGAATCGATCCCGCAGATCTCCCACTGCACAGGGTCTACCACAGGCCCGAGCAAAAAAACCCTCAACAACAAAGGCGTCCCCTTGAAGCCGAAACAGCTCCGATACCAAATGTAGGTTTTAACCCTGAACAGAAATATCTACACACGATTCTTATAACAGAAAATAAACAATAGCAAGAGCATAAAATATAAAACAGATAAACACAGAGATTTTCACCTGGATCCCAAATCGGGACGACCAGCTTGATTTTTCATTATTCCTTTTAGTGTTACAACACATATATATACATGCCGGAGCATACATAAGCCCCAATCCATTAACCCTGGATTAGAACATAACCGTAGTTCCCTTGACCGGATCTACAAAAATACCAGGGGCCGAAAACCATCGAACCCCAAAACCATGCACAAAACCATGGGTGGATTCGCCTATGAGTGGGGACTGCTTCGCCCCTCATGACCCCCCAGCTACACCCGACACAACATACAGCGCGTGGGGATAATCGTGGAAAGAATATAACACATACCCAACAAATATCAATCTATGCATCAGGCTTTAATTGCACCATTTTAAGCTAGGATTCTCCAAACCCTTGCTGCCCTTGAACAAATTGAACCAAGAAACAATATAACTCATTCAGAAATAACACACCTAGGAAAAGGTGGAAAAGAAAACAGATGTTAAAACAAAATACTTTGAATTTTAACATTTCTTCACTGCAAAATGCTAAATTCCATTCTCTCACATGTAAGTAATCAAATTGTTAAATTTAGCAACATAACAATAACCTTAAATATGTTGAAAAAAGGAACCTAGAGAAATTGTCAGGAAACCATAATCCTCAAGTCATAACCTTAAAAGTAGATAAGACTACTATATGAATACTTTGTAAAACATGCTCTCAAGACATAATATAGTGAAGAGGACAAAAAAAATTGGTGATCCTAACCTGGTAGTCAAAATCCCAATAAAACAAAAGCGAAAACACCAAACTAATATTGCCCATATATTGATTACTGATCTCAGGTCCATCCTCCAACATCTTTCCACTATCCTCACTTAAAGCTTCGGGAGGTAATGAGAATCCAGCTTCCTCCAACACAGGGCCCCAGTGAGTCTCCAATACTTTTGCCACCATCTCTGTTCATGGGAACCCCAATACATAATGTATAAACACACACACAAATTTGGGAGCTTCCGACCAAAAGGAGCAAGGAGGAAAGGAACCTGATGTCACCAAAAAATACTATGCCATCACAACTAATGGACAAGCCATCAGTTGAAGTCACACATAAGCTGAATAGAAAAAGTGCATACCAGTGTCTTTGGCTTCTCATGAGGAATTCACATTGGCTTTCATTGCTTCACATTTCTTAGCTTCTTCAAGATTTTTCATCCACCATTCTTCAAGGGCTATCACTTAAAAAAATGTAAGCATTAACAACATATTGATGTGGCTACCAAATTCTAAAATAGTCAATATTTAACAGTCAATAGTTTGCATTGTTACTGAACTGGGTAACACTTTAATTTTACATTATTACTCAACTAATGGGTTAACAATTTACAAATTTTGAGGAATCCAAAGCTAAAAATTTGCTGAGATTTATATAATGAGCAAATGTATGATTTATCAAAAGCAGTGGTGGTTTGGTGAAGCTATTATTCAAGAAATTTTAAATGTTTCTAGATAATTTGTTTCCACTAACATTAAACAAAAGCATAAAAGAAACTGGAAATTAAGGAATCATCCCTCTAAGTTGATTGCCTCTCAAGCGAGAAAATACAAGTTCCTGCATCTACCCAAAACTATAAGAATTCTACTAGTCAAAATATTTTGACACAAATTAAGGATCTCCAGGCTACTACATTCACCCCAACCCTCAGGGAAGGTTCCATTTTGAGTTGTTTTTAGAGCCCAAATAATCTCAACACGAGGAAGTGTGACAAGATCTACAGGAATATATCCTTGAAAATAGTTGAGCTCCAATTTTTCACTATTTGATAAACCACTAGTAGGCTCAGAATAAATATAATTATTTCCAGGGGTGTAGTCCAGCGGATTTGTGAACACAAGTACATAATGCTCATGGAAATTTCCCATCTCCTTGTGAATCTCATGAGTGAGGGAGTTCCTTAAAACTTCTAGCATTTCAAGCATGGATTGTTTTCCAATCTCTATTGGGATAACTCCATCTAAAATATTTGGAAACAGGGAAATGAAACTAAGTCTAGAACAATTCCCCAACTGTGCAGCTCCAATTTTTCACTGTTTGATCTAAGAATCAATATAATCTTTTCCAGGGGTGTAATCCAGCGGATTTGTGAACACAAGTACATAATGCTCATGGAAATTTCCCAGCTCCTTGTGAATCTCATGAGTGAGGGAGTTCCTTAAAACATCTAGCATTTCAAGCATGGATTGTTTTCCAATCTCTATTGGGATAACTCCATCTAAAATATTTGGAAACAGGTAAATGAAACTAAGTCTAGAACAATTCCCCAACTGTGCAGCTCCAATTTTTCACTGTTTGATAAACCACTAGTAGGCTCAGAATCAATATAATATTTTCTATTGGTGTAGTCCAGTGGATTTGTGAACAGAAGTACATAATTCTCATGGAAATTTCCCAGCTCCTTGTGAATCTCATGAGTGAGGGAATTCCTTAAAAGAGCTGCCAATGAATGGAACTTTGAATGTTTTGTATACTGGTCATCAAAGAGGCATTTGGATAGAATCCTATACGTATTGTCGCCTATTGCAAGACTGCGTTTATGAGAAAAAGGTTGCAGAGGGAAAGGGATTGCATGCCCACATGATCAAAGATGCATTTGAACCAGACATTTTTCTGAACACAAAACTTGTCATTTTTTATGCGAAGTGTGGGAATCTGGAGGATGCATGCCAATTGTTTCACAAAATTCCGAAGAGAAATTCTGTCTCATGGGTTGGAGGAGGAGGTTCTAAGTCTTTTTTCACAAATGGGAGAGGCAATCATGACACTGGATGCGTTTTCTCTTGGAAGTGTTCTTAAGGTATGTTCTAGATTAGTAGCACTTGAACATGGGAAGCAATTCCATGCCTAAATTATTAGAAGTGGGTTTGGGTTTAATGTTGTTCTCATGACTGCTCTTGTTGACATGTATCAAAAATGAAAATGCATCAAGGATGCACGCCGAGTATTTGATGAAATTTATCTTAGATATTTGGTGTCCTGGACTACCATTATTGCAGGTTATGTGGAACAAGGGAATTGTAAGGAAGCCCTGAATCTCTTTTGTAAAATGCCTTGGTTTGGCATCAAGCCCAACAAGGTCACATTTCATACTGCCAGTGGCTTTGTATCAGATGTTGTATTAGGCAGTGCCCTTGTCGACATGTATGCTAAATGTGGGAGCATAAAGGAGGCACGACAAGTGTTTGACTTTATATCCCCAAGGGATGTGGTCTTATGGACTGTGATTGTTATAGCCTATGGCAAGCACGGATTTGGCAAAGAGGTTCTCCAACTCTTTGAAGAAATGAAGCGATCGGGTTTGAAGCCTGACGATGTAACCTTCTTGGTTGTCCTGACTACTTGAAGCCATTCAAATCTAGTGAATGAAGGTTGGCATTATTTCAATACCATGACTCGAGATCCCTGTATTCCACCAAGAGAAGGGAATTATGCCTATATGGTTGACCTCCTTGGCCGTGCCAGGTGTTTGGATGAGGCATATGATTTTATCAAAAAATTCCATTTAAACCTAATGTCACTGTTTGGGGGGCCTTACTTGGTGCATGCCAAGTCCATGGCAATATGGAGCTAGGAAAAGTTGCAACATAACACCTTTTTGAGTTAGATCCTCAAAATGCTGGAAATTATGTCATGTTGTCAAATATTTATGCTACAGCTAGTAAGTGGCGGGACAAGTTAAAGTTGGGACAAGCAATGAAAGACAGAGGTATAAAGAAGGAACCTGGATGCAGTTGGATTGAGGTAAAGAGCAGGGCACACGTATTCCCTATAGGAGATAGATCACACCCACAAATACAGGAGATCTATGCCATGTTGCAAAATTTAGCTGGGCAGATGAAAGAAGCTGGGTATTTGCCTCAAACAAACTTTATAATGAATGATATATAAGAACAATAGAATTACATACAATGTTACACCATTGTTAAGATGCTTGCCATTGGAGTTGTGAATATCACCATACAACCTTAGACGGTGATCGAAATAGTCAATAGACATATGCTTGCAGTGACATAATCAGAAATTGTTATGCAATTATTGTGGTCATTCAAGTTTTAGACTTGAAGCTGCCACTGCATTAAGGGTTTTCCACTACTTACATCATTCCCAGGTTTATCTGTGTTCTATGTTTTGATCCATGCATCACAATCTAGTAGCATTCCCTCAAGTCATTGATTTTAATACACAAAATGCTGGTACTTGTGGAGATTGCATTTAGCAATTTTTTGTTGTCTCCAATCGTCGAGCGAGATATTGGCATTTCATTTGATTCTATCATTTCAATGTAAGTGAAAATTCTTTTGGGATTCATTTGTGAAATTTGGAACTGTATATCATAAGTTATGGTGACTTGATGGAAGGGATTCAGGTGTTTATATGGTTCTATTGCTGTCGTGATGCTATATTTGGCATTTACAAGCCTGTGGTAATCAATATTGTCGGAACCAGAACTGGAATTGGCTAAGGGCCAGACCGGCACTGGACCAGAACCAGCTGGACAACTATGCTGATTAAAAATACATAAATGTGTAATCATATATATATATATATATATTGTGTGTGAGGGAGACTTCAATGTAAATCCAAACTTTTAGACACCAAATATGCAAAGTTTTGCACATGCATATAGCATCAAAGCCTAAAGGCCTTTTTCTCCTATTTTATTGCATATTTTAATTTACTTAGGTTACAGGTATGATGGTGCACCACTATGACTTGGTTCTGAAGGTAATTCCAAATTAGAACTGATGGCCAAATTGGTCGATCCAGCTGGTTTGGGATGAAATTGGTCTATTAGTCCTATTCACTCTCTTTCCAGTGTGAATTGGTATAGATGGTCAGTTCTGATCTGGTTCGTCTGGTTCTGATAACACTCATTGTGACAAGGAGAATTCCTTCTTGCTAGAAAAATGTAACATATCTTTGTGATTATAGATATAAAAAAGCTTTAGTATTCAAACCCATGAAAGCGCTATGAATTTTCCATGTGCGGATGCTGCTTAACTAATTTTCCATTCATTGGCAGCTCTTCCATTCATTGTGAATCTCATGTAAGCATTAACAACATATTGATGTAACCGCCAAATTCTAAAACAGTCAATATTTAACAGTCAATAGTTTGCATTGTTACTGAAGTGGGTAACACTTTAATTTTACATTATTACTCAACTAGTGGGTTAACAATTTATAACTTTTGAGGAATCCAAAGCTAAAAAGTTGCTAAGATTTATATAATGAGAAAATGTATGAGCTCCCACATGTCAATTGTTAGAAGCTATGTGAGTGGTGGAATATATGCTAGAGCACTCATAGCATATGGCAGAGGGTGTTCATGATGTTATATTCCCAAGGGTGAATGATGTTGATCCTTTAATTTGATTTTGAGAGGTCTCTAAGCACTTCAATGATTTATAATTCCCTAGTACCTCTGCAAGAATTTCCCCTAATATTTGATTGCCTTGAAATTCAAGGCAAAGCTCTGAAATCTCTATTATGAAGAAAAAAGGGAGCTATAAATATTCCCTAAAAATTATTTTTCATTTAATAATAATCGATAAGATGATTTTCCTTTCATTATCCCTTCATCTATTAGTGGTGGAGAAAGAAAACCAGTGAAGTTGTTACTGTTTGAAATCATGAAGCACCGTTAGACCCTTAGATAGAATGGAAGTGACTGGATTGCATCCCCAAAGACCACACATAAAGATATTATATAGAATGGAAGTATCTGGATTGCTTCCCCAAGACCACACATAAAGAGAGATGAATAAAGAGCAACAAAGGTGACCTAAGCTTCTGAACTATCAAAAAACTCATCTATTGAAAGCAGTGGTGGTCTGGTGAAGCTATTATTCGAGCAAGTTGAAATGTTGCTAGATAATTTGTTTCCACTAACATTAAATAAAAGAATAAAAGAAACTGGAAATTTAGGAATCATCCCTCTAATTTGATTTCCTCTCAAGCGAGAAAATACAACTTCCTGCATCTACCCAAAACTATAAGAATTTGACTAGTCAAAATATTTTGGCACAAATTAAGGATCTCCAAGCTACTATCAATATATGTTATGAGGCCTGATAAGGATGATATCCTTTGATTCATAAGAAGATAATTCTCATTGACTGAACAACCATATTTTTTATATTGCAATCAATTGGTTTGGTGGTCTTCACCATGCTAAAAAGTGTTAGGCATCAGGTTTCTGTTATATTAATGACTTTGTGCTGGGAATTTTTGAGTTGCTTAAACATCATGCCAGAGTTCTAGATGTCAATATTGATGTCCACCATGGTGATGGAGTTTACTAAGCCATATATTTTACTGGTAGGTATTCAATGGTTACATCAGAACATTTCAATGTAGATGCTTGTGTCTTATTTTCTCATTAATGGTACATCTGCTGTAGGTAGATTTTAAGTTTTCATATGATACATGATGCTTATTTTGTTTAAAATGCAACAAGATGATGGAGCTTAGTGAAATGAAGTCGCCTTCACTAAGTGGGCCCGCAGGCTATTTTTGGGACAAAGTTTATTTTTAGACTATGTCTATTTTTAGAAATATGGATCATGGTCTATGAGTTGCAGGATGCTATTTATGGATGATTGGTCATGTTGGTAAAAATATATGGACCTCTATTTTTAGACATTGGGCGGTTTCTATTTTTAGACTGCTGGGCTAAAAATAGAACAGTAAAATATTATTAACCCTTAATAATATTTAGGCTATAAACATTATCTTATCCTCTTGGAGCACTTCAGTTTGATGCTTGGATGTGGCACATGCAGCTGACAGAAGGAATTACACTATTCCTAGGGGTTATTTGAGCTATTGCATGGTTGACTTCAGTTAGAACTCATGTGGCAGAGTTTGGTGGAGTTGATGAGACAGTTGGTGGAGTTGTGTTCGGTTTAACTTAGTTGAACTAGTTGTATTTAGTCTAACTGATAAATACACTAGTCATGAGTGGTGTGAATTAATTATTAATTAATTCACTAATTATTAACTCATAAATCAACTAAAGAACACATCAGTTAACTGCAATGCATGGACAGTTCAGTGGAGACCAGTGTTAGAAGTGGGTGAAAGGGTGAGTCTACTATCAGTTGTGACTATTGGCTGTGCATGAGATTTGCACACACATTGATGGAGATTGCCAATGAGGATTGCGCAGTTGGAGCTAGTGGGATTTGAACTTGGATCTCATCATTAATCAACTTGGATTGCGCAGTAGAGGCAGGCAGACTTGTGGAGGAGATTTGAACCCATGACTTGTTCAAATCTCAGTTAGTTTGTGTGTAACTTTTGGAGATAGTACTAAGTACTTGTGAGGAGTATTGTGCTATGTATTGTTACATGTTCTCTATCATTATAATATACAGATAGTTGGGGGTTTTCAGCTATTTCTTTCCCCATTACATCCTGTGTTGATATGTGTGCTTGATTATGTTTTAATGAGCGCATGCGACTGCTTTCTATTTCCGCATATTGATGATCAATTGTAGAAGAGGTTATGTATTATGCATGAAGCTTAAATAGTGTGTAATCAGGATAATCTCGATGAATAATTCAGCTATTATTCAAATTTCTACATGGTATCAGAGCGAGATTGATCATCGGATCTATTACAGTGATTACAATTTATTTCGGTAGACAGAGTCTGTAAGCGGGCCAGGTAGCCTCTGGATCCATCCTTTCTTTGAAAGGTGATATATCCAGTAAATGCCCCTACAGTCGATCTCTGTGCTAGAAATAATTTTTTCTCACATTAGATCGGAAGCGGTTGAGTTTTGAGCTGGTGGAATTCGAATTTGCAGCAGAATTTGGAATTCGAATTTGCAGCAGTTTTCTTGGTGTCGAAGTCAAAATGTCTTTCAACAGATTGCGACTGGAGTATGCCCTTGAGGGCAGCTCGAATTATGTTGCATGGAAGGACAGGATGGAGGCGGTATTAGATGATAACGGGCTGAAGGAGTTCATAGAGGCTGAGGTCCCAAAGCCTACTGATGCTGCTCAAGTTGAGGCTTGGAAAAAGAAGATGGAAAAATGTCGAAGGATTCTGTTGGAGGGCGTGAAGGATCACATTGTATCCAGCATGCATGGAAAATCTTCTCCATACTTGATGTGGAAAGCGTTGACAGATTTATTCCAAAGCAAGAGCGACCAGAGGAAGTTGGCGCTCAAGGATAAACTCAGACACATAAAGATGGAGAAAGGCGACAGTATGCCCAAGTACCTCACGAAGTTCATCCAATGCAAGGATGAGTTGGGAAGTGTGGGGGTGACTGTAGATGATGAGGAATTGGTGAGCTTGGCTCTCCTTGGTCTTCCAAAGAGTTGGCATGCCTATCAGGATTCTGTCAATGGTCGGGAGAAATTGCCAGGATGGGAGTGACTTTGGTCGGATCTTGTGCAAGAGGAGATAAGGCGGAATACCAGGGACGGATCTTCATCAAAGGCATCTGATGAAGAAAATTGCGCTTTGGCTACCAAAGCAAAGAAGGGGAAGAGCAAGAAAGCTTCTCATTCCAGTGCGAAAGGCAAGAAGCAGGACATGTCCAAGGTGAAGTGCTTTCACTGTCACCAACACGGACATTATGCCACAAATTGTTCGCAGAAGAAGAAAAATAAGCAGGCTGCTGGATCTGCAGCTGGAGAGGCCTTAGCCTCACAGTTTGAGCTGGATTTTTCGCTGATCGCATGCTTGGTCTCAAGTGTGATGGGTTTAGTGTGGTTTCTGGACAATGGTGCGTCTTTTCACATGACAGGAGATCGAGATTTGTTTACTGATCTGGATGAGAAAGATCTTGGAGTGCACATCGAGATGGGCGATGATGGTAGATACAGTGCGACCGGTATCGGTACCATTTCCTTTGAGAGGGAGTCTGGTAAAACCTTCGTATTGAAGGAAGTGATGCATGTTCCAGGATTGAAGAAGAATCTTATCTCTGTGGCGATGTTAGAAGACAAGGGATATGATGTTGTCTTTAGCGAGGGAAAGGCTTTCCTACATAGTAAGGCAACTGGTGAGACCCGGAGGATAGGGGTTCGAGTTAAGAACCTTTATCAATTGCAGGTAGATGGCTGCGCAGCAATGGCAGGCAAGGCAGAAGGAGTGGTGAGCCGGGATGATGGCGAGCTGTGGCACTGGAGATTGGGCCACCTTCACCATGGAGCTTTGAAGATACTGCAGTAGATTTCTATTGGGCTTCCTAAAGGCACTCTTGCGCAGTCAGATCAGTGCAAGGGGTGTACCTTGGGAAAATTTGTGAAAGCCACCTTTCACGAGAAGGATAGTCGTGCCATGACGATCCTTGAGAGAATTCACACAGACGTGTGTGGACCTTTCTCAGTAGCTTCGACAGCAAAGCACAAGTACTATGTGATCTTTGTTGATAATTATTCTCGGAAGTGTGATTATTCTCGGAAGTGCTGGATCTTCTTCATGCAGAAGAAGAGCGAGACATACTCAAATTTCTGTGAGTTCAAGGCGCTGGTTGAGAAGGAATCGGGGAAGCATGTGAAGGCTCTTAGGAGCGACAATGGTGGTGAATTTATCTCTGTTGAATTCAAGGACTTTTGCAGCGCAGAAGGGATTCAGAGAGAGCTCATTGCACCTCATAACCCACATCAGAATGGGGTTGTTGAGGAGAAGAATAGAATGATCGTGGGTGCTGCACGGGCGATGTTGCATGATCATGGGCTACCCCTTCACTTGTGGGCAAAGGCATGCAATACTGCAATATATGTGTAGAACCATTGTCCTCACAAGATACTTGGCATGAGTACACCGGAGGAGGCGTTTTCTGGTAAGAGGCCTGATATTTCCCATTTGAGGATTTTTGGTTCACCTATCTACTTGCATGTGACAAAGGATGCCAGGAAGAAGCTGGATCCAACTGCAGAGGTTGGGATATTTGTGGGGTACACTGATACACCCCAAAACTATCATGTGTATTTTCCAGACAGTCGCAAGACTGTTGTGTGACGGGATATCAAATTTCAAGAGGAGAAAGCCATGAAGTGTTTGCTTGAGAGGGAGCCACACTTTCATGCAGATGAGGAGCTATTAGTTCCTAAGGATGAGCCTCCGGATGTGGATCAGCCACAAGAGGAAGTTCATGGAGTGGAAGAAACCGCTCATGTAGCGCCAACCATCAGAGGGCGCAAGCGCACTAAAGAAGTTGAGCGACTAGCTCAAGATAGAGAGAAGGTTGTAGGACCACCTACAGCACAGCGCAGATAGAGACAGTCACCAGATCGGTACACTGGATACATGGCTCTTGTGAGCAAATGTGTCGTGACAGAGCCATCCTCTTTTGAGGAAGCTGTGGAGGACCCCGCATGGGTAGATGCCATGGTGGAAGAGTATGATTCGATTGTCAGAAATAGTGCATTGGAAATTGTCCCAAGGCCGGAAGGGAAATCAGTGGTGGGTTCGCGATGGATCTACAAAGTGAAGCAGGCGGCTGCCGGGAGTGTGGAGAAGTACAAGGCAAGATTTTTTGCCCGAGGCTTCTCACAGATTGAGGGGATCGATTATGAGGAGACCTTTGCACCTGTCACAAGGTATTCTTCCATACGGACGATCCTATCTCTCTTAGCGCAGATGGGGTGGCACGTCCATCAGATGGATGTGAAGACTGCATTCCTCAACGGAGTCATTGAGGAGGCGCTGTACATAGAGCAGCCCGAAGGTTTCGAGATCTTCAGCAGTGAGTCGCATGTGTGCAGACTCAAGAGAGAATTGTACGGGTTGAAACAAGCACCTCGTGCTTGGTACACACTGATAGACAGTTATTTCACCGGACTTGGATTCTCCAAGAGTGAGGCGGATCCTCACCTGTACCAGATTGTGGTGGAGGGGAAGTTGCTGATCATTGTACTGTATGTAGATGATCTGATTTTGATGGGTGATGAGCTGTTGATACTTTCATGCAAGGAGGATCTTGCTAGAGAGTTTGAGATGAAGGACTTGGGCCTCCTTAATTATTTCCTGGGATTGGAAATTTGGCAGCGCAGTGATGGACTATTTGTTTCTCAGGGTAAGTATGCCAGGGAAATACTGGAGAAGTTCAACATGCATGGCTGTAAGCCTGTTGATACTCCTCTTCCTGGAGGTTGGAGGAAGGAGAATTCCACTTCGACGGAGGTAGTGGATGCCACTGTTTATCGACAGTTGGTGGGGTCGCTTATGTATCTGGTCAATACATGACCTGATATATGCTATGCTGTTAACCAGCTTTCGCAAGCTATGGTTAAGCCTACCAAGCTCTTCTGGAAGGCAGGCAAGCATGTATTGCGTTATCTTAGAGCACATCAGGATATGGCTTGTGGTACAGATAGGAGGATGAGGTGAAGCTATGTGGCTTCACAGATGCAGATTGGGAAGGGAGCCCAACGGACAGAAAGAGCACATCTGGAGGGATCTTCACTATCGGGTCGACACCAGTTTCTTTGTACAACAGGAAGCAGAGATCTATGGCACTTAGTTCAGCAGAGGCTGAGTATATGGCAGCAAGCTTGGCTGCATGCGAGGCCATATGGATGAGGAAGATCCTGGTCGGGTTGTTCGGGTCACACTTGGAGCCTACTGTGATTTATTGTGATAACCAGAGTTGCATTAAAATCTCGGATAATCCTGTATTTCATGATAGATCCAAACACATCGACATCAGGTACCATCATATCAGAGATTGTGTGCAGCGGAGAATCATGTTACTTTCATATATTCCCACGGAGGATCAGGATGCTGATATCTTGACGAAGGCGCTCACCAAGAGAAAATTCGAATACCACAGAGGTAGGATAGGGGTTGCAGATAATCCATATCTTGTTGAGAGGGAGTGTTGAAAATGCAAAAAGATGATGGAGCTTAGTGAAATGAAGTCGCCTTCACTAAGTGGGCCCGCAGGCTATTTTTGGCGCAAAGTTTATTTTTAGACTATGTCTATTTTTAGACATATGGATCATGGTCTATGAGTTGTAGGATACTATTTATGGATGATTGGTCATGTTGGTAAAAATATATGGACCTCTATTTTTATACATTGGGCGGTTTCTATTTTTAGACTGTCGGGCTAAAAATAGAACAGTCAAATATTATTAACCCTTAATAATATTTAGACTATAAACATTATCTTATCCTCTTGGAGCACTTCAGTTTGATGGTTGGATGTGGCACATGCAGCTGACAGAAGGAATTATGCTATTCCTAGGGGTTAGTTGAGCTATTGCATGGTTGACTTCAGTTAGAACTCATGTGGCAGAGTTTGGTGGAGTTGTGTTCTGTTTAAACTAGTTGAACTAGTTGTATTTAGTCTAACTGATAAACACACTAGTCATGAGTGGTGTGAATTAATTATTAATTAATTCACTAATTATTAACTCATAAATCAACTAAAGAACACATCAGTTAACTGCAATGCATGGACATTTCAGTGGAGACCAGTGTTATAGGTGGGTGAAAGGGTGAGTGTGACTATCAGTTGTGACTACAATTGTGCATGAGATTTGCACACACATTGATGGAGGTTTCCAATCAGGATTGCACAGTTGGAGCTAGTGAGATTCGAACTTGGATCTCATCATTAATCAACTTGGATTGCACAGTAGAGGCAGGAAGACTTGTGGAGGAGATTTGAACTCATGACTTGTTAAAATCTCAGTGAGTTTGTGTGTAAATTTTTGGAGATAGTACTGAGTACTTGTGAGGAGTATTGTGCTATGTATCGTTACATGTTCTCTATCATTATAATATGCAGATATTTGGGGGTTTTCAGCTGTAAGCTTTCCCCATTACATACTGTGTTGATATGTGTGCTTGATTATGTTTTAAAGTGCGCATGCGACTGCTTCTATTTCCGCATATTGATGATCAATTATAGAAGAGGTTATGTATTATGCATGAAGCTTAAATAGTGTGTAATCAGGATAACCTTGGTGAATAATTCAGCTATTATTCAAATTTCTACATATTTTTCTTTCTGTTGTGAAGTTATAATTTATTAAGCTACAAAAAGAATGACAAAATTATTGGTTATTCCCTCCCACTGTTAAGAAAAAGTTTACAAAGGTATACAATACTTGATATATAGTTAGAATTTGCATTGCAAAACTAGTAAGGGACAATAGGTGGTCTGGACTCTGCAGCAATCAGCAAGAGTGACTATGGTCATGCACCACATGCTGCACATAGTTTCTCCTTCCGTTTTGGCTTCAGGAACTAAATGTTTAACTTCTTAAATCTTAAATGTCAACACTCAATGGTTGATAATGGCATCACTTCAGACAAACATAAATATCTACATGTTCCTTAAGAGGAACACTTCCATCGTTGACTATCTATTCAGTATCTGTAAGCTAGATTTTCCTATGTTAGTATGTTCTTGTTGCACAATTTGTCTGGATACATACATATAGACATGTACATGGGCACAATTGATGTAAAAATAGTAAAATACCAGTGCAAACAGACACATGCATTCACATAAAAATGCTAGTTACTTGATACATAATCCCTATTCACCCTTGTCACATCTTAACATGCTATCCATTATAAGTTAATGTTGAGGAAGAATCCATTGTTTAGGCAAGAGAAAACTCTACATATGGATGCATAGGAAGTGAATATTCCAGTTTTTGGGATGGTAGAATATTATACAGGAAGTAGTAGCAAGTGAACACAACCTGTGAACCATCATATTTTGGAATAATGGAGATGAAAAATGAAGTTTTGACAATGAATCTCTAATTGTACTTTAAACTCGTTATTTAATGCAACCACATTCACGAGTAGGCGGTGGAACTATAATATTTCGAATATTTTATTGAGTACAAAATGCATTTATGTCCAACAAACTTGCAAGATTAAGACATGGAAAACCAACCAACAACTAACAATGAAAGAGGTTGATCCCAACAGTGCTGGAATTTAGTTTGAATACCTTATTTTTAAGTTGGAAATTACGTAGCATTGAGTTCTCTGCTTCTTCACTTTCATGATTTCCTCATCTCACACCAATTATCTGCCCTAACTTTTGCTTTTGAATTTATTCCCAAACTAGTGTTTTCCACTGCACATGTGGAAATAAAGAAAACAAATTTTCAAGGTCCACAAATGAGCAAAATAATTCAATGGGAATTTTATCTCAAATCCTTCACAAGGTGATAAGGCCAGTGGAACAGGGAAGTGTCACCATTATCGCCGAGGCAACAACTTTCCTCATTTTAGTGAAACTCTGCCTATGCCCTTTCTCCTAGACCTATGCATCTGCACAATATCCATATCCATCTCCCTTGCTGCCATTCACATCAATACATCCTTCCTGCCCATCACCCTGTGTCTCCTACTCCCATTCTTGTTCCCCATCACTCTCCCCCAACACATATCCTTGCAAAAAAAATTCAAATATATGGACAATTTACTCGTTGCATTCGTTGATTTCAATTTATTTATCACACATATTTAATTGTTATTCTCGCAGATTAGTCAAAATTTAATCAACATGTTGGTAGATTTATTGCATATTTTGAAGGATTTAAGACTAGATACATGCTTCCAATTCACTAATTTGGAAGGTTAAGTGACAGATTTTGGAGTCTAGATGAACCAATTATCCTAGACATTCCCTAGAACTAGCATGCTTTGAAGTGAGGATTATTTTCCGCAACAGTTGTAGCATTCATAAACTATCCAATCAAACCCCTTGGGATTTATTCAAGGGGAAAAAGTGATTGACAACCCTGCCTGTCTGATTTTGGATTAGGAGCAGAGAAAACTTCACTTTGAGAGACCATGGATTCTACAAATCAACAAAGAAGAATTCCCACTGAAGATAATGAAGCCCACAACTCAGAAAAAGTAGTGTTCTAAGTATTGACATTTACATTAAGGAAAATCCTAGTTTTATATTTTATAGCTATAAATTGCTAATATCTTTCCATTGAGAAATTATACTTTCAATTATTGGTCTATTTGAATGTAGACCTAGCTAAAAGTTGCAAAACCATTTAAATCATTTCTCCAATATTATAATTTCCTACGATTTACCAACATCACAATGGATCCATAATGATGCAATTTATATATTTAAGATTCTAAATGATTGTAGTTTCGAAACAAACCTTTGATGCCCATGGGAAAAATTGTTGATGCACTTCACTCACTAGATCTCCCTTTATAATTGACTGTATAACCTGTCCATTCATAAAAGTTGCTAAAAGTCACCACTTATTAGCAACAATAAAATTAAGATGGGAAGAACCATGCCTTAAAATTACCTATTTCAAGAGGTAAAGTATAGTTCATTTAGCTTCGAAAGAATTTTCAAATTTAAAACTACAAATGCATACATAAAATACACTTCTAGTTGGAACTTAGTTTAGATCATATATGATTGTGAATATTCTATTGTATAAGTGTAATCCTTATTTTTGTCTATCCTTGCCTCATGTGAGAGAAGTGATCCCATCAACTCATCAAGTTTTAGTGTTTCCAAGTCCTTGCCTTCTTCTATGGCTATTACCACAACATCACATTTGGTAAAAAAATATTTTAGGACCTTCTGAACCACTGTTTGATATTTAATATCTTTACCATAAATTTTTAACTCACTTACGATAGACATAACCCAATTCATGAATGAATTGATGTCATTTGTCTCCTTCATCTGCAAACTTTCAAAATCTCTCCTAGTATTCTATAATTTAACAATATTGACTTTGGTGATACCTTTATAGCTTGCTGTCAAAGTTTCCCATGTTTCCTTTGCTAAAGACGTGATCATAATTCTCTAGAACACTCCTCGGTCCACTCCCTGTTAAATAAGTTGCAACGCTTATGAATTATTCCTTTCTTCTTTCTTCCATTATTCCCTCTCTACATCAGTGAAAGCTTGTTCTTCTGCTTCACTCTTAGCTTATGAAAACCCAAACTAGAGATGATCCCAAAAATCATGTGTCTTCAACATGGTCTCCATGTTAATGGCCCACACATCATAATCCTTCCCTGTGAAAGCAGGAAATTGTGGCTGGAAACTTGTTGTTGCCATCTTTCTTTGAAGCTTCTCTTCAAAATCCTTCTTTTATAAACTTTACAAAATTCATATAAATAACCATTAATTAATTATTTTTATATAAAAACAATCTTTATAAAAAAAATAATTATATAAAAAATTCATTAAAAAATTCATATAAAAAAATAATCCTTTTTGTAAAGTTTCCAAAGCCTTTATGCCTTTGAATATTAATCCTTTAAAACACCACTACACTTATATTAAATCAACTTTTGGATTAAAAATAACTTTGGAATTTGACTTATAGGCCATGTTTCATCCTATTTTCAAACTAGACCCATTAAGAATTCTTTTCTCAATCCGAATACAAAAACCAAATCCCTATTTGCAACACATAATCAATATCTACTCTTATAAAAAAATATGCTCATCGAATGAACTCAGCAATAATACCACATCAAGTACTCTCCATACTCTCTAACTCAACAACATTCATACATCTCTCACTCTCATCAAACTCAAACCACAAACCATAGAGCTCATTATACTCAAGAAAAAACATCGAATCCATATATTCTTACTCATCCATATACAAGAAAAGATACCAAATCGATATACTCTTCATTCATCCATACATATTTTAGACTAGTAGACCGATGAAAATCCTTAGCAGTAAGCTTTTGACTCAAACATTCACTCACACTAGCAATAGAGGGACCTCATACATTACATAGCATATGACAAATATGAGACATTACAAGGCTTATGACATCAATACAGAATAGTGAAAATACAGTTAAATTCATAATATCCTTGCAAAATTAACAATCTCAGCTCAACAATCCTCTGTCCATACTCTACCATTTATTTCTCTAAATGTCCAAATCACACTGGTATTGTGATCCCTCTAGCACATGATCTCTGCAATACATCACTATGCAATTCAAACTAAAATTGCACCACTCTCTGCATCTTACACTCACAATCAATCTCCACTATTTAATGGCCAATAAATTTGCATTGACTAATCAAAAACCTCTTCTCCTCCACACTTTGATCACTGGAATCTATTCGCACTACAGCCATTGACACATAGAAATCTATCATATGCACTGATAGTTACACAATTGCACCCCTATACTTATTAGTGGCAATGTCGTAAGCCCTCGCAGCTTCTTCTTCTGTATCTGTCAAAATCAAAATATACATAGCAATCATTTTCTGCAACATTTGCAAATCACAACCCTAACTCACAATATATTCAAGACAACAAATAGATAAAAAAAAATAATGAAAAGCTTACCATAAATTCCCAGGTTCATGTAATTATTGTCATCCACTCGTCGTATCCGTGCCTGCCATTTGCCTTTAAGCCTTTGCAAGTAAACAATGAAAGTCAGGGTCAATATAAAATAATATGGAAATGAAACATGAAGATAAGTATCATACATTACATTCAATAGAAATCGATTGCAGCAAATATGATTATAGTTTTTCATGGTTTTGACACATACTTGGTCACTCCACGGTACTTGGAGACCCCTCTAGAGAATGGGGTGCTTTGTCTGTAACAAAAAAATGACAACGAGAAAGGAAATGACATTGAACCTGTCTGTACCTCAAAATTGTCCAATGTAAACATTAAAAGGTTAATTACAGTAAAGATATCGCTACCTCCTTAACATGCCTACAACTTCCTCCCTTGTTTTCTCCTCCATTTCTCTAATCTCGTTTTCATAATTGACAGGCTGCGAGAAAAAGAAATTCTTGTTAATCACAAGTGCAACAGCTCTAATTCCATCCTATCCATCAAAATATTGAGAGGAGTTTCTATAGAGAAAATTGAATAAAATTCGCCAGGATGAAATGAAATGAGTCATACATGATAATTCGTTTTAGCAGCTGAACCCCAGAACTTAAGAGCAGCAACATCATAAGATCTCGCTGCCTTTTCAGCCGAATCATATACACCTAATATTACAGTTAGTGGAATTAGATAATTCAGCGCCATGAAATGACAGTAAAAAGAATGAAAGTTTTCATTAATATAGAACCTAAATTTTTGATGTTTCACTAATAGATAACAGGAAAAACAGTACTCACCCAAATAGACTGTTATATTGGACCCAACATAGCAAAGCCGAAGTAATACATGTGACAGACTGACATATAATTTTTTCAGTACCAAGAAAACCCACTATGGATGTAGCGCCCATAGATTACAGAAAACCATCATTTGAATAAATTTCACAAAGCCATCAAAGTAATCACATTATATATAAAATGAAACCCTAAAAGTGACTCAAAATATTGAGTTTGTACACTGCATTGATTATAGAAAATCATCACTTGAAAAACTTATAGAAAACCATCATAGTAAGCACAAACATATATCTAAACTGAAACCTTAAAAGATCGTCAAAATATCCAATTAAAAACATTAGAATGAGTAAATTTAGTAATAGAACATAAGATATCCAATTTCGACTAGGTATAGATTACAGAAAAGCTTCCCTCTAAAAAATTACAGAAAGCCATCAAAATAAACAGAGTCTATAATAGATATCCTAAGAGCTTCATTTGAAAATATTGCACAAAACAATGAAACTAAGCGCAATATATCTAAAGCGAAACCCTAATAGGGAGTCAAAATATTAATTTGTACCATGCATAGATGACAGAAAACTTCACATGAAAAATATACAAGGAAACCATCAAACTGCGCACAATATATCTAAAATGAAACTTTGAAAGGGTGCCAAAATATTCAATTTAAAACATTAGACCGAGTCAATTTAACAATATAACACAAAATGTCCAATTTGGACAATGTATAGATTACAGGAAAACTTCACTTCAAAAAAATGGGTAGAAAACCATCGAACTAAGCACAGTATATCTAAAATGAAACCCTAAAACGCAGTTGAAATATCGAATAAAAAAAGGTTGGGGGCGAACCTAGTCTACCGTTGCGCTTGGCACCTGGTTTTGTGAACGTACCGTCCCATAAATGAGCCTCATACCTACCATTCCATACCTTTAAAAAAAAACGTGAAGAATCACCTTCACTGACTTAGAAAGTAAGCGAAACAAAACAAAAATCGAAGGGCTCGAAATAAATTACGTACTTTTTCACCCCACAAAAAGGCAAAATTGGTTTCAGCCTCCACTCCCGTAACAACATTTAAATCTCCTGAAAATTCCGCAGGTTCTGAAACTTCAGCAGATTCAGCAGTTCGCTTTCTGTTGTTTACAGAGTTCATTTCCGTTTGAAGAGACAATGAGACTGCATAGCTGGCGGATACTGCGTCAGACTCCATTTTAGGGTTTTCTACCTCCAAACAGCGTTGCACCGAAGCACTAACGCTAGAAAATAATTATGAAAATTTTGAGAACTCTTCTTCGGTCTGAAGAATTTCAGAATTATACAGAGGTAGATAGCCACAGAAATATTTGACGAGAAAATACAAACGATACTTGGGGTTGTGAGGAAATAGTTTATATAGCCAAGTGCATTATGTGAGCGGGAAATAACCTGTTGGAAGATGCTTCCATTTTACGCTAGTGTGTTAAATTTTGTAGGCCCATTCAGCCTAAGTGGACCTGTTGTTAATGAGACGTAGCCTTCGGATTTCTTAACTAGTTACTTTCGGAATGTTTGGGGACTTTGCCCTGCGCTCCCATTAATTAAGTGCAAACTGTCATTTAGTTCGTTAATTTATGTAACAAGCTTTTATAATTATTTATTTAATTTTTGAAATAATAAAACTAAATATTTGCCATCTTTTGTATGTCCATACTATGCAGTTTTTAAACATTATGACGTTAGTTAATAAACCTATACCCACTAAACAATTTTGAATTTCAATCTAAATTTGAGGGACCATTTGAGTTTAAATTGAAATTATTCGAAGGACCTCCGCTATTTTGAATGAGAATCTATCCCCTTTCATTAAGATGAAGTCTATCCCATTGATTTAAGTGCAAGGTGACATAATTTATATAACTAATTTTAATAATTATAGTAATAATTTTTTTTTAATAAAAATAATGAAATAAAACCACTCATATTTTTATTAGCAATAGAGATTTCATTGTAATTGGTATTTTAGTAGATGTCTGAATTGATATTTAGTTTTTTAAGAAGCATTAAATGAAAACCATCTTTATTTTTAAATAATTGATTTATATGTATTTAAATTTTTTAATAAATTTTTATTTTTTAATTTAAGTTTTAATAAATTTATATGTTGATCGTATATTTGGTTTTGAGGTCATTTTCAATAATAAATTTTTTTAATACTTTTTCATGCTATGTTTATCACATTTGAGGTTGTTACAATTGGTGTATTGGTAAGTGCTATGGTTTCGCAATATTGCAAAAGTAGTAACATCACAAATCTTTTAAGTGGTGCAACGTCTTAAACTTTACTTAATGAGAAAAATCCTAATCCATAAGGCACACCCAAGACGGAAATAATATGAAAATCGCAGCTATCATATAAGTACCTTACCCTCTTCAATTTAGACCAACTCTCAACAAACTCAAGGCAAGTATCCCTCCTAGAAATGTTAAAGTTAACTAATGCGACACAAGATGGGTCTAAGAATAGGCTTGATAAACTGACACTTTTTGTATTACTTAGGATATAAAAGATGTGATCAATGGAAATAGATATCCGTCTCAAATCCATCAACGGTAATGGATTCAATGTAAATGAAAAGGGGCTCATGGGATCAAGAATAATATCCTCTTCAAAATTGGTCAATTTCATGGAAGGATTAGGAATAAGATATTAGAACCTAAGGGTAATAATAATATCTTATATATTGAAGATTAATAATGTAGACCGAGGACCTATAAGTAGTGGACCTTAAGGGAGAAACTTTCACCAACATGATCAATAATAGATTCATAAACATCCCTTATGTCCATTTCAACATTCTTAAAATACTCAAACAAAGAAAGGAATCAAATGATTATCAAATTAACAAAGAAAGAAGGAGAAGAGTTTCCCCAAAAGTTCTTCCCTCCAATGGTATAATTTCCCTTTCATGGATTGATCTAGTTATCTTTAGAGTACTTGAGCCTTCAAATTCAATATTTATGCACCAAAAAAAAAACAAGAAGAAAGATTCAAGTATTAACAACAATGTCCACAAGAAAAGAAAAGTTATAGATTCATCTGCTTCATGAAAGATATGCTAATTAAGCTCCAATGAGTGGAAACTCGCAAAATTCAACCATGAGTAAAAATTAGGAAAGGGTGCTCTTTATATAGGGACCACCTCAACTTCCTTGAAAATAGGAAAATAATATCTCCATATGAAATCCTCCAACAAACTATTCAAAATTATATAAAATCATGGGGTGGCCAACCCATATGTACAACCTTCCAACCAAATTAAACCCAACAAAGTGGGATGTCTTCATCAAAAAGGGAAGAGGATGGCAGACTAGTCAAACATCTACCCTCAAAAGGCCTCTAAGTGGATAAATCCACCACTAGCTTAGTAATGTAGGCAATGAAACCTAACCATACTCCCCTAAGGAGAATATTTATCACTGTAAGGTGAAATATGTTAATAAATGATCAGTAGAAGCCCTCAAGTGTGGATGAATCCCCTAAAATTAAATATAATGGTCATATCTGAGGTATCTAATGTTGAACTTCATTCTTAATTCATGTCAACCCCCTTCCCATGTAAAAAAATCCCAAGAATATATACATAAGCAAAATAAAAGTTGTAGTAGCTAAGTAAAAAATCCTCCTATGTGTATGTACCATCTAATTATGTAGAAAATGCCTCCAAATGTGTGAAAAAGTCAAACACTCTGAGACCTATGATATTCCTTGGCATGAGAGGTCTAGTGCATTAATAATATGACGCAAGTACTTAGGGTAATATGATGAGTACATGTCAAGAGTTGTGAGCTAACTTGAGAGTTGTGAAGATGTAAAATATCATACAGTGAAGCCAATGTAATCCTCAATTATCCAAAAATGTTATGGCACTCCATCAAGGTATATATACATAATCATGAATACTAATCTATCAATCAATGGAGACTAAAGCACTGTATGGTTAAATGTGATGCAATGACAAGAAATCAATACCTCATCAACCTTGAGAGCATCATAATCCATTTCATAAATGATTCATGGAACCAAGTGAATAGCCTAGTCATCCAATTTTTTGTGTGATTAAAATCACAAACATAGTGAATAAATTCTTCATTATAAGTTTGATGCAAAATGAGGGGTCAAAAATAGTTCAAACATAGAAATATGTGCTCACCTAGGGAGCGCATAAGAAACTCAAAATCCCAAAATATACCTATTATAAATTATATCTATCATAAAAAAAAAAAATGTGTTAAGATGGATCCACCTCAATGTCCCTAAACAACATATTTATCAATCCATCAGATCCATAGCTCAAAACTTGTGTTTGCAAGAAAACACATATGCTATCAATTCCCATGAAAAAATAATATAAAGTATAATGCTAACATTTTCAACTTATTCATGCTATTTTAAAGCTCTAGGAATTTATTCTTTCTTCTACCCTACTATAACATTACAAAATGAGCATGTTAATAGAAATCATAAGTTTAGTGAAACCACCCTAACATCTAATCAATACAATGATTTCTTCCCTTACGTTTGTCCATCACTTAAAACAAGGATACATATAAAGGGAAGTAACTACATGTTGGAATCTACACGAAATGATGGTTGGAATGTAACAAAAAACTATGTGCATGATCAAACTCATTCCAAAAATTCCATTCACCATTGCAAGCCTCCACTATCAAAGCTCAGATATGGCTGGTACACACATCATTACTGTAATAAACCACCTCATACAATACAATATTTTATTTTATAAGATGTTCACTACTTCTCCTAACATCAATGAGTAAGAGATAAGACAAATTATAGCTTTAGAAAAAATATTAATCGTTTATATAGATTTTGTAATACTTTTTTTAGTAGTTATATTTTTGTAGTAAATAAATTATAAAGAAATGTTGCTACATCATATAATATTTTACATAAAAAATAACATTTCCACCTAGAGATGCTTGGAAAAAATAATAGCCATATGGAAGGAAGGGTATATGGAATTTTATAGACTTAAAAATATACTATACCATAGAATTTTTAGTCACTAAACTACATCTCCTACCTTGAAATATGTACACAATTTCACCAAGACATGAAGAATAAGATCGTTGTAAAATTTAAACATTTTTAACATCACACATCTACTGCTTCTATTGGAAAAAAGGTGCATAAATCATATTACATGGATAAAAGTACCTTAACAAATTTTCTTTACTCACGAGAGAATAAACGTATAAAAAAAAATATGCATAAATATCTTTACAAGTATTTTCAAAAATATGCATCACAAATAGGGATTTTGTTTTAGAAATAATATGTAAAATTTTTAAATTCTTCTTCTTAATGTTATGGGAAATGTTATGTTTCCCATAGGATTCAAAATATATAATTTTCACATGAATGCATCACTATGTTCATCATAAATAGGATCTCCCTAATTTTTCCATCAACCCCACTTCATATAATGATAAAAATACTGAAAGGTAACATCCATAACGTTATGCCTTATGGTACTATTCTCTTCATCAAATGTGGGATATAAAACTTTTCCACTAAACCATTATTTAGGTTATTTATTCAATATTATCCCTTTCAATATATGAAAATGAAAGATAATAAAATTCAAAAATTTGAGAAGCTTCAAATCATACCAAACCTGTAATTCGGCTGGAGTAGAAATAAATTCATGAGACTATCACCTTCAAGGAAGATATAAAGGTCCTAAATGGGATAAAAAATTGATTCTTAAATAATTACTTCTTCATGTTCTTGCTATTAAATGGAAATTTTAGAAGATTATTAATCATTTTTTTTTTGCAAGTGGAAGTGCAAGAATATCTTCCATGTATTCATAAACTTGAAGAGTGAGATTGGGGAGCTTCTTCATTAAGATTACTTCACACCATAAATTTTTTTGGTCCTTGCAATAATGGCCATACATTTATAATGATAATTAAGGCTCAATTTCCTACAAAATGAATGAAACAAATTGTAAAGGATTATATTTATTCTTTACCAAGATGTTCAAGCTATCCCTTTATCTTAATTTTAAGACTACATGAAAACAATATCATCAAAATATCTTCATGAATAATATCAAAGCATAAAATTAATTCCATGAAGAATCAGATGTTTAGTATGATCAAATCATCATGTCCACCAAAATTTAGAATTCACCACCCATATACACTTGGCTTCTCAAGAGCGAGCCAAAGGATATTTGTGAAATTAGTAATAGAAAATAAACTAGTCAACCATGAGGGTAATTTTATTTTATTTTTACTTCTAGATCTTCAATGTAAGTAAAATAACGTGATGAATAATGATCATGCCCAATACCAATATCAAGAGTGTAGTCCTAAAGATGAAATTCTTCAGGATATTTTCAAGTTTGATTGATGTGTGCAATTATAAGACCAATAATGTCTTTACAATATGTAAGATGTAAGGAATTTGTCCCTTTATGGACTGTTCACGTGAGAAGGGATCTCCAATAAATCATAGTCACAAAAATTTCATGAAGCATCGTCTTAGAAATTGATGGGAAAGAGACTTTTCGAAGAAAAAATTCCAAAACTTTACCTCTCAAATTGTACTTAATGGTAAAATATATAATTCAGAAGGAATAACCCAAAAGGAAACTACTTGAATAGTCACCACTATCACTTAAGCAACATACCCTCTCTACTTTATATTGGCTTGTTAGAACATTGCGACATGAGTAAACATATTAATGATATTAAATATAAAAATCATACTATACTATCCTCATATCCATATAAAAACAACATTTAATGGCATTAGGAAATATGGATGAAAAATAATAGTACACTAGATATACATGGTAAAACAACAATATGTGAAAAAATCCATTGAAAGGTATAGTGTTTGTTATTCGGAGCAGCTCTACAAATGCATTACCCTTCACAATCGTAATAAATTTTCCTCATTTTGGATATGATCTATAGGTTTTTCTTACCTCTATTATATTATAAGATATATGGAGGAAATACATGCAAGTGATATTAGTGGGATAAATGTAATTTCACCTGTTCATATAATAAATGATAAGAAGAGTATTTTAGTGCATGATGAATGTTAAATAAATATTTCACATAAAATCAAAACTTATCCTAACCTAATATTAGACATTATTACCTTCCAAAGTGGCATATTCCAACACTCCCTTTTGATGATGATTAGAGAGAAGGAAGACTTATGGAAGAAGATGGCATTACATAAACACTCCCCTTTGATGAAAATTTTCCACATTCCCAAATTGATAGTCACATAAACTTCAGCTCTATCATGGATTTAGTGAATATTTATGTTTCTTGTTTCTCCATGGGACAATACTCCAAATAAATAATAACATTCACAAAAATATCTTTAACGTAGTGAGTATCAAGATAAATGTCTTTAGTTTTGGAGTGATACATTGGATTTTAGGCAAGTTGAATTTAGCTTTTATTTTCACATATTAAATCTATAAATTATTTATGAACTAATTTGATATCAATAAAAAAACGCTATAAATAAATTTCTTATTTAGCTACTTCCTTATCTACCCTCTACTTTTCTTGCTAAGGAGAGAAAAAATAGATTTCAAATTATTACTAAACCATAAAATTGGACGTGAAATAAAATGAAATGTGTACCATACAATAGTTTTTATATATGTATCACCACCTATTTAATTAGAATATTTATGACTAAGAAGGTAAAGTGTATCCCTACTCAAATATAAAACATCATAATTCAAAATCCCCCCTAAATATATGAAAATTATATTTGTCATCTATGAATGAATTTTATCAGGATTGTGCACAAACCTTCAGACCATACTAAAATAAAATGATATATTGGGCCTTATGTGTGTCAAGTATATCAAACTTCACACAAGTTGACAGTAAAGTGTACAATCAATAAGATGATTATTACCAATAGCTATATTTACACTAAAGAAAATGGCATTGGTGAAGGTTTATAATAACGCATATTGAGCTAAAAAAGTAAATATTCGACATAATTATGCTATGAAATAAATATATTGTTGGGGTCTTGTGATTTGGCAGATTGGCATACCAAATGACAAGGCAACATCAGAACCACTTGGGAATCCTAGCATCTAGCCCTCCTGGATTCAGAGAGGGATCTCTCTATATGTGTTTTCAAAGGACATATCTTTGAGCCTTATGATATGATGTTAGGTCAGTTATGAAGAACAAGGGGTTTGCTTGTTTTTTGGTTGGAAATCATTAAATGAGAAGGTCGTGTGAATTGAAGGAGGAAATAAGTAGAAGGATGTTTCATCATGGGAAGTTAGGTTAAGAAAGAGTGCTAAACAATTGGGCTATGGAGTCATAAAAGGGTTTACTTGGACAACAACTATTCAAGGGTTTCCATAGGGCAAGTCAACTATATCAGAAGATCTTTTAAGTTTAGTTTGTGATATGGAACACTAAGAAGTGTGATGAAAGAAGAAAAGCTAAGAAAATGAAGGGAAACCTAATATCAGGTAAGGACTTTTAACCTAGCCTACTTTTGGCATACACTCAAGGGTAAAACATAAAAAGTAGCCTAAGATCAAGTAAGGACTTTGAACTTATCCTGTTTTCGGCATACTCTTAAGGAAAACGTTTATGATAAATATAAAAAGTAACCTAAGATTAGGTAAGGACTTTGAACTTATCTTGCTTTCGGAATACTTTCAAGGGATATTTTAAAAGAAGCTGTTGGGGGGAAAACTAGAGGACGTGGCTAACCATAGACTTCCCTAGTTCCTAACTCTACTTAGCAAACCTTTCAAGAACGTTCAAGAATAGAATATCAAGTTCTACTCAGGAATACATGGACTCACAAACATTCCTTAACTGGTTATACTCTATTGAAATAATTCCCAAAAGCACATTTAGAAGAAAACATAAAGATAAATATTTATCAGTGAGAGCTAGGGTATTTTGGAGTAAATCCTACTCTATATTTTCTATTCTTTATCAGAGAAAATGGACAGTATGGAAAAATAAGGAAACTAACAATTACAGTAAGAAAAGCATCACCAATGATTTAGATCAGGATCCAATGAATCTGATTGTCTATTGATGTGAAAAACCAGTTCCATACTTTGAGTCCAATAGCTTTTACAGTCTGATACTTCTCTTCCCAGCCTAATATATTACAACTACTCAATAACTCTTACTCAATAACATTTCAAACAATGAAAAATTTTCCAACCATTTACAATGAATCTTCAATGAGTACTTATAGGTGAATGAGGAGGAGTGCTACAAAGATGGTAATAAATATTAATTAAGACATAGTGGGAGAGGTATTCGAATGCCCATTCTGCTTAATGACCATTTTATTAACTGATTGTACCATTTTGGTAGTTTTTCCTATTTTGATGCATATCTGGTAGGCTAGTAATAACTCCGAAGTGTATTCTTTGAAGATATCTTGGTCTGAAGTACCCTGTTTGACCTCTTTGATAAGTAAACTGTCCTTGTTTTTGGGTTTTGTAGCCCCATGACTGTGCAATAATTTTTCTGATAGTTTTAAAGATATTTTTCCATCAGGATGGTTGTCACGGTGTCTTTGAAAGGAGAAGTAGACTATAGGTGTCCTTACGGGTCTCTGAGAAGTAATTGGCCTCGCTCATGTGTCCTTTGGAGGCAGTCTTTTGCTAATCTGTAAGCTTGTGATGCTATAAACACTAATTTAGGATTTCATATGTGCTTTTATTCTTTATTAGACCTTCATGTTGTCTTCGGTCTTTATCTGATTGTTGTGTACAGGTGGTTGTGCTAGAGGGTTTGATTAGAAGATGATATCATGATTTATCGACTAAAACGTGGAACTCACCTCCTTTATCCCTTTTTCTAGATTAGTTAGGCCAAAGAGGATCATCACCCTCGGCCCTGCAACTGAATTTGTGCTATGGGACGCTTTTATAACTTAAGTGCCATTAAACCTACAACACAAACAAACTAGCTATAAAATCCTTCATTTTATGGGTTTAACTGCTTCAAAAGGCTCGGCGAGGGGTTATGGAGCAGTGAGGGGGAAAGATGCATGTAGCGGGGAAAGGTTTCATGGCGCAAAACCATGAAAAATAGGGTCAAAATTGAGTCTGGGGTGAACAACTGGAAAAGTGGTTTTGGGGAATACCAGAGGTGGTATTCGCGCGGGGAAAAGGAAGTAAATGGTATTGGGCCAAATGAACGTGACACAGGTGGATGGGTGACGCATGTCCCTTTAAATCCACCCATTTCACGTTCAAAGTGCATGGAGGGGAATGGGGAGAAAAATGGACGCGAAACGAGATCTAGGTCATTAAATCTGGGGGGTGTAGATCTACGGTTGAGAATGAGAGCAGGGGGATAAGAGTAGCATAGAGGGAGGAGATGGTTGGGCCAGGCTAATGCGTGCTCTCGGAAAAAAAATTTCCTTTTTTTGTTGAAAACGGGTTTTGGACAGCTACAGAGAAACAGGTGCAAAGATCACCGGGGGTCGTTGGATCTTGGGGGGGGCCAGGTCAACGGTGGAGATTTGAAGGAAACAAGGTGGAAAGGCCCAGCGCGGTCGGGTGGGACCGGAGGGATCATAGGGAATAATATAATAAAAATGCATAGCAGGGGCACTTAAGGGTACAGACAGGTTTCCGGGCTGGGTGCCTCCGCAATGATCCTGAGTCGTTGGATCAGGATAATGATTGGGCGGTGGAGATTTCATCAGAGCATCGAAAATCAGTGGTGAAGAGGGTCTGGGAAAGAGGAATTGAGAAGTTGTGATGGCCGATGGCTGAACAGGGACACGAGTACGATGGATGGAGGACCATTGGATTGGGAAAATGATCAACGGTTAGGATTTCATTGGCGACAAATGGATATTAGGAGCGATGAAAGGGCACTGTAGCAATGCAATAGAGTGCGGACTTTCCAATCCATATTAGATCAACGGTGGCGGTTAAAGCGTGGCGTCGGCCATTGGCAGAAGAAAATGCAAGGGGCAAGAGGAAACGGGGAAATGCGTCGATGCGATGTAGCGCGGATCGTCAGATCTATGGGAGATTGACGGCAGAGATTACATTTGGACTTCAGCCATTGGTAGAGAAAAAGAGTGTGGGCGTGACCCTTTATGTTTTGCGACGGAGCATAGACTGTTGGATTGTTGCGATCAACGGTTGAGATCTACTCAGCGGCGAAACCATTGTGCAGGGGAAATAATGAAAAAATAAAGGAAAAAGGGGTAGAGAGAAGTCCAATAGCACGAAAGGGGCTAAAAACTTGAGCCGACGATCGCGGACCCAGTTACATGGAAGGAGGGGCTTAAGTCTGACTTAATGAAAAAGGTGATTTTTTAGGCCGAAATGTGGTTTTTTAACGTTTTTTAAAGGTTCCAATAGACATTAAGAAGGGATTAAAACCAAATAAAAGGGATTCCTATGGTTTTAAAGGGAATTTGGCGGAAGTGGGGGATTTTTTAACAGGAAAATATGAATGGAAGAGGGGTTCAAAGTAGTTTTTTTCAAGGCAACAGCAGGGCTTTGTCAAGATATCAGTGAGATGGATCCTTTTGGCTAAATGGACCCAGCAAGGCTTCAATAAATCACAAATTTTCTTCATATTTGTTTCTTGAAGACTAATAGACCTGTTTTAGCCATCATAATATATGAAAAATTTATAGATGGCTAATAGCGGCTCCACATGGGGATGGCAGCTCCTTGGAGCTGGCAAGAACCTCAGAAATTTTATCTCTGGAATGTTGATCAATGCCCTACATTTTGAAAACCCTCTTTCTTCTTTGATCATGCTATTTGAAAAGATGATCAGTATTTATCATAACCAGATGATTTCTCCAAAACATTCTACCTACATAGCCTACTTTCCTAACATTTTTCTTCAGCGGGGTGCACTTGGACTTGCAAACCATTTGACATCAATATTTTATTCTTTTATTGAAAGCAAGAAACTAATCTAAAACTACCCTTATAACTTCCATGAGTCCATATTAGACAGTTGAACTCATCAGATTCTCTACCTAACTACTATCTGTCAGGATTAAGTTGTCCGATAGATTTCATTCTCTATATTCTAAAACAGAAATTGAAAACACATCCAAACCAGGATTAAGCTGTCTGATTTTCTGTAGTGTCCATGGCAAAAGGAACTAGCTGTTTATAGACTTATTTGTAGAAAATCAAAACAAAATTGAGAAGGCTTAAGATCTGAAAACAATGAGAGTCCTTCCTTCTTTCTTTCAGCTCTAATTTTGATCCCTTTGAGTTGTCTTCTTCTGCTTTACCTGGTTCACGTTTACAACATGTTAGAACCAGTCTTCTTTATATCTTTGGCTCAGGTTTTGATCTGATTAGAGACATTCTCTTTTTTTGATTCTTTGGTTCATATTTTGAGCATGTTTGAACCATTCCCTTCTATCCTAATCTATTCTACTGATAAGTCAAGATTAAATTGTTTGGAAAATTTGATTCACTAACCTATCAGCAGTAAATTGAAATATATCTAGTCATGATTAGGCTGTATGATTAAATAGAAGTGCTCTTTCAAGTAGTGGCATTTAGGCTTGAACACTTTCAGACTTTATTTCTTTTTTTGTATGAGGTTGTACCTTTCTTCTTTGATATCTGCCCTCTTTTCTCTTTTCTATTGTTTTTTTATTTTTATTTTTTCTATATATTTTTTAATATTTCTCTTTTCAAAACAAAAAAAAGCAAGGATATTTACAATGAACAATGAAATCTTTGAACAGAGGTTTCAACAGAAATAATGTTTGAGCATCCTGCCATTGAGAGGACCCCCAAACAGGTCTGTACCATCCATATCTTGTAGAAAAAATGCATTATGACCAATGGCAGATTGAATGATGTAAGGACCTTGCCATAGATTGTCAAACTTGCCATGTTTTCCCTTATCTTCTCTCCTGGAATCCCACTTGAGTACTTTGTCACCAATTTTGAAATTACTTGCCTTTGTCCTCTTATCAAACAACTTTTTGATATTCTCTTGTATTTTTTGTGCTCTATTATAAACTTCTTCCCTGGTTTGCTGAAGATGTATGGTCTGATTTATCCTTCTCATCATGCTATCTTCTTCTGACTGTATTTCTTGGACCAACTTAATTGCTGACACTCCTAAACTGGTGGGAGAAACTGCATCTGCTCCATAAACCAGCTGGTAGGGATAAATTCCAATTGATTTCTTCGTTGTCAATCTATCAGCCCATAAAGAATGCACCAGCTTATTGTGCCATGACCTCTGATTTTATTCCAACAACTTATTTATTATGTTTATCAGGCTCTTATTGGAAGATTCTGCCAGCCCATTACCTTGAGGGTAATAAGCTGTGGAATGACCAAGCACAATCTGATATCTGTGATAGAAGTCAACCATATTTTTAGAACCAAATGTAGCAGCATTTTCAGTGATAATTTTCCTAGGACAGCTAAATCTAGACAGGATATGATCTTCAAGGAATTTTAAGATAACTGAGTCTGTGGCATTCCTAGAGGCGATGGCTTCTATCCATTTGGTGAAATAATCAGTGGCTATGAGTATCCATCTATGTTTGGCAGATGAGGCAGGATGGATACCCCAAATGAAGTCTAGGCCCCACTGTTGAAAAGGAGTTTCAACAGTGATTGGTTGCAAGGGTAAGGGAAGAAGTTTTCTCTTGCCTTAAAATATTTGGCATTTGTGGCACGCAACTATCATTTTGTGGACATATTGAAAGAGGTTGGGCCAGTAATAGCCAGCTCTAAGGATTATATTAGTAGTGGTTTTCCAATTGAGGTGGCCTCCACATTCTCCTTCACAAAACTCATGCTTGATCCTATCTGCATCATTCTCAGGCAAACATCTAAGAAATATTCCACTAGCATTTTTCCAATATAAACATTTATCTAAAATGTAGTAATTAACAGCTTTCAACTTTAAAAATCTTGCCTTTGTTTTAGACAGGAGGGGCATTGAAATTAGTAATCACATACAAAATATCAGCATACCAAGATGGATTAAGGAAATGATCTTCAATAAGAGGAGTTTCCAACTCTTCCTATTCATCTATTACATCCATCATGTTTATATCAAGTGCTTGCAAGTTAGATTCAACAATTAATTGTGCTAGGCCTTGACCCTTGATGAGTTTAGTGGGTTTAATTTCCCAATCATATTCCGATATCACAACAATCCACTTTCCTCTTTTGCCATCAGGGTTTTGTCAGAAAATATCTTTTACCACTATATGAGGCACAAATGCAATAATGTGAGAGTGTAAGATATAAAATCTAAAATCCTTCAAGGCTTTGACCAAAGCATAGGCCTGTTTTTCCATGATATTATATTTCAGAGGTGCATCTCTTAATGCCTTGCTGAAAAATGCAATTGGCTGCTCTTGTCCTTCTGGATTTTTCTGTAATAGGACAGCAGCCACAGTATGTTCTGATGCAAAGGAAAATATGAGGAATTCCTTCATAAAATCAGGATTGATAAGGATTGGTGCTTGGGTGAGTTCATGTTTGACCAGTTCAAAGGATTTCTTTGCTTATAAGGTCCATTTAACTCCTGTATCTTTCTTTAACACGTTTTTCATGTTCCTAAGGAGTTCTGCCAGGTTGGGTATGAACATTCTCAAGAAATTAATCTTCCTAATGAAAGATTGAAGTTCTTTGATGTTTCTGGGGTGACTAATTTGCAATATACCTTCAACCATTTTTGGGTCTATCTTAATCCCTTTTTCAGATATGATATGACCAAGAATTTTACCTTCTTGAAGACCAAACAATGTCTTCTTGGGATTCAAGGATAGCCCATACTTTCTGCATTTCTCAAAGACCTTTCTTAGGTGTACTAGGTGTTCTTCATATATTTTGAAATAGATTGTAATGTCATCTAAATAAATAAAAATGAAGTGGTCTATTTCTTCTGAGAAAGCAATGTCCATGGCTCTTTGAAAGGTGGCACCGGAATTCATTAATCCGAAAGGCATTTTCACATACATGAAAGTGCCTCAGGGAGTAGTGAAGGTTGTTTTCAGTTGGTATTCAGGGAGCACAAATATCTGATTATATCTTGAAAAGCCATCTAGCAAAGAAATTCTCTTGGAACCAGCTACCCTTTGTAATATGTGCTCCATTTTAGGCAGGGGATAATTGTCTTTTAATGAGGCTCTGTTCAAGTTTCTAAAGTCAATATAGAGCCTTATTTCTCCTGTTTTCTTTCTTACAGCTACAAGATTAGATACCCACTCTAATTATCTCACAGGGACAATAATTCCAACATCATACATTTTCCTAATTTCTTTCTCAACCAGAGGTAACTGCACATGGTTTATTCTGCGTAATTTTTGCCTAAACGGTTTCTGTTTTTCTTTAAGTGGTATCTTGTGCAGAATGGTATCTATGTCATATGCCTTTAAATCCTCATAGCTCCAAGAAAATACATAATAAAACTCTTTAAACAACTCAATATATTTCGGTTTCATGTGATCTAGCAATGTTTTGGATAACTTGATCATTTAGTATTGTCTTTACTACCTATATTGCATTCCTCAATATTAGATTCAGTGGGTTCTATTGTTGGTTTCTTGGCAACGACATTAAGATCAAAAAATTCTTCTAGAGGTGCTATTCCTTTTTGTAAGCCTTTGTCTTTAGACTATAATACCTCTATGTCTTCTTTTCCCGAGTTTATGTACTCTTCTGTTTGATTTTCGAACTCTCTGGTTAGCAGTTTTATCTCTGTAATGGAAGGAGGTTCTTTTGCAACAGGTTGTTCCTCATTAACGTAGTATTTATCATACTTTGAGTCTAAATTTGGAAATTCAAACACATTTTTGAACTGCAGAAAGTCTTCTATCTGTTTATCTCCGTCAAAGGCCTGCCAATACTTTTCATTGTCTGGGACAAATGGTCTATATTTTACCTGGACTGTGAATTTTTTGTTGTCATAGGGTCCTTGGCATGAGCTGGCAACACAAGCTAATCCATTGGCCAGGAGATTTTGGTTTATACGGACAAAAACAAGTTCATATTCCTCAAACATTTTAAAAAGGTCCATGGCATCATTTCTATAGCCTCTTGGTCTTGGATGTTTGGCAGTGTATTCTCCATTTATCTGCCTAATGATTAGTTCAGAGTCTCCATAAACAACTATCCTCCTGGCTCCTAATTTCTTTAGTAATTGTAGTACTAAGAGGAGTGCTTCATACTCTATTATGTTACTTGTGCATTGGAAGTTTAGCTTGTACGAATGGCTTTTAGCGTGATTATTCTCTGTGTTGTGAAGCCACACACTTGCTCATGTACCAGTTCTATTACAGGACCCATCAAAACTCATACTCCAAAGAGGGCTAGTTTCAGACTTGATGTTTTCAATTTTGTCCCCTTTTTCCCATGTGTCTTGACTGTCATTATGCAGTTTTATGGGTTTTGCAACATTTTTATGTTGGTCTTGTTCCTTAAATTTTTCATGGAGTTGAGGCCCTTTTTCTTGACTCTCATGACTTACACTAAGCTGGTGGACAGTGGGTTGTTCATACTCTCTGTTTTGTTTGCTATAATTTTCAGATTTGGAAAAATGTTTCAAATCCTCTCCCTTCCTATCCCTTCCTTCCATGTTTTTTTTTTATGTCGGGTGATTTCTCACTTTCCAACTGTAGTTCATCAAAGATTTTATCGTTGCAAAGAATGAATGAGCCTAGGTCTATATAGACAGAATAAAGAGGGGAATTCTCTAATTTTTCTTGACTACTCACCATAATTTTCATGAGCGATTCCCTATAAAGTCTTCTAAGTTGACTAAAGATAGGGATGGTGGCATATGTCATGTCCATTTTCATGGTAACTTGAAGCTTAGCACCCCATGATCTTGAAAGAAGCATGCCATATTTGGGAGGCTCATTAGCCACTACCACATCCATCACCATGCATTTTGCTAGGATTTGGGTCAAGTTTACGCAAAGATCTTTCATCAAGCCCAAGAACTTTACCCTACTGGAGTGAAAAGAATACAAATATTTATATGGTCTAGTTATCTCAAGGCCTAATTTCTCCATGATTACTTTGGGCATGATGTTATGTGAAGCCCCTAAATCATGCATAGCATTGTGTAAAATATTATCATGAATATTCAAATTGATATAGAAAGGAGGGATCACTCCTTCCTAGAACTTTCCCTCAATTTTAGGACCAAATAAAAGGTCTGGCTGATCATCATTTAGGTTGAAAGAGTCATTATTTTCTTCTACGTTAAAATCTTTTAACACCTAAAATTTTATATATTTTGAGTGACTAAATCAGTGAGGGGGATAGAGATCTTGATTTTAGAAATTTCACTTTCCAAATTGAAAGCGGACTAGTTCTTTGAAAGGCTCAAATCTGTCTTGTTAGTCACGAACTTATCAGCAAAATCAATTTGCTGGTTTTTACTATGTACATCAGTTAAAAGTGTTTTTATAGGGGTACTAGCTGAAGTGCTAGTGCTGCTAGGGTCAACACTCTGTTTATCATTGGCTTGAGTGACTTTCCCTTTGTTTTTAACAGAACTTTAGTTGTTGTTTTGTTGTTTTCAGCAGCCTTTCTAATCACCTTTTCAGATCTGTTTCTAACAGTAGTTTCAGAGGTCTTTGTTTGAGGAATGTTCTTGGTTCTTTTTGCTCCTAAGGTCATATCGTTTATGGACTTCTGTGATGGAATTCTTAAAGCCTTGACTATAGTCTTCAGATTCTAAGCCTTCATTATCATCATATGTATATGTGGCCTGGTCATCCTCTGTGAAAAATGCAGGGTCTTCATTACTTACTCCCAATATGTTTATAACAGTTTCCTCTGGTTCTTCTATCATTCCCTCATTTTCATCAACATAATTTTCTTGAAATGGAGGTCTGATTTGTTGATCAGTATCTCTCTATCTTATCTGAGGGGGGTTTCTCCTAAAGTTCTGATTTTGATTCTAGGATTGGTTTCTGTTTTGGGGAGTTGTTTGATTTTATCTAGATTGAGTTTTCTCACATATGCTCAACCTCTGCAACACCTTATCCATCATCCTTTCCATTTTTGAGTCGGTTGTGGAAGGTGCAACTTCATTTCTATATGTTACTTTATTTTTGTTCCTCATAGTAGCTCTCAGGATCAAACCCTTCAGGGAATTTGGCCAAATATGAGCCTTAGGGAGGTTTAAAATTTGGGGGTAGTGTGTTATAAACACTATTGAATCTAGTGAAATAATTTTGAACACTTTCCCTAGGGTTTCTCTTGAGATTGTTGTAATATGAAAGTATTTGTAGAGGGTTCTTTCTAATTTCACATTTTTTTAGAAATAGTTGATGAAAGGAAGGAAGATCATTGATGCTTTGTGGGGCTAATATTTTGAACCATTTTCTTACTTCTCCCCGTAAACTCCGAGCAAACAATCTAAGTTTAATATTTTAGTCACCTATTTCATTCCTATGACAGTAATCATTCATTTTTTCCACATGTTGTGAAGTAGTAGTGGAACTGCTGGCATCATATAAATGAATAGTTGTCCAATAAACATGTGGTAAGGGAACCAGAGGTTGCGGTAACACTAGTGGAGCATACAATGCTGCCATGATAGGATTTTTTGGGGGTAATGGAGTGGTTTGAACAGTGGGTATATGGATGACAGAAGTGCTTGTACCAGAAAGAGACTGTTGAGTAGATTTGGGGTGAGAGAAACCAAAGTTATGAATGAAATTAAGATCAGATGGTGTGGATGGAGGGGTTTCTCTGCTGCTAATATTTTGGCCACTATGTTGTGGTGAACTTGGAGGCTCCAAGTCTGTCTGATCTATACCACTAAGTGACTTTGTTCTTGGTAAATTTCTATAAAATGGTAAGTCGACTTGGGTATCTGATAGAGCTGTAAGGACTTCAGGCACAGAGTTAGCTCTATGAATGGGTTTGACAATAGTTGGATCCCAAGATATAGGATACTTTCTAAGAATTATTTCTAGATTATCAACTATTTTAGGAGGATTTGGGTCAGGATAAGCTCTGGTATGAATTCTTCTCGAAGCCAGTTTGTTAAGATTTCAAACCCAAAGAGAAGAAAGTTAGCCAGATATGACAATATTTAGAGGCAAACTATTTTTTAACAAAGAAAACTTAATCCTAAAAGTTTCCTAATCATGGATGTATAAGATATTTTAATGGTAGTGTGGGTTGCTCCAGTGGAGTCTTTGTGAAACCAGGAGTAATCAGTAGTCCTACTGATCACCAGTGGAGTATTTTGGTCTTTTATAGGTTGTGGAGTCGCTAGGTGGATGATTTCAAATCTTTAAGATGAGTTACAGTCCACCATAATAATTAACTACCAATCTAAGGCTATTGTGGGTCTTCTGAGGTCTTAAGGATGTCTAATATTGCAATTTAATCAGAATTCCCCAGTGGATTCGCCATTATGTTGGGGTCCTTTGATTTGGAAGATTGGCATACCAAATGAAAAGGAAACATCAAAACCACTTTGGAATACTAGGATCTAGCCCTCTTGGATTCAGATAGGGATCTCTCTATATGTGTTTTCAAAGGATATATCTTTGAGGCTTATTATATGATGTTAGGATATTTATGAAGCACAAGGGGTTTCTTTGTTTTTTGGTTGGGAATCATTAAATGAGAAGGTCATGTTAAGTGAAGGAGAAAATAAGTAGAAGGATGTTTCAGCATGGAAGATAGGTCAAGAATCAATGCTAAACCATTGGGCTATGGAGTCATAAAAGGGTTTAATTTCACAACAACTATTCAAAGGTTTCCATACGGCAAGTAATATATATCAGAAGATCTTTTAAGTTGAGTTTGTGATATGGAACATTAAGAAGTGTGATGAAAGAAGAAAAGCTAAGAAAACGAAGGGCAACCTAAGATCAGGGAAGGAATTTTAACCTAGCCTGCTTTTGGCATACACTAAAGGGTAAAACATAAAAAGTAGCCTAAGATCAAGTAAGGACTTTGAACCTATCCTGCTTTCGGCATACTCTTAAAGAAAAAATTTAAGATAAACATAAAAAGTAACCTAAGATCAGGTAAGGACTTTGAACCTATCATGCTTTTGGAATATTTTCAAGGGATCTTTTCAAAGCAGATGTTGGAGGAAAAACTAGAGGATAGGGATAACCATAGACTTCCCTAGTTCTTGACTCTACTTAGCAAACCTTTCAAGAATGTTCAAGAATAGAATCTCAAGTTCTACTCAGCAAGACATGGGCTCACGAACATTCCTTGACCGGTTATACTCTATTGAAATAATTCCCAAACACACATTTAGAAGAAAAAATAAAGAAAAACATTTATCAGTGAGAGATAGGGTACTTTGCAATAAATCCTACTCTATATTTGTTGTTCTTTATCAGAGAAAATTGAAAGTATGGAAACATCAGGAAAATAACAATTACAGTTAGAAAAAACATCACCAATGATTTAGATCAGGATCCAGTGAATCTGCTTGTCTATTGATGTGCAAAACCAGTTACATACTTTGAGTCCAATAGCTTTCACAGTCTAATACTTCTCTTCCCAGCCTATTATATTACAACTACTCAGTAACTCTTACTCAATAACATTTCAAACAATGAAAAATTTTCCAACCATTTATAATGAATCTTCAATGAGTACTTATAGGTGAATGAGGAGGAGTGCTACAGAGATGGTAATAAATATTAATTAAGACAGAGTGGGAGAGTTATTCGAATGCCCATTCTGCTTAATGACCATTTCATTAACTGATTGTACCATTTTGGTATTTTTTCCTGTTTTGATGCATATCTAGTAGGCTGGTAATAACTCTGAAGTGTGTTATTTGAAGATATCTTGGTCTAAAGTACCCTCTTGACCTCTCTAACAAGTAAGCTGTCATTTTTTTGTGTTTTGTAGCCCCATGACTGTGAAATAACTGTTCTGATAGTTTTAAAGAGTTTCTACCATCAGGATGGCTGTCATAGTGTCTTTGAAAGGAGAAGTAGACTACAGGTGTCCTTACGGGTCTCTGAGAAGTAATTGGCCTCGCTGATGTGTCCTTTGGAAGTTGTGTTTTTCTGATCTGTTTGCCTATGATACTGTAAACACTGATTTAGGCTTTGATCTGTGCTTTTAGGCTTCATTAGACCTTCATGTTCTCTTCGGTCTTTATCTAATTGCTGTGTACAGGTGGCTGCGCTAGAGGGTTTGATTAGAAGCCGATATTATGATTGATCGACTAAAATGTGGAAATCACCTCCTTTGTCCCTTTTTCTGGATTATCTAGGCCACAAAGGATCGTCACCCTCAGCCCTGCAACTGGATTTCTGCTGTGGGATGGCTTTATAACTTAATCGCCATTAAACCCGCAACACAAAAAAACTAGTGATAAAATCCTGCGTTTTTTGGGTTTAAATGCTTCAGAAGGCTCAGCAAGGGGTTATAGAGCAGTGAGAAGGAAAGGTGCATGTAGTGGGGAAAGGTTTCATGGCGCAAAACCATGAAACCAGGGTCAAAACTATGTCTAGCGCGAGGAACTAGAAAAGTGGTTTTAGGGAATACCAAAGGTGGTATTCGTGCGAGGTGAAGGCGGTAAATGGTATTGGGCCAAATGAACGTGACAAAAGTGGATGGGTGACGCGTGTCCCTTGAAAACCACCCATTTTGCGTTCAAAGTGCACGAAATGGAATGGGGAGAAAAATGGACGCGAAACGAGATCTAGGCCATTAGATCTGGGGGGTGTATATCTACAGTTGAGAATGAGCATGAGGGGATAAGAGTAGCATGGCGGGAGGATATGGTGGGGCCGAGCTAATGCGTGCTCTCAGAAAAAACTACCTTTTTGCGTTGAAAACAATATTTGGACAACTACGGAGAAACGGGTGCGAAAATTACCGAGGGTCGTTCGATCAAGGGGGGTGGGCCAGATCAACGATGAAGATTTGAAGGAAACAAGGTGGAAAGGCCCTGCACGGTCGGGTGCGACCGGAGGGATCATAAGGAATAATAGAAGAAAAATTCATAGCAGGGGCACTTGAGGCTACATACAGGTTTGCGGGATGGGTGCCTCCGTAGTGATCTTGAGCCATTGGATTGGGATAATGATTAGGCGATGGAGATTTCATCGATGAATCTGCAATCGGTAGAGAAGAGGATTCGAGAAGGAGGAATTGAGAAGTTGCGATTGCCGATGGGGGACACAAGTGCGATGGATGGAGGATTGTTGGATCGGGACAATGATCAACGATTAGGATTTCATCAGTGGCAGATGGATATCGAGAGTGAGGAAAGGGTATTGCGCCAATGCAATGGGATGCAGACCATCCGATCTAGATTGGATTGACGATGGATATTAAAGCAGGGAATCGGCCATCGATGAAAGAAAATGCAAGGGGAGAGAGGAAATGGGGAGCTTTTCCGATGTGATGCAGCGCAGACCGTCGGATCTAGGGGAGATCAACAGCAAAGATTACATCGAGACTTTGGCCATCAGCAGAGAAAAAGAGTGCAGGCATGACTCTTTGCGGTTAGCGATGGAGCATGGACCTTTGGATGGTTGCGATCAATGGTTAAGATCTGCTCGACGGTGAAACCATCGCATGGGGGAAATAATGAAAAAATAAAGGAAAAAGGGGCAGAGAAAATTCTCATAGCGAGAAAGGGGCTAAATACTTGAGCCGATGATCACAGGACCCAGTCACATGGAAGGAGGGGTTGAGGACTTAAGCTCGTAGGGGCTTAAGTGTGACTTAATGAAAAAAGTGACTTTCTAGGCCAAAAAGAGTTTTTTAAAGGCTTTTTAAAGGTTTCGATAGACATGAAGAAGGGTTTAAAACCAAATAAAAGGGATTCATATAGTTTTAAATGGAATTTTGAGGAAGTGGGGGACTTTTTAACAGGAAAATATGAATGGAAGAGGGGTTCAAAGCAGTTTTCTTCAAGGAAACAGCAGGGTTTGTGAAGATATCAGTGAGATGGATCCTTTTGGTCAAATGGACCCAGCAAGGCTTCAAGAAGTCACAAATTTGCTTCAAATTTGTTTCTTCAAGACTAATAGACCTATTTTAGCCATCATAGTATATGAAAAATTTATAGATGGCTAACATATACCATCAAAGATATTCCAAATTTGAAGACACAGAAAATAGTGAAAAATGCTTAAATCTATGATTTCAAATTGACTCTAATGACTATTTTACAATTCTTGAATAAATGAAAGATAATTTCTAATGATTCTTATATCATACACATATCATAAAATTATGAGGAATTCATCAACAAATTGATTTTCCCACATATTTGGATAATATTTTCCAATTACCGACTCGCCTAAAATACCTTGACATCCAACCACACACTAAATTCATCTATCGCATAACTAGACTTGAATCAATGCTCAGCTAACTCACTCTCTAAATATAGAAAAATATTCATGCAAGAGTTAATTATCTATTTTTTTGAGAATAGTGCTTAAATTAAATTTCCATGTAATTGCTGACATTAGTCAGCAGATTTTTTGATTCTCTGTTATTAAAATTAGTGCAACAAATTATGAGGATAGTTAGTGCTCAGAATCATTGGCAGTGGTCAGAATGAAGAATTAGTAGTTGATAAATCATAGAATTGGTAATACGTTTATTATATAAGAATGTATTTACATACCTGATTCAATGTGAGATTTACAAGTTGAGTAGTGATCTCATTTGATCCGTGTTTTTTAGTTTTATTGTCCTTCATTGTTTTTTTTTGTCATAATTATTCTATTTTATTAGCTGACTTAGAGAGAAGTGGCCATTTCAGATTAACAATTGGTATCAGAGCTGGTAAAATTGTTTTGGGTTAAATTTTTAATTGTTGGAATTTCGCCAAAGTTAAAAATTTCGAATTCTAACATGCCTGTTCTAGAATTTGATGGGAACTATTATGATTATTGGTGCATTAAGATGCTAACTTTTTTGATTGGAAAAGATTTGTGGGAGATTGTTGAATCAGGTTATGATGAGCCAGATGATTGGAATGCCCTTATAGCCAATGAAAAAACAGCAAGAAAGGAAGCAAGGAATAAGAATGCTCAAGCTTTGTTTCACATTCAGATAGCTCTTGATAAGAGATTATTTCCACGAATATCAGGAGCTACAACTTCCAAAGATGCTTGGAATACTCTTCAAGAAGCTTACCAAGGTAGTGATCAAGTTAAGGTGGTCAAGCTTCAGACATTGAAGAGAGAGTTCGAGAATCTGAAGATGCAAGAAGTTGAAAGTATAAGTGACTATTGTGTGAGATTCAAAGATGTGGTCAATAAAATGGATACACTTGGGGAAACGGTAAGTAATGAAGTTTTAATAAAAAAAGTATTGAGATCTTTAACACCTAGATGGAATAATGTTGCCATAATATTAGAAGAAAGCAAGGATTTGACACAATTAAAGTTTGATCAATTGGTTGGATCTCTCATGTCTCATGAAGAAAGATTGAAAGAAACTTTTGAAGTTGTTGAGAAAGCTTTTTCCTCTAAATTACAAATTACACATAATGAAGATGCAAGTAGCAGTAGTGCCAAAACCAATCAAGATCTAGGTAAATGGAAAAGCCAAAAATTTTCTAGAGGTAGAGGCAGAGGTAGTTTCAGAGGAAGAGGTAGATTTGATAAGAGAAATGTTCAATGTTACTATTGTAATAGATATGGACACTTTGAAAGAGAATGCAGATTGAAAGTAGGTAAAAATGCTAACTATGCTCAAGAAAGTAATGAGTATCCTCCAGATCACTTATTGTTATCTTATGCCAAAGGTGAAAATACTAGTAAAGATGTTTGGTACATATATTCTGGATGCTCTAACCATATGACAGGGAATGAGAAATTGTTTTCAGCCAAGGATGGAAGTTTTAAATCTAAGGTCAAGCTTGGTAATGATAAATCTTTGGAGGTTGCTGCCAAAGGAGCTGTGGAGATCCAGACAAAAGAAGGTATAAAGAGTATTCATGATATTTATTATACTCCACAATTGAAGCACAATTTGTTAAGTGTTGGGTAGCTATGTGAGAAAAATTATAAATTAGTCTTTGAAAATAAGACATGTACTATCTATGATAAGAATAAGGGAAATAGGGTGATCACTGTTGTGCCTATGACAAGAAATAGGATGTTTCCCTTAAGGTTTGATGAACATAGCAACACCCTTGCAAATATGGCTTATGAGGATTCAAGTTGGCTATGGCATCTTAGGTATGGGCATTTAAATTTTCACAGTTTGAAGCTTCTAACCTCAAATGCATTAGTTTCTGGTTTTCCCAAGGTAGAGGAGCATAAGGAGGTTTGTGAAGGATGTGCTAAAGGCAAGCATGCAAGGGAAAGGTTCCCAAAGGGAAGTGAATGGAGGGCTCATCATCCACTTCAGCTTCTTCATTCAAACATCTGTGGTCCTATGCAGACTAATAGTTTGGGTAAGTCATCATATTTCATCACTTTTATTGATGATTACTCACTAAATTGTTGGGTATATTTTTTGAAGGCCAAAAGTGAAGCCTTGGATACATTCAAAAATTTCAAGGCACTTGTAGAAAATGAGAAAGGGTCCAAGATCAAATGTTTGTGAACTGACCGTGGAGGAGAATTCTGCTCAAAAGCTTTCCAGAGTTATTGTGATATGAATGGCATCAAGAGGAAACATACTACAGCATACACACCCCAACAGAATGGCGTAGCTGAATGGAAGAATCGCACTATGGTTGAAATGGCAAGGTGCATGTTACAAACTAAGGGATTGAGCAATTCTTATTGGGGAGATGCAGTTGCTACAGTAGTGTACATCCTCAATCGTAGCCCCACTAGTGCACTAGAGAATATGACTCCTTATGAAGCTTGGTATAAAAAAAAGCCTAATGTTAATCATTTCAAAGTTTTTGGTTGTTTGGCTTATGTGCATGTACCTAATCAAAATAGGAAAAAGTTAGATGCAAAGAGTGAGTTATGCATTTTAATTGGGTATAGTGAGACAAGCAAGGCTTATAAATTGTATAATCCCCTCACTAAAAATATTATTGTATCAAGAGATGTAATTTTTTATGAAGGGGGAGTTTATGGTCATCAAAAAGGCCATATTGAGAAGACAAAATTTGTTTTGAATGATGATATAATTTCTGATATTGAGCAGCCAAATAATGCTTTTGTATCTAGTATTTTAACTCCACCAAGCAGTCCTTCATCAATTTCATCAGCCTCAATTTCAAGTCCAACTTCTTCTCCAAGTTCTACAAGGAAGGTAAGGAGATTGAGTGACATATATCAGAGGACTACAAATCAATCACTTGATGAAAACCCAATAAGTGAGACAGTGAATTTTGCTTTATTAGCCAAGGCTGATTTTGAACCATCATGTTTTGAAGATGCATGTACTAATGATGTTTGGGTGCAAGCTATGCAAGAAAAGATAGATTCCATTCACAGGAATGACACTTGGGAATTGACAGAGCTTCTGCATGACAAGAAAAAGATTGGCACCAAATGGGTCTACAAGACCAAATTTAACAGTGATGGGAGTGTTGAAAGACACAAGGCAAGATTAGTTGCCAAAGGATTCACACAAAAGTATGGAATTGATTATGAAGAGACATTTGCACCAGTAGCAAGACAAGAGACCATTAGAATGTTGATTTCATTAGCAGCTTAGAAAAGGTGGAGCGTACATCACATGGAAGTGAAAAGTGCCTTCTTGAATGGGTACTTAAAAGAGGAAGTATATGTGGAGCAGCCAGAAGGTTTTGAAGTGGAAGGGAAAGAGAATAATGTCGACAAGTTAAAGAAGGCTTTGTATGGTCTCAATCAAGCACCAAGAGTGTGGTATGCTAGGATTGATGGATACTTTAAGGAGAAAGTCTTCCAGAGAAGTAATAATGATCCTACCCTTTACTACAAACAAGAAGGTATTGATATTTTGATCATAAGTTTGTATGTTGATGATCTATTGTATATGGGTAGTAGTTCCAAAATGAATAATGAGTTCAAAGTTGCTATGATGAATGAATTTGAGATGAAAGATCTAGGTCTCATGAAATATTTTCTAGGAATGGAGGTTTATCAAACTAAGGATAAAATTTTCATTTGTGAGACAAAATATGCACATGATATGTTGAAGAAATTTGATATGCTTGATTGTAATGGATCCCCTACTCCAAGTTCTGAAGGAGTTGTATTATGTAGGGATGATGGTGCTGATTTAGTTGATGAGACAACTTACAGAAGTATTGTGGGGAGCTTGATGTTTCTAACCCACACAAGACCTGATATTGCATTTTCAGTTTCACTTGTTTCAAGGTATATGACAAATCCATCTGAAATACATATGAAGGCAGCCAAGAGAATTTTAAGGTATGTGAAAGACACTCTAAATTTTGGTATTCATTACTACTATGTTGAAAAGTTCAATCTTGTTGGATTTAGTGATTCAGATTAGGGAGGTAGTGTGGATGACCGTAAGTCCACATCTGGAAATTGTTTCTCTTTTGGTTCTGGTTTGATTACTTGGAGCTCAAGAAAAAAAAGCATTGTTTCCCTCTCATCCACAGAAGCGGAGTATGTTACAATTACTTCAGCAGGTACACAAGCTCTTTGGCTCAGAAAATTTTTGGAGGAAATTGGGGAGAAGCAAATTCAGCCTATAGTCATTTATTGTGATAATGTAAGTGCCATCAAGTTAGCAAAGAATCCAATTCATCACAGCAGGACAAAACATTTTGACATGAAATATCACTTCATTCGGGATTTGGTGCAAAAGAATGATGTTGAATTAAAGCACATAAATACTAAGCATCAGCTAGCAGATATCTTCACCAAAGTAGTTGCAAAAGATCAATTTTTGACACTAAGAGATAAGCTAGTAAGCCCTCATTAAGCATTAAGGGGGAGTGTTGAGAATAATGCTTAAATTTCCATGTAATTGCTAACATTAGTCAGCAGATTTTTTGATTCTCTGTTATTAAAATTAGTGCAGCAAATTATTAGGATAGTCAGTGCTCAGAATCATTGGCAGTGGTCAGAATGAAGAATTAGTAGTTGATAAATCATAGAATTGGTAATAGGTTTATTATATAAGAATGTATTTACATACCAGATTCAATGTGAGATTTACAAGTTGAGTAGTGATCTCATTTGATCTATGTTTTTTAGTTTTATTGTCCTCCATTGTTTTTTTTTGTCATAATTATTCTAGTTTATTAGCTGACTTAGAGAGCAGTGGCCATTTCATATTAACAATTTTAACACTCCCCATTAATTACCACCACTAAAACATGCAATTCTAATTAGTGATTGAGTTAGTTCCATCTCTATTATGTCAATTCTATTTGGTGAGTTGCAACTATAATTACAAAATAAATAAACTTTTCCCAATGAAAGTTATGGTGCCTATAACTTGACACGAAGATTTATTTCATACATAAAACTTTCACATGGAAATAAAGGAAAGTTATGTGCCATTGGCTTAGTTATACTATCATTGGCTTAGCTATAAGGTTTATTAAGTACCTAAGATATTTCCCACCCACACTGAAGAAGTATTGAATTACCAAATTTCATGTTTTAGTAACTATGATATTTCCCACCTACACATAAGTATTGAATTTAAATCCACTCCTTAGGCTTCAATATTGAGATCTATATAATATTCAAGGAAGGGTGATTCATTTGGCCAGATCTACTAGACATTAAAATTTAAAATGGTGGGATTTTATTTCAACTAATGTTAAAATAGTTAATTTTCTATGAAAAATTTTTAGCTATTGGGAAAATTTAGTGTTGTATTAAAAGATATAAATGTAAAAGAAAAAGGATAAATTCTTATATCTATCAACCCAACCAAATACACTTGTGCCAAAAACAAATTATTAACCATAGAAGCAATGTAGCATAATATTGCTATGAATATTGGAAACATAGGAAAACTAACCAAAAAAATTAAAACATAATAAGCTACTGATCCAAATAATTTCAACTTACACATAATTGTGTCACTAATTCACAATAAAACAAGTAATGAAACAAATATTCATAAATCAACTAGAGCTACAAATCAAAAAACTAAATAGAAAATCAAACAATAAAAAACAGCTTTTAGGTTATAAACACTATATGAGACAAAGAAAATAATAAAATTCCATGGCCAATATCCTCAATATTGCAGTTGTATTATAACATCAAACAAAGAAAATAAACTGCCATAGCATAAATTCAAACCATAACTTCTCTCAAATAAAAAAAAACCTATAAACTCCATACTAGAAAGTCTCAAGAAACTAATAAAAAAGAGAAGAAACATTGAGAACAAATTCATATTCCTATCTCTCCATAAAAATTCAAAAATTAGTAATCTATATTTCTTACATAATATTTTCTCACAAGAGCTGGTCACTCTGAGTTTCCTTTTTAGGGTGGATTTTCCTACCCCTACCAAGCTTAGTATCATTCTTAGATTATATACAAAATTTTTGAAACCATTTTTAAACAAACACGTAACAATTTTCTGAGTGTCTACATTTTCTTTCAAATATCAAGTTTTTTTTTAAAGGTGTATAAGGAACAATATTTTGATGTTGAATATCATGCTTATATAACTATGCATTTAATTTTCACAACCCAAGATTTTCTAGTAGTGAATAATAATAATAAAATAGAAAACTTCATACATAGGAGGAGTTAGAACTAGACTACATATATTACTATGAATTAACTAAAATTATTCTTTACCACACACAACCTTCACAAACACCTTTATTGGAAGAAATAAGAGGTAATCCAAGTAGGGTTCTAAATAATATTTCCATTTTACCATAATTCAAATGATATATGTTGGTATTTCGGAGATACTAAGAGGGGGAAGGGCATTTTACCACAATTCAAGTGATATATGTTGGTTTTTAGGAGATACTAAGAGGGGGAAGGTGGAAGTTTTTTGGTTCTTAGTAAATACATAAGAACACCACATATAAGGTTGAAACCCTTATGGGAAAAAACACCATTTTCATTTCTTTGTTCCTTTGTTTCATATTCTTTATTATTCAAATATTATTTTCACATTAAATCAATGGCCACCAATAGTTTGCAATCCCTTGATTTTCAATAAAGCCACCACTTCCTCAACTTTGTAAGTCACCACTCCTTCAACTATGTGAGCCACTACCTACTAGAAGTCCCAACTTCTAATATTTTCCCAGCCCACCACCACTGGGAAGACATCACTCCCAAATTTTTCAGGTGACAACTTGAAGGAAGCCACTACTCCCTGAATTAGCAAGCCACATGTGGCCCATTGAAATCCCTAACCTTCATAACCTTTTGGACCACATTTCATACATTTTCAAACTAGGGATAGCTACTCTCAACACAATGACTTATAGGTCATGTTTCATCCTATTTTCAAACTAGACCCACTAAAAATTATTTTCTCAATCTGAATACAAAAACCAAATCCCTATTTGCAACACATGATCAATATCTACTCTTATAAACAAATATGCTCATCCAATGCACTCAACAATAATACCACATCAAGTACTCTCCATACTCTCTAACTCAACAACATACATACATCTCTCACTCTCATCAAACTAAAACCACAAACCATAGAGCTCATTATACTCAAGAAAATACATCGAATCCATATATTCTCACTCATCCATATACAAGAAAAGACACCAAATCCATATACTCTTCACTCATCCATACATATTTTAGAATAGTAGACCAATGAAAATCCTTAGCAGTAAGCTTTTGACTCAAACACTCACTCACACTAGCAATAGAGGGACCTCATACATTACATAGCATATGAAAAATATGAGACATTACAAGGCTTATGACATCAATACAAAATAGTGAAAATACAGTTAAATTCATAGTATCCTTGCAAAATTAACAATGTCAGCTCAACAATCCTCTGTCCATATTCTACCATTTATTTCTCTAAATGTCCAAATCACACTCGTATTCTGATCCCTCTAGCACATGATCTCTGCAATACATCACTATGCAATTCACACTAAAATTGCACCACTCTATGCATCTTACACTCACAATCAATTTGCACTATTTAATGGCCAGTAAATTTGCATTAACTAATCAACAACCTCTTCTCCTCCACACTTTGATCACTGGAATCTATTCGCACTACAGCAATTGACACATAGAAATCTATCATATGCACTGATAGTTACACGATTGCACCCCTGTACTAAATAGTGGCAATGTCGTAAGCCCTCGCAGCTTCTTCTTTTGTATCTGTCAAAATCAAAATATACATAGCAATCATTTTTTGCAACATTTGCAAATCACAACCCTAACTCACAATATATTCAAGACAACAAATAGATAAAAAAATAATAATGAAAAGCTTACCATAAATTCCCAGGTACATATAGTTATTGTCATCCACTCGTCTTATCCGTGCCTGCCATTTTCCTTTAAGCCTTTGCAAGTAAACAATGAAAGTCAGGATCAACATAAAATAATATGGAAATGAAACATGAAGATAAGTATCATACATTACATTCAATAGAAATCGATTGCAGCAAATATGATTATAGTTTTTCATGGTTTTGACAAATACTTGGTCACTCCACGGTACTTGGAGACCCCTCTAGAGAATGGGGTGCTTTGTCTGTAACAAAAAAATGACAACGAGAAAGGAAATGACATTGAACCTATCTGCACCTCAAAATTGTCCAATGTAAACATTAAAAGGTTAATTACAGTAAAGATATCACTACCTCCTTAACATGCCTACAACTTCCTCCCTTGTTTTCTCCTCCATTTCTCTAATATCGTTTTCATAATTGACAGGCTGCGAGAAAAAGAAATTCTTGTTAATCACAAGTGCAACAGCTCTAATTCCATCCTATTCGTCAAAATATTGAGAGGAGTTTCTATAGAGAAAATTGAATAAAATTCTCCAGGTTGAAATGAAATGAGTCATACATGATAATTTGTTTTAGCAGCTGAACCCAGAACTTAAGAGCAGAAATATCATAAGATCTCGCTGCCTTTTCAGCTGAATCATATACACCTAATTTTATAGTTAGTGGAATTAGATAATTTAGCGCCATGAAATGATAGTAAAAAGAATGAAAGTTTTCATTAATATAGAACCTAAATTTTTGATGTTTCACTAATAGATAACAGGAAAAACAGTACTCACCCAAATAGACTGTTATAGTGGACCCAACATAGCAAAGTCGAAGCAATACATGTGACAGACAGACATACAATTTTTTTAGTACCAAGAAAACCCACTATGGATGTAGCGCCCATAGATTACAGAAAACCGTCATTTGAATAAATTGCACAAAGCCATCAAAGTAATCACATTATATATAAAATGAAACCCTAAAAGTGACTCAAAATATCCTGTTTGTACACTACATTGATTACAGAAAATCATCACTTGAAAAACTTACAGAAAACCATCATAGTAAGCACAAACATATATCTAAACTGAAACATTAAAAGATCGTCAAAATATCCAATTAAAAACATTAGAATGAGTAAATTTAGTAATAGAACATAAGATATCCAATTTTGACCAGGTATAGATTACAGAAAAACTTCCCTCTAAAAAATTACAGAAAGCCATCAAAATAAACAGAGTCTATAATAGATTGTTGGAATTTAATTCCAACTGTAACATAAAACAACTGGACAGAAAATCTGATTGCCGCAGATATTTTAGCAAGGTGGATGCCTGAAAGTCGTGCTTGATATTTTGCACATCACTGTGCATTTAATTTACAGAAGTTATTGCCCCTGCTACAACCGACTTGATTTGTTCCAAAAGGCATCACCGCTTATCTGCATTCAATACGCAGATAAGATTAGAAGATATTTTGTATTTTTAAATATTATAAGTCAAATATGTTTTTCACTTATAAATGTAAGAGACAACAGTTCTTTTGATGTTAGAGAGTTTGAGAAATTGAAAAAGACAGAGAAGAAGACAGAGCAGGAAAAACAACAAGAAAACAGAGTTGCTGTGTTTTGGAGCAGCAATGCATTCTACAGGCTATTTGAACAACTGTCTATGTGTTTCATCAACAGACTGTGTGGTGTTTCAGCAACTGTTTGCCAGATGCTGAAACACGAATATGTGTTAAAAAATAGAGTTTGTAAAAATAGAGTATGGAGTTTTTGTTTATTCCAGAACTGTAGTTCTGAAGAAGTTTGTAATTTTTATTGTCATTTTTATGGTTAATAAAAATAGAGCTTTTCTCCATCTTCTTTGTCCAGATTTCTCTCATTTCTTTGTGTTGAGTTGAGGAACTTTGCTTCCTCTTTTTTGTTCGAAATTTTCAGAAATTTCCATCATGGTATCAGAGCTGGTCTAGGCACTCAGTGAGACAAAAACAGAGTTTTTTTTTTCCACTGCAGGAGCTGTAAGAAGCTTAACTGAGCAGATTTCTCCAGCAGAGAAAGTTTTTTGCTTGTTTTAATTATACAGTCAGTATCTCTTCTTTACTTATAGAGGTTAAGATGGCAGATGCTGGAACTGGTTTGACAAATTCCCAACTGCCACAGTTTAATGGTAAAAATCACAGTTATTGGTCCATAACAATGAAAGCATTGTTTTCTTCTCAAGGAATATGGGAGCTGGTTGAAACTGGCTATGTTGAACCTACAAATGCAGCAGCGTTGGTTGCTTTGACAGTAGTAGAAAGAGACCTTTTGAAGAGCAACAGGAAGAAGGATGCCAAAGCCCTCTTTTTTCTCTTTCAATCAGTACATGAGAGTGTTTTCCCACGGATTGCAGCAGCAACAAAATCCAAAGAGGCATGGGATATTCTCAAAACTTCCTATCAGGGCATGGAGAAGGTGAAGACTGCAAAGTTGCAGATGTTGAGGAGATACTTTGAAACACTCAGCATGAAGGAATCTGATACAGTAGATTCATTCTTCACTCAGGTTATTGGGTTGATAACCCAGATAAGATGACATGGTGAAATTCTTGAAGAAAGAAGGATTGTAGAGAAGATCTTGAGAATTTTACCCTCAAGGTTTGAAGCCGTTGTGGTAGCAATAGAAGAAAAAAAGGATCTCTCACAGTTCACAGTAGATGAACTGAGTGCTTCTCTTATGTCTCATGAACACAGACTGAGTAGAGGAACAGATTCCTCTTTTGAGCAAGAATTCAAGGCTCAGATGTCTTTCGGCCAAGGAAAAGGTCGAGGCAGAGCAAATAACAGAGGTCGTGGAAGAAGCCAAAACAAAGGCAGAAATAATCCTGCAAGCACAAGCGGAAGGAGCTGCAATCAGAACCAAGATGAAGGTTCAAGCAAACAGCAAGCTCATGGACAAAGGTATGACAAATCCCAAGTCCAGTGTCATTATTGTAAGAAATATGGGCACTATGCCAATGAACGTAGGAAAAAGAAAAATGACATGAATAGTAGGCAGAATGCTAATTTTGCAAATGAAGAAGATAAGAATCCAAATATTGTGTTGTTATCATGTAACGTTGCACAAGACAAACAAGAAGATTTTTGGTTCTTAGACTCAGGTTGTAGTAATCATATGACTGGAAATATTGAAATGTTTGCCAATCTGGATGAAAATGTGAAATCTGAGGTAACAACAGGAACTGATAGTAAGATATCTGTCAAGGGTAAGGGCAGAGTCAGTATCCGAGCAAGAAATGGAGAACAGATGATTGTGCCAGAGGTATACTATGTACCTGGTCTAAAATGTAATCTTTTGAGCATTGGACAGCTCATTGACAAAGGTTACAATGTGTTCTTCAAAGATGATATGTGTACAATCAGAGACATACCTCCAAGTAAGAAGATCATTGCATAGGTGCAGATGACTAGCAATAGAATGTTTCCTCTCAAACTCAGGGCAGATTTGAAGGAAGGAAGAACTATTGCAGCTGTAACACAAGAAGTCTTTCAAGAACAAGTGAAAGATGGAAATTGGTTGTGGCACTTGAGATTTGGACATCTCAATTTCGGAGGCTTGAATCTGTTGCATAGAAAGGGAATGGTAAAGGGATTTCCATTGATCGAGAAACCGGACAGCCTTTGTGAAGGCTGCATCTTGGGCAAAGAACACAAAGAAATCTTTCCAGCAGGAAATAGTATAAGGGCAAAAGCACCCTTGGAAATTGTTCACTCTGATGTGTGTGGACCGATGAAAATACCATCATTTGCCAGAAATAAATATGTTTTAACTTTCATTGATGATTACACCAGAAAGACATGGGTGTATGTGCTGAAACAGAAGAGTGACGTGTTTGAGAAATTCCACCACTTCAAGACTCTTGTTGAAAAATAGTGTGGGCATTATATCAAAGTGCTCAGAACAGATAGAGGTGGAGAGTACATCTCCAAAGACTTTCTGCGTTTTTGCAGAGAGAATGGCATACAAAAGCAGTTCACCGCGAGGTATACACCTCAGCAAAACGGTGTTGCCGAAAGGAAGAATAGGACCATTCTGGACATGGTCAGGAGTATGCTGAAGGCAAAACACTTGCCGCATCAGTATTGGGCAGAAGCTGTCACTTGCGCAGTTTACATCTTGAATAGATGCCCAACTAAAGCTGTCATGAACAAAATACCAGAAGAAGCATGGAGTGGTCAAAAGCAAATTGTCACTCACATGAGAGTATTCGGCTGTGTAGCATATGCACATGTACCGGATCAGCTAAGGAAGAAGCTTGACAGTAAGGGGGAGAAGTGTGTCTTTATTGGCTATTGTGATGAGTCAAAAGCATACAAACTCTATAATCCATTGACCAAGAAATTGATAGTAAGCAGAGATGTGCATTTCATTGAAGATGAAGCTTGGGATGGAAGCTTAGAGAAGACAATTGTGTCTCACGAAGAAGAAGAGGAAGGGACAGTAGCAAATAACCCTTCTTTGGTGGGTCCTCCTCCACCACAGCAAGTACAACAAACCACACCACAAGCTGGAATTCGAACAGCCTTGAGAAGTCAAGGAAGTGCTTCTCCAAGCACACCACAGGGATCAGAAATACCCTCAAGTTCGAATGGAACTCCAAGCACACCAAGAAGACCAAGATTCAGAAATCTGAATGAGATTTATGAACAAGGAGAGGTAAGTAACAATACCAGTCTGAATTCATTATTCGCTTTATATTGTCATGTTGATGACCCAATTCATTTTGAAGATGTTGTAAATGAAGATAAATGGATTGAAGCAATGGATGAAGAAATTGGTGCAATTGAGAAGAGTAAAATGTGGGAGTTAGTGGACCTCCTTGAAGGCAAAGATGCCATTGGAGTTAAGTGGGTCTATAAGACCAAAATCAATGCTGAAGGCAAGATCGACAGGCATAAAGCAAGACTTGTTGTGAAATGCTACAAGCAGCAACAAGGCAGAGACTATGATGAAACCTTTGAACCAGTAGCAAGGATGGAAATAGTCAGAACAATGTTGTCTATTGCGGCACAACAAAAATGGAAGATTTATCAGATGGAAGTTAAATCTGCATTCCTGAATGGAGTGTTAAAAGAAGAGTTTTATGTTGAACAACCTCCAGGCTATGAAGTTGAAGGCCAAGAGCATAAAGTCTGCAGACTAAAGAAGGCTCTTTATGGGCTCAAGCAAGCTCCAAGAGCATGGTACAGCAGAATAGATTCTTATCTGATTCAGAATGGGTTTGAGAAGTGTGATGGTGAACCCACAGTCTACATAAAGGAGAATGATGGTAAGATTCTTATTGTTGTTTTATATGTAGATGATTTAATCTTTACTAGCAATGATGCTTCTCTCATTGCTGATTTTAAAGAAGTCATGAAAAGTGAATTTGAAATGACTGACTTGGGTTTCTTAAGATATTTTCTTGGAATTGAAGTAGACCAAAGTGAAAATGGTGTTTTCATTTCCCAAGTTAAATATGTAGAAGCAGTGTTGAAGAGATTTAACATGCAGAACAACAAGGCAGCTGTGACTCCAATAGTAATAGGGTTGAAATTGACCAAAGAAGACAGCAGCAAGGATTTTGATCCAAAATTGTACAAGATCATAGTTGGCAACCTCATGTACTTGACTGCAATTAGGCCGGACATTATGCATGCTGTGAGTTTAATCTCCAGATTTATGGAAAGATCGAAAGAGACTCATTGGTAGGTAGCCAAGAGGATTCTAAGGTATGTGAATGGAACGAAGGGGTTTGGTATATTTTACTCCTCTTCTGAAAGTTTCATGTTGATAGGTTACACTAACAGTGATTGGGCTGGAAGTGTTGATGATAGGAAAAGCACATCGGGATATGTGTTTCATATGGGATCAGGAGCCATCTCATGGGCTTCTAAGAAGCAATCAATTGTGGCTTTGTCAACATCAGAGGCAGAGTACATGGTAGCAATAGCAGCAGCATGCCAATCAGTGTGGCTGAGAAGAGTTCTCAGAGATTTGTGTCATGGAAAAGAAAAGGGCACAATCATTTACTGTGACAATAGCTCAGCAATAGCATTGTCTAAAAACTCAGTTTTTCATAAAATGACAAAACATATAGACACCAAATTTCACTTAATACGTGAATTGGTTAACAATGGTGAGATTTTTTGCAGCACTGCAGAACAGAGGATCAGTTAGCTGACATCTTGAAAAAACCATTGGCAAAGAAAAGTTTTCACCATTTCAGAAAATGCCTGGGTATGCAGAAAAACCCAACAGTTGAAATTAAGGGGGAGTGTTGGAATTTAATTCCAACTGCAACATAAAACAGCTGGACAGAAAATCTGATTGCCACAGATATTTTAGCAAGGTGGATGCCTGAAAGTCATGCTTGATATTTTTCACATCACTGTTCATTTAATTTACAGAAGTTATTGCCCCTGCTACAGCCGACTTGATTTGTTCCAAAAGGCATCACCGCTTATCTGCATTCAATACACAGATAAGATTAGAAGATATTTTGTATTTTTAAATATTATAAGTCAAATATGTTTTTCACTTATAAATGTAAGAGACAACAGTTCTTTTGATGTTAGAGAGTTTGAGAAATTGAAAAAGACAAAGAAGAAGACAGAGCAGGAAAAACAGCAAGAAAACAGAGTCGCTGTGTTTTGGAGCAGCAATGCATTCTACAGGCTGTTTCAGCAACTATCTGTGTGTTTCAGCAACAGACTGTGTGGTGTTTCAGCAACTGTCTTCCAGATGCTGAAACACGAATATGTGTTAAAAAACAGAGTTTGTAAAAACAGAGTATGCAGTTTTTGTTTATTGCAGAACTGTAGTTCTGAAGAAGTTTGTAATTTTTATTGTCATTTTTATGGTTAATAAAAACAGAGCTTTTCTCCATCTTCTTTGTCCAGATTTCTCTCATTTCTTTATGTTGAGTTGAGGAACTTTTCTTCCTCTGTTTTGTTCGAAATTTTCAGAAATTTCCATCATAGATATCCTAAGAGCTTCATTTGAAAATATTTCACAAAACAATGAAACTAAGCGCAATATATCTAAAGCGAAACCCTAATAGGGAGTCAAAATATTAATTTGTACCATGCATAGATGACATAAAACTTCACATCAAAAATATACAAGGAAACCATCAAACTGTGCACAATATATCTAAAATGAAACTTTGAAAGGGTGCCAAAATATTCAATTTAAAACATTAGACCGAGTCAATTTAACAATATAACATAAAATGTTCAATTTGGACAACGTATAGATTACAGGAAAACTTCACTTCAAAAAAATGGTAGAAAACCATTGAACTAAGCATAATATATCTAAAATGAAACCCTAAAACGCAGTCTAAATATTGAATAAAAAAAGGTTGGGGGCGAACCTTGTCTACCATTGTGCTTGGCACTTGGTTTTGTGAACGTACCGTCCCATAAATGAGCCTCATACCTACCATTCCATCTATGCCTACAACCATACCATTAAAAAAAATGTGAAGAATCAACTTCACTGACTTATAAAGTAAACGAAATAAAACAAAAATCGAATTACGTACTTTTTCACCCCACATTGGTTTCAGCCTCCACTCCCGTAACAACATTTAAATCTCCTGAACATTCCGCAGGTTCTGAAACTTCAGCAAATTCAGCAGTTCACTTTCTGTTGTTTACAGATTTCATTTCCGTTTGAAGAGACAATGAGACTGCATAGCTGGCGGATACTGCGTCAGACTCCATTTTAGGGTTTTCTACCTCCAAACAGTGCTGCACATAAGCACTAACCCTAGAAAATAATTATGAAAAAATTGATAACTCTTCTTCGGTCTGAAGAATTTCAGAATTAGACAGAGATAGATAGCCACAGACATATTTGATGACCAAATACAAATGATACTTGGCATTGTGAGGAAATATTTTATATAGCCAAGTGCATTATGTGAGCGAAATAACCTGTTGGAAGATGCTTCCATTTTACGCTAGTGTGTTAAATTTTGTAGGCCCATTCAGCCTAAGTGGACCTGTTGTTAATGAGACGTAGCCTTCGTATTTCTTAACTCGTTACTTTCGGAACTTTTGGGGACTTTGCCCCGCATTCCCATTAATTAAGTGCAAACTGTCATTTAGTTCGTTAATTTATGTAACAGGCTTTTATAATTATTTATTTAATTTTTTAAATAATAAAACAAAATATTTTCCATCTTTTGTATGTCCATACTATGCAGTTTTTAAACATTTATGACGTTATTTAATAAACCTATGCGCACTAAACAATTTTGAATTTCAATCTAAATTTAAGGAGGGACCATTTGAGTTTAAATTGAAATTATTCGAAGGACCTCCACTATTTTGAATGAGAATTTATCCCCTTTCATTAAGTTGAAGTCTATCCCATTGACTTAAGTGCAAGGTGACATAATTTATATAACTAATTTTAATAATTATAGTAATATTTTTTTTTAATAAAAATAATGAAATAAAACCACTCATATTTTTATTAGCAATAGAGATATCATTGTAATTGATATTTTGTTTTTTAAGGAGCATTAAACGTAAATCATCTTTATTTTTAAATAATTGATTTATCTGTATATAAATTTTCTAATAAATTTTTATTTTTTAATTTAAGTTTTAATAAATTTATATGTTGATGGTATATTTGGTTTTTAGGTCATTTTCAATAATGAATTTTTTTATACTTTTTCATGGTATGTTTATCACATTTGAGGTTGTTACAATTGGCGTATTGGTAAGTTCTATGGTTTCGCAATATTGCGAAAGTAGTAACATCACAAATATTTTAAGTGGTGCAACGTCTGAAACTTTGCTTAGTGATAAAAATTCTAATCCATAAGGCACACCCAAGACGGAAATAATATGAAAATCGCAGCTATCATATAAGTACCTTACCCTCTTCAATTTAGACAGACTCTCAACAAAATCAAGGCAAGTATCCCTCCTAGAAATGTTAAAGTTAATTAATGCGACACAAGATGGGTCTAAGAATAGGCTTGATAAAATGACACTTTTTGTATTACTTAGGATATAAAAGATGTGATCAATGGAAATAGATATCTGTCTCAAATCCATCAACGGTAATGGATTCAAGGTAAATGAAAAGGGGCTCATGGGATCAAGAATCAGTATCCTCTTAAAAATTGGTATATTTCATCGAAGGATTAGGAATAAGATATTAGAACCTAAGGGTAATAATAATATCTTATTTAGTGAAGATTAATAATGTAGACCGAGGACCTATAAGTAGTGGACCCTAAGGGAGAAACTTTCACCAACATGATCAATAGTAGATTCATAAACATACCTTATGCCCATTTCAACATTCTTAAAATACTCAAACAAAGAAAGGAATCAAATGATTATCAAATTAACAAAGGAAGAAGGAGAAGAGTTTCCCCAAAATGTCTTCCCTCCAGTGGTATAATTTCCCTTTCATGGATTGATCTAGTTATCTTTAGAGTACTTGAGCCTTCAAATTCAATATTTATGCAGCAAATAAAAAACAAGAAGAAAAATTCAAGTATTAACAACAATTTCCACAAGAAAATAAAACTTATATATTCATCTGCTTCATGAAATATATGCTAATTAAGCTCCAATGAGTGGAAACTCGAAAAATTCAACCATGAGTAAAAATTAGGAAAGGGTGCTCTTTATGTAGGGACCACCTCAACTTCCTTGAAAATAGGAAAATAATATCTCCATATGAAATCCTTAGATATATCCTCATGAGGATTAGTGAACTATATCCTCCAAGAAACTATTCAAAATTATATAAAATGATGGGGTGGCCAACACATATGTACAACCTTCCAACCAAATTAAACCCAACAAAGTGGGATGTCTTCATCAAAAAGGGAAGAGGATGACACAATAGTCAAACATCTACCCTCAAAAGGCCTCTAAGTGGATAAATCCACCACTAGCTTAGTAATGTAGCCAATGAAACCTAACCATACTCCTCTAAGGAGAATATTTATCACTCTTAGGTGAAATATATTAATAAATGATGAGTAGAAGCCCTCAAGTGTGGATGAATCCCCTAAAATTAAATATAATGGTCATATGTGAGGTATCTAATGTTTAACTTCATTCTTAATTCATGTCAACCCCCTTCCCATGTAAAAAAATCCCAAGAATATATACATAAGAAAAATAAAAGTTGTAGTAGCTAAGTAACAAATCCTCCTATGTGTATGTACCATCTAATTATGTAGAAAATGCCTCCAAATGTGTGAACAAGTCAAAAACTCTGAGACCTATGATATTCCTTGGCATGAGAGGTCTATTGCATTAATAATATCACCCAACTACTTAGGGTAATATGATGAGTACATGTCAAGAGTTGTGAGCTAACTTAACAGTTGTGAAGATGTAAAATATCATACAGTGAAGCCAATGTAATCCTTAATTATCCAAAAATGTTATGGCACTCCATCAAGGTATATATACGTAATCATGAATACTAATCTATCAATCAATGGAGACTAAAGCACTGTATGGTTAAATGTGATGCAATGACAAGAAATCAATACCTCATCAACCTTGAGAACATCATAATCCATTTCATAAATGATTCATGGAACCAAGTGAATAACCTATTCATCCAATTTTTTTTGTGATTAAAATCACAAACATAGTGAATAAATTCTTCATTATAAGTTTGATGCAAAATGAGCGGTCACAAATAGTTCAAACATAGAAATATGTGCTCACATAGGGAGCGCATAATAAACTCAAAATCCCAAAATATACCTATTATAAATTATATCTATCATCAACAAAAAACATGTGTAAGATGGATCCACCTCAATGTCCCTAAACAACATATTTATCAATCCATCAGATCCATAGCTCAAAACTTGTGTTTACAAGAAAACACATATGCTATCAATTCCCATGAAAACATAATATAAAGTATAATGCTAACATTTTCAACTTATTCATGCTATTTTAATGCTCTAGGAATTTATTCTTTCTTCTACCCTACTATAACATTACAAAATGAGCATGTTAATAGAAATCATAAGTTTAGTGAAACCACCCTAACATCTAATCAATCCAATGATTTCTTCCCTTATGTTTGTCCATCACTTAAAACAAGGATACATATAAAGGGAAGTAACTACATGTTGGAATCTACTTGAAATTATGGTTGGAATGTAACAAAAAACTATGTGCATGATCAAACTCATTCCGAAAATTCCATTCACCAGTGCAAGCCTCCACTATCAAAGCTCAGATATGGTTGGTACACATATCATTACTGTAATAAACCACATCATAAAATACAATATTTTATTTTACAAGATGTTCACTACTTCTCCTAACATCAATGAGTGAGAGATAAGACAAATTATAGCTTTAGAAAAAATATTAATCGTTTATATAGATTTTGTAATACTTTTTTTAGTGGTTATATTTTTGTAGAAAATAACTTATAAAGAAATGTTTGCTACATCATACAATATTTTACATAAAAAATTAACATTTCCACCTAGAGATGCTTGAAAAAAATAATAGCGATATGGAAGGAAGGGTATATAGAATTTTATACACTTAAAAATATACTATACCATAGAATTTTTAGTCACTAAACTACATCTCCTACCTTAAAATATGTACACAATTTCACCAAGACATGAAGAATAAGATCGTTGTAAAATTTAAACATTTTTAACATCACACATCTACTCCTTCTGTTGGAAAAAAGGTGCATAAATCATATTACATGGATAAAAGTACCTTAACAAATTTTCTTTACGGATGAGAGAATACATGTATAAAAAAAAAATATGCATAAATATCTTTACAAGTATTTTAAAAAATATGGATCACAAATGGGGATTTTGTTTTAGAAATAATATGTAAAATTTTTAAATTCTCCTTATTAATGTTATGTTTCCCATAGGATTCAAAATATATAATTTTCACATGAATGCATCACTGTGTTCATCATAAATAGGATCTCTCTAATTTTTCCATCAACCCCACTTCATATAATGATAAAAATACTGAAAGGTAACATCCATAACGTTATGCATTAGGGTACTATTATCTTCATCAAATGTGGGATATATAAATTTTCCACTGAACCATTATTTAGGTTATTTCTTCAATATAATCCCTTTCAATATCGGAAAATGAAAGATAATAAAATTCAAAAATTTGAGAAGCTTCAAATCATACCAAACCTGTAATTCGGCTGGAGTAGAAATAAATTCATGAGACTATCACCTTCAAGGAAGATATAAAGGTCCTAAATGGGATAAAAAATTGATTCTTCAATAATTACTTCTTCATGTTCTTGCTATTAAATGGAAATTTTAGAAGATTATTAATCATTTTTTTTTTTGCAAGTGGAAATGCAAGAATATCTTCCATGTATTCATCAACTTGAAGAGTGAGATTGGGGAGCTTCTTCAATAAGATTACTTCACACCATAATTGTTTTTGGTCCTTGAAATAATGTCCATACATTTATAATGATAATTAAGGCTCAATTTCCTGCAAAATGCATGAAACAAATTGTAAAGGATTATATTTATTCTTTACCAAGATGTTCAAGCTATCCATTTATCTTAATGTTAAGACTACATGAAAACAATCTCGTCAAAATATCTTCATGAATAATATCAAAGCATAAAATTAATTCCATGAAGGATCAGATGTTTAGTATATCAAATCATCATGTCCACCAAAATTTAGAATTCACCACCCATATACACTTGGCTTCTCAAGAGCAAGCAAAAGGATATTTGTGAAACTAGTAATAGCAAATAAACTAGTCAACCATGAGGGTAATTTTATTTTATTTTTACTTCTAGATCTTCAATGTAAGTAAAATAACGTGATGAATAATGATCATGCCCAATACCAGTATCAAGAGTGTAGTCCTAAAGATGAAATTCTTCAGGATATTTTCAGGTTTGATTCATGTGTGCAGTTATACGACCAATAATGTCTTTACAATATGTAAGATGTAAGGAACTTGTCCCTTTATGGACTGTCCATGTGAGAAGGGATATCCAATAAATCATAGTCACAAAAATTTCATGAAGCATCGTCTTAGAAATTGATGGGAGAGAGACTTTTCGAAGAAAAATTTCCAAAACTTTACCTCTCAAATTGTACTTAATGGTAAAATATATAATTCAGAAGGAATAACCCAAAAGGAAACTGCTTGAATAGTCACCACTATCACTTAAGCAACGCACCCTCTCTACTTTATATTGGCTTGTTAGAACATTGTGACATGAGTAAAAATATTAATGATATTAAATATAAAAATCATACTATACTATCCTCATATCCATATAAAAACAACATTTAATGGCATTAGGAAATATAGATGAAAAATAATAGTACACTGGATATACAAGGTAAAACAACAATATGTGAAAAAATCCATTGAAAGGTATAGTTTTTGTTATTTGGAGCAGCTCTACAAATGCATTACCCTTCACAATCGTAATAAATTTTCCTTATTTTGGATATGATCTATAGGTTTGTCTTACCTCTAATATATTCTACGACATATGGAGGAAATACATGCCAGTGATATTACTGGGATAAATGTAATTTCACCTCTTCATATAATAAATGATAAGAAGAGTATTTTAGTGCATGATGAATGTTAAATAGATATTTCACATAATATCAAAACTTATCCTAACCTAATATTAGACATTATTACCTTCCAAAGTGGCATATTCCAACACTCCCTTTTGATGATGATTAGAGAGAAGGAAGACTTATGGAAGAAGATGGCATTACATAAACACTCCCCTTTGATGAAAATTTTCCACATTCCCAAAATGATAGTCACATAAACTTCAGCTCTATCATGGTGGAAAGGCCCAGCGCGGTTGGGTGGGACTGGAGGGATCATAGGGAATAATAGAAGAAAAATACATAACGGGGGCACTTAAGGGTATAGATAGGTTTGTGGGCTGGGTGCCTCCGCAGTGATCCTGAGCCGTTGGATCGGGATAATGATTAGGTGGCGGAGATTTCATCGGAGGATCGAAAATCAGTGGTGAAGAGGGTCCAGGAAGGAGGAATTGAGAAGTTGTGATGGCCGATGGCTAAAGGGGGACACAAGTGCGATGGATGGAGGACCGTTGGATTGGGACAATGATCAACGGTTAGGATTTCATCGGTGACAGATGGATATCAGGAGCGAGGAAAGGGCACTACGGAAATGCGATGGAGTGCGGACCGTCCAATCTATATTAGATCAACGGTGGAGGTTAAAGTGGGGCGTCTGCCATCGGCGGAAGAAAATGCAAGGGGAAAGAGGAAACGGGAAAATGCGTCGATGCGATGTAGCGCGGACCATCGGATCTAGGGGAGATCGACGGCAGAGATTACATCGGGACTTCAGCCATCGGTATAGAAAAAGAGTGCGGGCGTGACCCTTTACGGTTTGCGACGGAGCATAGACTATCGGATTGTTGCGATCAACGGCTGAGATCTGCTCGGCGGAGAAACCATCGCACGGGGGAAATAATGAAAAAATAAAGGAAAAAGGGGTAGAGCGAAGTCCAATAGCACGAAAGGGGCTAAAGACTTGAGCCAACGGTCATGGGACCCGGTTACATGGAAGGATGGGCTTAAGTTTTACTTAATGAAAAAAGTGATTTTTTAGGCCAAAAACAGGTTTTTTAACGTTTTTTAAAGGTTCCAATAGACATTAAGAAGGGATTAAAACCAAATAAAAGGGATTCCTATGGTTTTAAAGGGAATTTGGAGGAAGTGGGGGATTTTTTAACAGGAAAATATGAATGGAAGAGGGGTTCAAAGTAGTTTTTTTCAAGGCAACAACAAGGCTTTGTCAAGATATCAGTGAGATGGATCCTTTTCGCTAAATGGACCCAACAAGGCTTCAATAAGTCACAAACTTGCTTCAAATTTGTTTCTTGAAGACTAATAGACCTATTTTAGCCATCATAGTATATGAAAAATTTATAGATGGCTAATAGCGGCTCCACGTGGGGATGGCAGCTCCTTGGAGGTGTCAAGAACCTCATAAATTTTATCTCTGGAATGTCGATCAATGCCCTGCATTTTGAAAACCCTCTTTCTTCTTTGATCATGCTGCTTGAAAAGATGATCAGTATTTATCATAACCAAATGATTTCTCCAAAACATTCTACCTACACAGCCTACTTTCCTAACATTTTTCTTCAGCGAGGTGCACTTGGACTTGTAAACCCTTTGACATCAATATTTTATTCTTTTATTGAAAGAAAGAAACTAATCTAAAACTACCCTTATAACTTCCATGAGTCCAGATTAGACAGTTGAACTCATCAAATTCTCTACCTAACTACTATCTATCAGGATTAAACTGTCTGACGGATTTCATTCTCTATATTCTAAAACAGAAATTGAAAACACATCCAAACCAGGATTAAGCTTTCTGATTTGCTGTAGTGTCCATGGCAAAAGGAACCAACTGTTCATAGACTTATTTGCAGAAAATAAAAAAAAAATTGTGAAGACCTAAGATCTGAAAAAAATGAGAGTCCTTCCTTCTTTCTTTCAGCTCTAATTTTTATCCCTTTGAGTTGTCTTCTTCTTCTTTACCTTGTTCACGTTTTCATCATGTTAGAACCAGTCTTCTTTGTATATTTGGCTCAAGTTTTGATCTAATTAGAGCCATTCTCTTTTTTTCATTCTTTGGTTCAGATTTTGAGCATGTTTGAACCATTCCTTTCTATCCGAATCTATTCTACTGATAATTCAAGATTAAATTGTTTGGAAAATCTGATTTACTAACCTATCAATAGTAAATTGAAATCTATCTAGTCATGATTAGGCTGTATGACTAAATAGAAGTGCTCTTTCAAGTAGTGGCATTTAGGCTTGCACACTTTCAGACTTTCTTTCTTTTTTGTTATGGGGTTGTACTTTTTTTCTTTGATATCTGCCCTCTTTTCTCTTTTCTATTGTTTTTTTATTTTTATTTTTTCTATATTTTTTTGTATTTTTCTCTTTTCAAAACAAAACAAAGCAATGATATTTACAATGATGAATGAAATATTTGAATAGAGGTTTCAGCAGAAATAATGTTTGAGCATCCTACCATTGAGAGGACCCCCAAACAGGTCTGTACCATCCATATCTTGTAGAAAAAATGCATTATGACCAATGGAAGATTGAGTGATGTAAGGACCATGCCATAAATTGTCAAACTTGCCATGTTTGCCCTTATCTTCTCTCTTGGAATCCCACTTGAGTACTTTGTAACCAATTTTGAAATTACTTGCCTTTGTCCTCTTATTAAACAACTTTTTGATATTCTCTTGTATTTTTTGTGCTCTGTTATAAACTTCTTCCCTGCTTTGCTGAAGATGTATGGTCTGATTTATCCTTCTCATCATGCTATCTTCTTCTGACTGTATTTCTTGGACCAAATTAATCACTAAAACTCCTAAACTGGTGGGAGAAACTACATGTGCTCCAAAACTAGCTGGCAGGGAGAAATTCCAATTGATTTCTTCGTTTTCAATCTATCATCCCATAAAGCACGCACCAGCTTATTGTGCCATGACCTCTGATTTTATTCCAATAGCATATTTATTATGTTTATCGGGCTCTTATTGGAAGATTCTGCCAACCCATTACCTTCAGTGTAATAAGCTGTGGAATGAACAAGCACAATATGATATCTGTGATATAAGTCAACCATCTTTTTAGAACCAAATGCAGCAGCATTTCCAGTGATAATTTTCCTAGGACATCCAAATCTAGACAGGATATGATCTTCAAGGAATTTTATGATAACTGAGTCTGTGGCATTCCTAGAGGTGGTGGCTTCTATCCATTTGGTGAAATAATCAGTGGCTATGAGTATCCATCTATGTTAGGTAGATGAGGCAGGATGAATTTCCCCAATGAAGTCTACGCCCCACTATTGAAAAGGAGCTTCAATAGTGATTGGTTGCAAGGGTAAGGGAAGCAGTTTTCTCTTGCCTTCAAAGATTTGGCATTTGTGGCAGGAAACTATCATTTTGTGGACATATTGAAAGAAGTTGGGCCAGTAATAGCCAGCTCTAAGGATTATATTAGTAGTGGTTTTCCAATTGAGGTGGCCTCCACATTCTCCTTCATGAAACTCATGCTTGATCATATTTGCATCATTCTCAGGAAAACATCTAAGGAATAATCCACTAGCATTTTTCCAATATAAACATTTATCTAAAATTTAGTAATTAACATCTTTCAACTTTAAAAATATTGCCTTTGTTTTAGACAGGAGGGGCATTGAAATTAGTAAGCACATACAAAATATCAGCATACCAAGATGAATTAAGGAAATGATCTTCAATAAGAGGAGTTTCCAACTCTTCCTATTCATCTACTACATCTATCATGTTTATATCAAGTGCTTGCAAGTTAGATTCAACAATTAATTGTGCTAGGCCTTGACCCTTGATGAGTTTAGTGGGTTTAATTTCCAAATCATATTCCAATATCACAACAATCCACTTTCCTCTTTTGCCATCAGGGTCTTGTCACAAAATATCTTTTACCACTATATGAGGCACAAATGCAATAATGTGAGAGTGTAATATATAAAATCTGAAATCCTTCAAGGCTTTGACGAGAGCATAGGCATGTTTTTCCATGATATTATATTTTAGAGGTGCATTTCTTAATGCCTTGCTGAAAAATTCAGTTGGCTTCTCTTGTCCTTCTGGATTTTTCTGTAATAGGATAGCAACCACAATATGTTCTGATGCAAAGGAAAATATGAGGAAGTCCTTAGTGAAATCGGGACTGATAAGGATTGGCGCTTGGGTGAGTGCATGTTTGACCAGTTCAAAGGATTTCTTTGCTTATAAGGTCCATTTAACTCCTGTCTCTTTCTTTAACACGTTTTTCATGTTCCTAAGGAGTTCTGCCAGGTTGGGTATGAACCTTCTAAAGAAATTAATATTCCCAATGAAAGATTGAAGTTTTTTGATGTTTCTGGGGTGACAAATCTGCAATATATCTTCAACCCTTTTTGGGTCTATCTTAATCCCTTTTTTCAGATATGTTATGACCAAGAATTTTACCTTCTTGGAGACCAAACAATGTCTTCTTGGGATTCAAGGATAGCCCATACTTTCTGCATTTCTCAAAGACCTTTCTTAGGTATATTAGGTGTTATTCATCTTTTTTGAAATAGATTGTAATTTCATCTAAATAAATCACAATGAAGTGGCCTATTTCTTCTGAGAAATAAATGTCCATGGCTCTTTGAAAGGTGGCACCGACATTCATTAATCCGAAAGGCATTTTCACATACATGAAAGTGCCCCAGGAAGTAGTGAACATTGTTTTCAGTTGGTCTTGAGGGAGCACAAATATCTGATTATATCCTGAAAAGCCATCTAGAAAATAAATTCTCTTGGAACCACCTACCCTTTGTAATATGTGCTCCATTTTAGGTAGGGGATAGTTGTCTTTTAATGAGGCTCTGTTCAAGTTTCTAAAGTCAATATAGAGCCTTATTTGTCCTGTTTTCTTTCTTACAGCTACAAGATTAGATACCCACTCTGAGTATCTCACAGGGACAATAATTCCAGCATCATACATTTTCTTAATTTCTTTCTCAACCAGAGGTAGTTGCACAGGGTTTATTCTGCGTAATTTTTGCCTAAACGGTTTCTGGTTTTCTTTAAGTGGTATATTGTGCTGAATGGTATCTGTGTCATATGCCTTTAAATCCTCATAGCTCCAAGAAAATACATAAGAAAACTCTTTAAAAAAATCAATATATTTCAGTTTCATGTGATCTGGCAACGTTTTGGATAACTTGATCATTTTAGTCTTGTCTTTACTGCCTATATTGCATTCCTCAATATTAGATTCAGTGGGTTCTATTGTTGGTTTCTTGGCAATGACATTAAAATCAAACAACTCTTCTAGAGGTGCTAGTCCTTTGTGTAAGCCTTTGTCTTTAGACTGTAGTACCTCTATGTCTTCTTTTCCCAAGTTTATGTACTCTTCTGTTTGATTTTCGAACTCTCTGGTTAGCAGGTTTATCTCTATAATGGAAGGAGGTTCTTTTTCAACAGCTTGTTCCTCATTAATGTAGTCTTTATCATACTTTGAGTCTGAATTTGGCAATTCAAACTCATTTCTGAACTGCAGAAAGTCTTCTATGTGTTTATCTCCCTCAAAGACCTGCCAATACTTTTCATTGTCTAGGAAAACTGGTCTATACGTTACTTGGATTGTGAATTGTTTGTTGTCATAGGGTCCTTGGCATGAGATGGCAGCACAAGCTAATCCATTGGCCAGGATGTTTTGGTTTATATGGACAAAAACAAGTTCATATTCCTCAAACATTTTCAAAAGGTCCATGGCATCATTTCTATAGGCTCTTGGTCTTGAATGTTTGGCAGTGTATTCTCCATTTATCTGCCTAATGATTAGTTCAGAGTCTCCATGAACAAATATCCTCATGGCTCCTAATTTCTTTAGTAACCGTAGTCCTAAGAGGAGTGCTTCATACTCTGCTATGTTACTTGTGCATTGGAAGTTTAGCTTGTATGAATGGCTTTCAGCGTGATTATTCTCTGTGTTGTGAAGCCACACACTTGCTCCTGTACCAGTTCTATTACAGGACCCATCAAAACTCATACTCCAAAGAGGGCTAGTTTCAAACTTGTTGTTTTCATTTTTGTCCCCTTTTTCCCATGTGTCTTGACTGTCATTATGCAGTTTTATGGGTTTTGCAACATTTTTATGTTGGTCTTGTTCCTTAAATTTTCATGGGGTTGATGCCCTTTTTCTTGACTCTCATTACTTGCACTAAGCTGGTGGAAAGTGGGCTATTCATACTCTCTGTTTTGTTTGCTGTAATTTTCAGATTTGGAAAACTGTTTCAGATCCTCTCCCTTCCTCTCCCTTCCTTCCATGTTTTTTGTTATGTTGGGTGATTTCTCACTTTCCAACTCTAGTTCATCAAAGATTTCATCGTTGTAAAGAATGAATGAGTCTAGGTCTATATAGATATAATAAAGAGGGGAATTTTCTGATTTTTCTTGACTACTCACCATAAGTTTCATGAGTGATTCCCTATAAAGTCTTCTAAGTTGACTGAAGATACGGATGGTGGCAAATGTCATGTCCATTTTCATGGTACCTTGAAGCTTAGCACCCCATGATATTGAAAGAAGCATGCCATATTTGGGAGGCACATCAGCCACTACCACATCCATCACCATGCATTTGACTGGGATTTGGGTCAAGTTTATGCAAAGATCTTTGATCAAGCCCAAACACATTACCCTACTGGAGTCAAAAGAATACAAATGTTTATATGGTCTAGTTATCTGAAGGCCTAATTTCTCCATGATTACTTTGGGCATGAGGTTATGTGAAGCCCCTGAATCATGCATAGCATTGTGTAAAATCTTATCATGGATATTCAAACTAATATAGAAAGGAGGGACCACTCCTTCCTGGAACTTTCCCTCAATTTTAGGACCAAATAAAAGGGTTGGTTGATCATCATTTAGGTTGATTGAGTCATTATTTTATTCTATGTTAAAAGCTTTCAACACCTGAAATTTTATACATTTTGAGTGACTAACTTAGTGAGGGGGGCAGAGATCTTGATTTTAGCAATTTCACTTTCCAAATTGAAAGGGGACTAGTTCTTTGAAAGGCTCAAATGCATCTTGTTAGTCACTAACTTATCAGCAAAATCAGTTTACTGTTTTTTACTATGTACATCAGTTAAAATTGTTTTTATAAGGGTACTAGCTGAAGTGCTAGTTCTGCTAGGGTCAACACTCTTTTTATCATTGGCTTGAGTGCCCTTCCCTTTGTTTTTAACAGAACTTTTAGTTGTTGTTTTGTTGTTTTCAGTAGCCTTTATAATCACCTTTTCAGATCTGTTTCTAACAGTAGTTTCAGAGGTCTTTGTTTGAGGACTTTCTTGGTTCTTTTTGTTCCTGAGGTCATATCGTTTATGGACATCCATGATGGAATTCTCAAAGCCTTGCCTATAGTCTTCAGATTCTAAGCCTTCATTATCATCATATGTATATGTGGCCTGGTCATCCTCTGTGAAAAAGGCAGGGTCATCATTACTTACTCCCAACATGTTTATAACAGTTTCCTCTGGTTCTTCTATCATTCCCCATTTTCATCAACATAATTTTCTTGAAATGGAGGTCTGATTTGTTGATCAATATCTCTCTATCTTATCTGAGGGGGTTTCTCCTAAAGTTATGATTTTGATTCTGGGATTGGTTTCTATTTTGGGGAGCTATTTTATTTTCTCTAGATTAAGTTTTCTCACATATGCTCAACCTCTGCAACACCTCCTCCATCATACTTTTCATTTTTGAGTCAGTTGTGGAAGGTGTAGCTTCATTTCAATATGTTACTTTATTTTCATTCCTCATCGTAACTCTCTTCTCAATCAGATTTTCTTCCACACTAAGAGCTCTCTTCTCAATGTCTTTGAAAGTTAAGGGATCCCTTTCTCTTAGCTGATAGGCCATTTCAGGATCAAATCCTTCAGGGAATTTGGCCAAAGCTGAGCCTTGGGGAGGTTTCAAATCTGGGGGTAGTGCGTTATAAACACTATTGAATCTAGTGTAATAATTTTGAACACTTTCCCCAGGGTTTCTCTTGAGATTGTGGTAATCTGAAAGTATTTGGAGAGGGTTCTTCCTAATTGCGCATTTGTTCAGAAATAGTTGATGAAAGGAAGGAAGATTATTGATGCTTTGTGGGGCTAAGATTTTGAACCATTTTCTTACTTCTCCCCCTAAACTCTAAGCAAAAAATCTTAGTTTAATATTTTAATCACCTATTTCATTCCTATCATAGTAAGCATTCATTTTTTCCACATGTTGTGAAGTAGTAGTGGAACTGTTGGCATCATATAAAGGAATAGTGGTCGAATAACCTTGTGGTAAGGGAACCAGAGGTTGAGGTAGCACTAGCGGAGCATACAATGCTGCCATGATAGGATTTTGTGGGGGTAATGGAGTGGTTTGAACAGTGGGTATATGGATGATAGAAGTGCTTGTACCAGAAAGAGACTGTTGAGCAGATTTGGGCTGAGAGAAACCAAAGTTATGAATGAAATTAAGATCAGAAGGTGTGGATGGAGGGGTTTCTCTGCTGCTAATATCTTGGCCACTATGTTGTGGTGAACTTGGAGGCTCGAAGTCTGTATGATCTATACCACTAAGTGACTTTGTTCTTGGTAAATTTCTGGAAAACAGTAAGTCGACTTGGGTATCTGATAGAGTTGTAAGGACTTCAGGCACAGAGTTAACTCTATGAATGGGTCTGACAATAGTTGGATCCCAAGATATAGGATACTTCCTAAGAATTCTTTCTAGATTATCAATTATTTCAAGAGGATTTGGGTCAGGATAAGCTCTGGTATGAATTATTCTTGAAGCCAGTTTGTTAAGATTTCAGACCCAAGGAGAAGAAAGTTAGCCAGATATGACAATATTTAGAGGAAAACTAGTTTTTAACAAAGAAAACTTAATCCTAAAAGTTTCCTAATCATGGATGTATAAGATATTTTAATGGTAGTGTGGGCTGCCCCAGTGGAGTCTTTGTGAAACCAGGAGTAATCAGCAGGCCTACTGATCACCAGTGGAATATTTTTGTCTTTTATAGGTTGTGGAGTCACTAGGTGGATGATTTCAAATCTTTAAGATGAGTTGCAGTCCACCACAGTAATTAACTACCAATATAAGGCTATTGTGGGTCTTCTGAGGTCTTAAGGATGTCTAAGATTGCAATTTACTCAGACTTGCCCAGTGGAGTCACCATTATGTTGGGGTCCTGTGATTTTGTAGATTGACATACCAAATGAAAAGGCAACATCAAAGCCACTTGGGAATACTAGGATCTAGCCCTCCTGGATTCAGAGAGGTATCTCTCTATATGTGTTTTCAAAGGATATATCTTTCAGGCTTATTATATGATGTTAGCCTATTTATGAAGCACAAGGGGTTTGTTTGTGTTTTGGTTGGGAATCATTAAATGAGAAGGTCATGTGAAGTGAAGGAGGAAATAAGTAGAAGGATGTTTCACCATGGAATATAGGTCAAAAAACATTGCTAAACGATTGGGCTATGGAGTCATAAAAGGGTTTAATTTCACAACAACTATTCAAAGGTTTCCATAGGGCAAGTCATCTATATCAGAAGATTTTTTAAGTTGAGTTTCTGATACGGAACATTAAGAAGTGTGATGAAAGAAGCAAAGCTAAGAAAACGATGGGAAGCCTAAGATCTGGGAAGGACTTTTAACCTTGCCTACTTTTGGCATACACTAAAGGGTAAAACATAAAAAGTAGCCTAAGATCAAGTAAGGACTTTGAACTTATCCTGCTTTCAGCATACTCTTAATGAAAAAATTTAAGATAAACATAGAAAGTAACCTAAGATTAGGTAAGGAATTTGAACCTATCATGATTTTGGAATACTTTCAGGGGATCTTTTCAAAGCAACTGTTGGAGGAAAAACTAGAGGAAAGGGATAACCATAGACTTCCCTAGTTCTTGACTCTACTTAGCGAACCTTTCAAGAACGTTCAAGAACATAATCTCAAGTTCTACTCAGCAAGACATGGGCTCACGAACATTCCTTGACCGGTTATACTCTATTGAAATAATTCCCAAAAACACATTTAGAAGAAAACATAAAGAAAAACATTTATCAGTGAGAGATAGGGTACTTTGCAATAAATCCTACTGTATATTTGTTGTTCTTTATCAGAGAAAATGGAAAGTATGGAAACATAAGGAAAATAACAATTACAGTTAGAAAAACATCACCAATGATTTAGATCAGGATCCAGTGAATCTACTTGTCTATTGATGTGCAAAACCAGTTACATACTTTGAGTCCAATAGCTTTTACAGTCTGATACTTCTCTTCCCAGCCTACTATATTACAACTACTCAGTAAATCTTACTCAATAACAGTTCAAACAATTAACAATTTTCCAACCATTTACAATGAATCTTCAATGAGTACTTATAGGTGAATGAGGAGGAGTGTTGCAGAAATGGTAATAAATATTAATTAAGACAGATTGGGAGAGTTATTCTAATTCCCATTCTTCTTAATGACCATTTCATTAACTGATTGTACCATTTTAGTATTTTTTCCTGTTTTGATGCATATCTGGTAGGCTGGTAATAACTCCGAAGTGTGTTCTTTGAAGATATCTTGGTCTGAAGTACCCTGTTTGACCTCTCTAACAAGTAAACTGTCATCTTTTTTGGGTTTTGTAGCCCCATGACTGTGAAATAACTGTTCTGACAGTTTTAAAGAGTTTTTACTGTTAGGATGGCTGTCACGGTATCTTTGTAAGGAGAAGTAGACTACAAGTGTCCTTACGGGTCTCTGAGAAGTAATTTGCCTCACTGATGTGTCCTTTGGATGTTGTCTTTTGCTGATCTGTCTGCCTATGATACTTTAAACACTAATTTAGGATTTTATCTGTGCTTTTAGGCTTCATTAGACCTTCATGCTCTCTTCGGTCTTTATCTGATTGCTGTGTACAGGTGGCTGCGCTAGAGGCTTTGATTAGAAGCCGGTATTATGATTTATCAACTAAAATGTGGAAATCACCTCCTTTGTACCTTTTTCTAGATTATTTAGGCCATAGAGGATCATCACCCTCAGCCATGCAACTAGATTTTTACTGTGGGATGGCTTTATAACTTAACTTCCATTAAACCTACAACAAAAAAAAGCTAGTGATAAAATCCTGCGTTTTTTGGGTTTAAATGCTTCAGAAGGCTCAGCGAGGGGTTATGCAGCAGTGAGAAGGCAAGGTGCATGTAGTGGGGAAAGGTTTCATGGCGCAAAACCATGAAAACCAGGGTCAAAACTGAGTCTAGTGCGAGGAACTGCAAAAGTGGTTTTAGGGAATACCAAAGGTGATATTCGCGCGGGGCAAAGGCGGTAAATGGTACTGGGCCAAATGAATGTGACACAAGTGGATGGGTGATGCGTGTCCCTTGAAAACCACCCATTTCTCATTCAAAGTGCACAGAATGGAATGGGGAGAAAAATGGATGCGAAACGAGATCTGGGCCATTAGATCTAGGGGGTGCAGATCTACAGTTGAGAATGAGCACGAAGGGGATAAGAGTAGCATGGCAGGAGGAGATGGTGGGGCCGGGCTAATGCATGCTCTCGGAAAAAAACTACCTTTTTGCATTGAAAATGAGCTTTGGACAACTACGGAGAAATGGGTGCGAAAATCGCCGGGGGTCATTGGATCAGGGGGGGTGGGCCAGATCAACGATGGAGATTTGAAGGAAACAAGGTGGAAAGGCCCAATGTAGTCAGGTGGGACTGGAGGGATCATAGGGAATAATAGAAGAAAAATTCATAGTGGGGGCACTTGAGGGTACACACAGGTTTGTGGGTTGGGTGCCTCCGTAGTGATCCTGAGCCATTGGATCGGGATAATGATTGGTTGGTGGATATTTCATCAACGAATCGAAAATCGGTAGTGAAGAGGGTCCGGGAAGGAGGAATTGAGAAGTTGAGATGGATGATGGGGGACACAAGTGTGATGGATGGAGGATCATTGGATTGAGACAATGATCAATGGTTAGGATTTCATCAGTGGTAGATGGATATCGAGAGTGAGGAAAGGGTATTGCGCCGATGCGATGGGGTGCAGACCTTCCGATCTAGATTAGATTGATGGTGGATATTAAAGCGGGGCATCAGCCATCGACGAAAGAAAATGCAAGGGGAAAGAGGAAATGGGGAACTTTCCCAATGCGATGTAGCGCGGACTGTCGGATCTAGGGGAGATCGACGACAGAGATAACATCGAGACTTCGGCCATCAGCGAAGAAAAAGATTGCGGGCATGAATCTTTGCAGTTTGCAATGGAGCGTGGACCTTCGGATGTTTGCGATCAATGGCTGATATCTGCTCGGCGGCGAAACCATCGCGTGGGGGAAATAATGAAAAAATAAAGGAAAAAGGGGCAGAGCAAAGTCTGATAGTGAGAAAGGGGCTAAATACTTGAGTCGATGGTCATGAGACCCAGTTACATGGAAGGAGGGGCTAAGGACTTAAGCCCGCAGGGGGTTAAGTCTAACTTAATGAAAAAAGTGATTTTTTAGGCTAAAAAGAGTTTTTTTAAGGTTTTTTAAAGGTTCCGATAGACATGAAGAAGGGATCAAAACCAAATAAAAGGGATTCTTATAGTTTTAAATGGAATTTGGAGGAAGTGGGGGATTTTTTAACAGGAAAATATGAATGGAAGAGGGGTTCAAATAAGTTTTATTCAAGGCAATAGCAGGGTTTGTGAAGATATCAGTGAGATGGATCCTTTTGGTCAAATGGACCCAACAAGGCTTCAAGAAGTCACAGATTTGATTCAAATTTGTTTCTTCAAGACTAATAGACCTGTTTTAGCCATCATAGTATATGAAAAATTTATAGCTGGCTAACATATACCATCAAAGATATGCCAAATTTGAAGACAGAAAATAGTGCAAAATGCTTAAATCTATGATTTCAAATTGCCTCTAATGACTATTTTACAATTATTGAATAAAAGAAAGATAATTTCTAGTCATTCTTAGATCATACACATATAATAGAATTACGAGAAATTCACCAGCAAATTGATTTGCCCACATATTTGGATAATATTTTCCAACTACTGACTCGCCTAAAATACCTTGACATCCAACCACACGCTAAATTCATCTATCGCATAACTCGACTTGAATCATTCCTCAACTAACACACTCTCTAAATATAGAAAAATCTTCATGCAAGAGTTAATTATCTATTTTAACACTCCCCATTAATTACGACCACTAAAACAAGTCATAACTCATCACAACTCAAAGATGCATGTTGGGCTATGTCTCAGCTAGATTCACAACACCCAAGATTCTTTTGTGAAACTAAAACTCATCTTTTACTAAAGTATTTGTAAATATATCATCCAATTGATGACTAGATTTTTAAGGCTTCAACTGAACTTCTCCACTTCTCACAAGTTCTCTAATTAAATGATATCTAGTATCAATATGCTTGCCCTTCTGATGAAACACACTATTCTCGGATAGTGGAATCGATGAGGTGTTCTCACAATATTTTTTTTTTTTATCCTTGTTGTTTCTGCTTGAGTCCATCCAATACTCTTCTTAACCACACTGCTTGACATGTTATTGATTTTATTACTACATATTCTTGTTATGTTGATGATAGTGTCACAATAGGTTGCTTCTTATATGCCCATGCTATCACACCTAAACCAAGATGGAAGATATAACCAGAATTGATATTCCTATCATCCAAACTTCCTGCAAAATCACTATATTTATATCCAATCAAGTTATTGATTTTTGTACTTGCATACATTATGCCACAATCTCTAGTTCATGCTATGTATCTCAAAATTATTTCTCCTGTTTTCCAGTGTGTGTCTTTTAGAGTCTCCACAAATATGGAAATCAAACTCACTCCTTTCATAATATCTGGTCTTGTGGTTGTGATATACATGAGGTTTCCAGCCAATATTTTGAATAGATTTGGATTTACATATCAACCTTCATAATCCTTACTTAACTTTGTACCTGTTTCAACTGGTCTAGGGACAGGTTTGCAATTCTCCATCCTCAATATTTTTAGAAAATCTCTACCATATTTATTTTGGAAAATAAAAATTCCTTTTTCAGATTTCTCAACCTCAGTTTACAATCAATTTCATAACTTGGAGGCTGGTGCAGATAAATTTATTCTTCTATAATTACATTCAAGAAGATTGATTTCACATCCATATGATACACATTCTAATTTTTTTGAGTTATTGTGGCAAGAACTGCTCTTACAGTATCTAATCTGGCTACTGGAGAAAATGTTTCTCCAAAGTATATTGTTGGTTGTTGCGAGAATCTTTTTGCTATAAGTCCTGCTTTAAATATGTTATTTTTACCTTTCTCACTCAACTTTGTCTTGTACACCCATTCGACTCCAATGAGTTTTTTATCATTTGGTAAGTCAACCAAATCCCATGTATCATTTTTTTTAATAGCTTCAATTTCTTCATCCATGGCTTGCACCCAATTTTCACCTATAATTGCTTCTTCAAACGAAGAAGTTTGGAATGAAAAAAATGCAAAATTTTAACTAACATCTAAATCATCATAAACATATTTCATACTTCTCATATTTCTCTTACCATTACTTGATTCATCATCTAATTGGTTGCTGGGAGAATTCTTCTTTGTTAATATACCTAAAGGTCCATGCTGCTCATAAAATCGTGGATTCCTTGCTCATTTCTGATCTTGTGAATCTTGCTTCTCCTTCTCCGCCACATCACTAGCTCTCATCAGTGGTGCTTGTGCATCAACTGTTTTATCTATAGTCCCATTCCATGACTCTTGTTATTTGAGCACAACATCTTTGCTAATTATGATCTTCCTAATGAGAGGTTTATACAATTTGTAATCTTTTTAATTCTCACTATAACGAGTAAATATGAATTTTTCACTTTTATCATCCAAATTTCCTCTTATTTCTTTAGGCATATGTGCATCGGTGAAAATTTTAGGGGTGAATTTTAGCCCAAGGGTGAAATTTAAGGGGCTTTAGACTTTAGAGGGGCGAATTTTTTATATAAAACCTCTTTTGTATAGTTTTGTATAGTTAGCTCGAAAATTATTTTAAAAATAATTAATTATTATGCTTTAGCCCAAAAAAAATAAGGGCACATAAAACATGAAATGCTGGATTCACCTCCCGATTGACTGGTCTGGACAGTTTTGGGTTGTATTCGCCCCCAATTTACTAGGTTGGATGGTTTTGGAATGGCATTTGCCTCCAATTTATGTTGATGATGAGGGCAGTGGAGAGTTTTGGGTTGCATACGCCCTAGATTTATGTTGATGATGTTGGTTTTGGGTTTCATACACCCCAAATTTATGGATGAGGGAAATGGAGGGTTTTGGGTGGATTTTTTCGGACCAGAGATGAAGCCATACAATATCTAGTAAGAACTAGCCGGATCCATAGAGAAATCTGAACCAGAAAATATCCATCATGGATTCTTGTCCTGGGAGCAGGTACCTTGCCTTTTGGGACCCTCTTGATTGAGCTCTTCTTCATCATGTCTAACATTTAGCTAGGAAGGTTCTGTTATGTTTTTGGTTTCCTATTTGTTCTGCTTGTTTGACTTGTTATTGTGTGTGTTGAGGTCTTCATGGTTCTTACATACATACACCTCTATGTGGAGGATTGGCAACGGTGGTGGAAGTCATTCTTTGCATCTATCTCAATTTCTCTTTATGTTTTCCTATATGGAATCAACTATTTGGTTTTTGATCTTTGCATCTTCAGTGGCCGAGTTTCGAGATTGCTTTATCTTGGGTACTCATTGATAATGGTGCTTGCAATAATGCTTTCCATTAGTACCATTAGATTTTTGACATTATTCTACTTTGTTCACTACCTCTTCTCTTCTGTCAAGATTGACTGAGGCCGATCTGGTGATATTTTTGGAGAGAGATATGTGAAAGGAGATATTTTTTGGGACAAAGAAGGTTTTCTCTTATGGAATCACTCTTCGATGAAATTATCAATTATAAAATGAGAATTTTGAGAGAGGATACTATGCTCGTAGCCTGAAGGAGGGCTTCCCTTGAAAGCCTTCTATTGGGATTCAATTTATCTTCTTTTTTCATGAGAATTTCAGACAAATATAGGTATGTTTTGAATACATATTTTCTTCTTACGTCAAAGGTAGCACTGTTTTATCCTCTTATGTATCTAGTTTTTTATTTGAATAATATTTCTTTAGTATTGTATAACTGGAAAATCTAGGTTTAATGGGTTCTATGGAGAATAATTTCAGGGATATTTCCCCTTTACAAGAAAAAGGTCAATCAGGAATTTTCATTATATTTAGTTTTGAGTATATCAGATTATTAGAGAAGCAGATGCATAACAGATTCTGTTGTTTTTATTTAAAATCATTTAGAAATTATTCACTATCCAGGGACAATTCCACGGATTTTTGATGTCACTGGAAAATAGGATAATTTATATGCCCCATATTTACTAGCTTGGAAAGTTGGACGGTGATTCGAATGGAATTCGTTGTATGAATACTTTGCAATAATTTTCAGGTGGAACATGAAAATTTTCAATAGAATTCTTGTTAGAGGGAGATGTATCAAAATTTGACAAAGGAAATGTTGACTGAGGACAATGCAACATTTCACCAGTTGACTACAGGGTCGATTTCAGTTGGGAGAGGGTGCCTTACTATGAACCTATTAATCCGAACGAATTAATTAGCTATGGAGATTATGAAACCATTTGTTATGACGCCATTGAAGAAATCCAAGGTGAGTACAGAGCTACTACTTGTGATCTGGTGTCTTCTTATGATGAAGACGAAACAGCTAAGCTCCATGAATTTCTTGATAAAATAGATTTTGTGGATTATAGCTACAGGGGAGCTTATTTGACATCCTTGAAAGCTGGTGCATCATTGGCAAGACTTCCAACCTTCTAGAGAAGCAGCACTCCCAAGAGAGTTGGAGGAAAATAATGACAGATGGCAAGAGACCTTTGCAAAATATAGGGATGACACTGGTAATATTCGAGTTCAAGCCACTTTGGGAGATCCTTCTATGAAGAGAGCCTTTCAAAATATAGGGATGACACTAGTAATATTCGAGTGCAAGATGCTTTGGGAGATCCTTCTACAAATACATTAGCTTATTATGATTCTTGCTAGATTGCTTAGGGTCAAACAGAGGCTATTTTGGGAAGTATGGAAGGTAGAAATGGTGGATAATTACAATGAGAATGCCGTGATGGGATTCATTTCTCCCTTTGGTATCTGGGCCTGCAAGATATTTTTTCAATTGAAAAAGTTAGCAAGTATTTGCATGCTGCAATGAAGGATGATCCTCGTCTATGGAAAATTGTACATCTGGAGTATCCTCTAAGAGAAAGGCTCACTGATACTGCCCTCTTAAAACTTGCTGAAAGGTATCATTGTTAGTTACGAAAATTGACTTTAGTGGAGTGCCTGAAAATTACAGATAATGGACTGAATAAATTATTGGACATCATTCCAAAGCTTAAAAAGGCTGGCATCTCTCTTTTTTGGTTTATGATTTTGAGAAATTACAGAAAGATGAATTTGTCGTTGCACTTTTTGGATAAAGAACTTTTTCATTTTGGCATGATTAGCAATGTCAAACAGTTAGATTTAGTTAATGTAATTGCATGGGTTTCATGAAATGGAATTATGCTTCTCGTAAAAAAATTTAAAACCGGGTTACTAAATGGATGTGATTGCATATGAATTTAATACCTATTCTCCTTTAAAAACAAATATAAAAGGATAAAAAATCAAAATTTTAGAAGCTTATTTTTTGAAGGAAATGTAGGTAGAATTTGCCCCAAAATGTTGAAACCTTCAAGGGAGGCACTGGTGAAACTCTTTCATTTGGTATTACATGTTCTTATGTGTTTGGAATTTCTCTCGTTTCTTGATTTGTATTCTATTATTGCACACACAGGTGGCTTCTCATCAACTTGCCTAGCATATCTTAATTTTCATTAGATATACTTTTTGTTTTACAATCGGTCATGCCTTTTTTTTTTACTAAAGAGAAGTTGCAGCTAAGATTTGTTTAACATCTTTACCATAGAAACTTTATGAGGTTTTGAATGGAGTGGGCTAGTCTATATAGCATCAATGAATGCATGGTGATGTTCAAAGTCCAAACACCATGTTTCATGTTTTCAAACACATAATTTTTGTATGACATGGATCATGGTGAGTAGCTGCATGCATTATTTTCACCGATGAAAGACATATTTCCTTCACTGCCTCTCATTATGGTAATCTAATTTTAGTTGAGAAGCCCCAATGATGATTTAAAATTTTTAACATCTAAGGACACAAAATTTTGCTTCATTTAAAATTTGACAAGCCACATTAACAATGATTTTAGCATCTCAACAATCAGAAGGTAGGCCATTTAAAAGTTGTCAAAACATTCTCAAAACATTATTGACGTGCATGCCTTACAGAAGCCACATACTGTAGTGGGATTTAAAGTAGTTAGACATTTTTTGGATGCCTGTGATGGGTTTCCCTTATCTATGATATATATTGGTGCAAAATTTCATGGAAAAAATGTTTTGGATTATTTGAAAGCCCAATTCTGCAAAATATCTAAAGCACTTCTTTCAGACATACAAACAAGGCTTAAAATTAGCTATGACACACTTGAAGAAGAGGAGAAGATATATTTTTCTCTCTATGGATTTCCTCTATCCCTTTCTACTCTAGCAAATTACCGATAACTATCTTGTTGTCTAGCCATGAGATGGGGTGTAATAACCTAGCGCAGAGAAGTCTCTTACATCCCAATCCCTGTGATCAACACTTCAGTATGGGTCATGTGACAATATCTTTTATTTTTCATTTTGGTAGTATGATTCAGCTCTAGCATTGGATAGATATCCCTTTTTCATGAGTTAATTTTGTTTCATATTTTGGATAGATTGTACAGTGCAGGTAGGCACCTCGAATGTAGCTCAGAAAATATAGTATGAAGACATTCTGTGTTAAAAATGTAGATACAGATAGCAAAGGACATACCCCTTTGTGTTAGTGAGTGTTTGTAGTTAGGGATAGGATAAAGTCTCTTTAAATCTCCATTCTGGTCTCACGGGATGAATATGATAGATAGGGGGCACTTCATGGCAATTTGGGATCCTTGCCCATTATTGAAACCTGTAACCTTGTATCTCAGATTCTCAGTTGTAGTTATTTTCATGAGTATATATAATATATCTTAATTAAAATTTTGTTTAAAAAAAATGGATCACCAAAAGAAAGAAGAAAATTCAATATTGGGAGTCACTTTTTCATCATAGCAGAAGATTATACGACATAAGAATAAAGGATGGATCTGGGTTGGGAGGATTGTTGAGTCTCCATAACTTGGAAAACAAGTGTCTTGTAGAGGTCAATAGTAAAATTTGTATGATGCAGGATCACCTATATGAAATGGGCATAGAATTTGGAGGAGGAGGAGCCTTGGTAGCATATGTGGCGCATCACTCACAACCTTAGGATTTCAGTAATTGTTCTGTTGATATGAGTGGGTTGCAACTGCTAAGGTTTGAAGGTGATTATTTTGGAATTGTATATATATTAATATCTGGATGAGATGGCCAGATCTTGAATGGCTCTACTGGGATACTTTTCCATTCTCCTCCATGGGTTCTCAGATTCCTATAAAGAACTATTTTAGAAGTGGTCGAGGCTGCAGAAGCCACTAGGAAACATTGAGAATGAAAGTGATTTTTTCTAGTTCTGAAGAATGTTTGTGCTCATATTTTGACCTTGCTAGAAGACATGGGTCTTGAAATAATCATATTTAATATTTAAGAGTGCATCGTAGGAGCCTCCACAGTTAGCAGAGTTGACCTATCTCGCCTCCTTATGGTTACCAAAGATGGGGTAGCTGAAGCATCTAGAAGTTAGAAACAATTTCTCTGAAAGGATGCACAATTAGATTTAATGAATATATGGGGAAAGCTTACATCCTAATATTGCGAGAAGAATTATTTCGTATCTACTCCTTGAAGCACTAAACTACAAGAGTGCATGATGTCATTGCAATATTCCTTTGGTAACTTAATAAACCTCCAACATATTTATGATTCAAGAAAAGGTGCTAGTTTTACTGCTTCTTTCATAAATCACAGGGCAAAGCAATTTGATGTTACAAGAATAATGAAACCCCGAGAGTCCACATTGAACTTGAGCACAAATTTAGACTTTCTTACTATACAGGTGCGGAGGAAAGAGTCTTGTGTAAATCCTTATCAGATTCTTAAGCCTATATGCCAATTATTTCAGGAGTGAGACTTCTTTGTTAGTACATAAATCTATAAAGAAGACTAGTTTGCAGTCTCTCCTTATGCCTCGGTACCACCTCACTATTTCCAGACTCTAGTATGATGCAGTTATAGATGTTTCATTTTCCTTTGGTACCTAAAACAATCCTATTGAACTTCTTTTATGGTCATCTGCTGGACATTAATAATTATTTTTGATCTTATTAATCTTGCCAAGGATACCCTCTCTTTGAATGGATTTATTCCTTCTTCTAAGGGCTTGTTAAGGATAATTATGATAGGTGATTCAAATATTGAAATTTTTTCATACCTTTATTATGTTGTATACTTCCTTATTTTAACATCGTAAATAGCACTCAGTAGCTTAAAATTGGGTTCACTTAATTTCTACATTCAAGTCGATGCATTTTATTTTCATAATCTTTGACCCTTTGGAAGTATTAACTACTTTTTTCCAAGAATTTAATGGTGTGATAATGGTGGCTCTGTACATTAGCTGTAGCACAGTTAATTAACAGAATACAAGGGTAAATGTTTGTGGTGTGCCTTGTAGGCAACACAAGGTATGCTGATCAATGTTCCTTTCATGGGACTGGTTCATTGGGATACATGTGGAGCCTAGATTAAATATCCAAGCTTGTTTCTTGAAATTTTTTGGTATTGGTGTGTTTATCTCAAACTCCAACTCACCTCCCTTCATATTTAGAGTTTCTTACTATTGGGATTCCCTCTACAGTGGTGATTTCTTGCTTGACATGGAGGTATATTGGCCATGTGATCATTTTAATTGGGTTTTTATCCTTGGCTCTAACTAGACATATGATCTACCAGTCAATAAAAATTTCAGCAGAGACTATAATTTATCCTATTTAAAGAAAAATATCATCAATTTTTGAAGGTTGGAACTGGGTTTTCTCTTTGCAGGTCAAGAACCCCTGTAGCCATGTTCTTCCCATTTTCCACTTGGTAACATTGGTTGTTGTTGTTACCCCTCGTGTTAACATGATTGGTAAATGCATATTTCAGGGGTAACTTGCAGGATGCTCAAGAACCACAGACACACACTTATTTTTCGTGGAGAGTAGTCCTTCATGTGATGATCTTCCTGGATGTTTAGCATAGTGATTCTCCTTGATAATGATGTGGTTTGCTTGGTTGGAATGATGATTATAGCCTTCGCAAGGTTATATTATCAGTGGAGGTTGCTTTATTGGTGCATAATGTTCTTCATGAACCAACATCAAGGTGGTAAAATAATCACATCTTGGTCACTTTCACCTTGTGTTGCATGGTTAGATCATAAGTATCCTCTGATGTGGTAATACACTTACCTAGTTTCATTCACATTCATGCCATTTTTCCATATTTTTACCTAGGAAATTTGTTTTTCCTAGGCAGGGAATACTTGGGAAAAATTGAAAGTAATTTTGAAGAGCCTAGCTTTGTGATAGCCTTTTATTATATTTATATATATTCAATTCAAATTTTAGAAAATTTTTGGGCCAACTCGATACCTGAAAGTTGCTAAAATACATATCATACTGGAATAAATTCACCATAATTCTTTTTGCAACAACTAGACAAATCATTAAGATAAATGGGGAATTATGTTTTAGGTATAGGTGAAGAACAGGAGTCGCACACACTTGAGTTGAATTTTTTCAGTGATATGTTGAGATTTTTCATGTCAGGACTAAATTTCTGTTCACATATATTTACCAGATTGAAGACTAAAGTCCATATTTTCTATTGCTAAGGTCCCCTGTGAAGGAATTGGATTGGAGCATTCAGAATTTTTAAAGCGAGTTAAGAAGAAACTTTGTGATGACAATCCAAATATATCATGTCCCTTGAAACTTGTTCAGGAATTACCTAAACATTGTTTCATTGAACCCATACCTCTTAGTGAATAACTTGAAGAAATTAGAGCAATTTTTCTTGTTCCAGAAAATAGTTATGAGTGTCCTCTTAATTTTGTAATAGGCGTGCCTATTGGAATTTGGTTGTTGATGGTTTTGGGAGACTTGGTACAATATAACCAAACAGATGTCAATGAATTTGAAGAAAATGGTGGAGTAAAATCTGGTTCGGTTACTTTTCCATTTAATGTTGTGAAAAAAGGTTCATCATGTTTATTAGAATTTTGTGTTATGATGGAACGCCACTTTGAATTTGAGAGAGTTCTATTAAATAGATCTTAGGTTGTTCCAAAATGGGAACTTGTTTCACTATCCCATGATGGGCTCCATTTTTCCCTTTGGTATTTGGGCTTGCAAGATCTTATGTCCATTGAAAAAGTTTGCAAGTCTCTACATGCTGCAGTGAAATATGATCCTCGTCTATGGAAAAATATACATGTGGAGTATCCTCTAAGTGAAAGGATCACTGAGGATACCCTCTTAAAACTTGCTGAAATGTCTCAAGGTCAATTACGAAAATTGACTATAGTGGAGTGCCTGAAAATTATAGATGATGGACTGAAGCAAGTATTCGACATCAGTCCAAAGCTTACAAAGGTTGTTATATGTCTTTGTGGTGAACATGGTATTCATTTTAAATGGCACTGATGTTATAACAACCATGGTATTCATTTTAAATGGCACACTTTAAATAATACACTTGTATTTTGAATTTTATTGCAAAAATTAGGAGGATAGAATTTAACCCCCTGCGCCAAGAGTATGAGGTTTTCTATGTGTCGATTTCCATGGAGAAAATAACAAAATCCTCTGAAAACTTTTCAATCTTGGGAAGCTAATGGAAAATCTCCAACCTCTTTGAAAGAATTAACACCTGCACAAAGAGTAATAGTTTTTCTCTATGTAGATTTCCATGGAAAGAACAAGAAACTCCTCTGCAAAATTTTCAATATTGGGAAGATACTGAAAAATATCCGATCTCTTTGGAAGAATTAACACCTACACCAAGACTATGAGGTTTTCTCTTTGCATATTTCCACGGACAAAACAAAAAAATCCTCTTGAAACTTTTCAATGATGGTAAGCTACTTAAAAATCTTCAGCCTCTTTGGAAGAATTAACAACAACAATAGAAATAGAAGCAAGTGATGAAAAGGCTCAATATTTTCATCCATCAGGGATTGTAGAGTTTTGGGTACTGGGGGAGTCAAAACATCAACAATTCCCTCTAGCTTCTAATCGGGTTCCGACTTACTTTTCAAAATTGTTGTTTCGTCATGAATCAAAATACTATCATAACGGAGTAGAAATCACTTACTTGTATTTTACAACTAGATCAAATCAATGTCATGGATTTGTGCACTAATTTTTTTTTCTTGTGCTTAAGCCCAATGGCTATGAGCAAGGTCTGGAGTTGGGAATATGGTCATTATTAGTATTCTTTATGCTTTAAACTGTAATAATGGCTCTGAAGACATCTCTCATGGAAAGGGGAAGAAATAAAGAGCACTAAGAAACTATTTACAATCTCAATGGAAATGGGGATATCAGAGATTCAAGTTTCCATTCATGGCCGTAAATTCTTCCAGAAGATTCATTGTATTTTTTAATGGGATTGAATCTCACCTCTCCTCCTGCAACATCAAATAGAAACAAGACAGTGGTCACTAGTACAAAAAGGCTAATTAGTTAGTCAAAAAACGACTAAAATTTGCATATAAACGACTATTTTTCAGTCGGTGACCAATAGTAGCTAATTGACAGTATCTTATAACGCGACCAAATTTTGGTCATTTTTAGCTTAGTCATTAATTGGTTATCTCAATTTTGTTATCTAGTTGTATATTTGGTAATTGATTTGGTCATTGATTTAGTCATTGAATTGGTCACTAATTTAGTCATTCATTTGATCTTTCATTTTGTCATTGATTTAGTCATTCATTTGCTCATTGATTTAGTCATTGATTTGGTCATTGATTTGGTCTTTGATTTGGTCATTAAATTTCACAATTAATGACCAAATATACAACAAAATATATTACTATATGATCACCTGATAAAATCAATTAATGACCAAAGAACTATGACCAACATGTCGGTCGTGTTATAAGATACTGTAAATTAGCTACTAATAGTCATATATATGCAAATTTTAGTCATCTTTTGAAACCAATTAATGACTGAAGAAATGTGACTAAATTTTAGTTGTGTTATAAGATACTGTAAATTAGCTACTAATAGTCATATATATGCAAAATTTAATCATTATTTGTAGTCACAAATTTATCATTTGCAGTAACCATTTATTCATTATATAAACAACTAATTTAGTAGTTTATATTCATTTCATTTAATTTCATTAATAATCATTATAAATGACTAATTTAGTCGTATATTAATTTTATTTTTGTTCATTATTAATCAACATAAATTAATTTGTATGATTTAAAAAATCTCATACAATGTGCATGTTCATCTAATATGAAAACACAAAGTCACATATTTTAATTACAATACTAAACAACATCAAGTGCAACTATAAATAATTTCAACCACTTAAATTATATTATATGAAATGTTAAAGTGTTACAATATGAGTTTCCAACTTAATATTAGTTGGACTACAGTTTACACATGAAATGATGTTTCATCACTTCAAAACATTATCGTTGTGTTGTCAAGGCATTACAGATGAATTCACCAACTCTTAAGACTTGATCATCAGTCTTTATATGTGTGTCTTATGTGAGATATTGGCTCTAAGAGTATCACCAAACAAGTTCTCCTATCTCTTTTTGCATTTGTCACTCCAATGTTATTGCTCTTCTCTTTTTTCAATTCATGCTTCTTACCATCAATACTGATTTCATTTTCTGAAAACAAAAGAAAATACAATGTAGTGTAAGAAATGAAAGACAATGAACACTAGAATATAACATAAATTAGACTATAAATAGTTTATACAACATATACCTTAACATCAACAATGTCAAAGAAATTTTCCTTGAGCATCAATTTCTGCAAAATAAATGTCACGTTATATTTCCCATTTCTCAACATGCTACATACGATAAATTTAAAATCACATAAAACCAAGAGCAAACCATTTTCTAACCAAAACAAACAAACAAACAATGCCTCTAATAAAACTTCATTATAATATTAGCAAATGAAAAGAGAGCTAGAGGACCATTTGTGTTGTTTGACTTTGCCTATTTTTGTTATAAAGTGCTTGAGCTTCACGAACCAAAAAATGTGAGCACGAGCTAAAAAATAACCAACCATTCACTTGTCAACATGAAAGATCACAAATAAACCACAAAATTGATCAGGCATTAAAATTGTGAGCAGACTGTCTTGAGATTTTCTTCTTGAGAAATACCTCAAAATCTCGGTAACATTTCAGTCTCAATGACATCACAGTGTTGAAATTACCTCTACCTCAATTCCGTACTACTCTTATAATATTATTTCGATACCACAGTAGTGAGGAGAATGAGTTATAAAGGTGTATTTACAGTTAAGGCTCGGTGTGACAAAAATATATCAGTATAATATGTATTACAGTGAAGATTTCAGTGTTATAATCACAGGTCAACTACAATCTCGGTATAATCAATCACATGATAAGTATGACACTAAAATTTGGAACTACCACAGTGAAAAATCTATCACTGTTTCGTGCTACCATAGTGAGAAACATCTCACTCATTCAGTGCCATCACAGCTTGATGAGAAGTATGTCATTTCAGTTTGATTGTATCACATAAGGTCTCACAGAAATGGTCAAAAAAAGTCAGAGACATGTACAAGAAGTATTTACAATAGAAGCACAAAATAAGGTCAAAATAGTAATATGTATACACAGTGAAATACTACATTCAAGGATCTCGGAATAGCTGCTTACATTGAGTTTGAAAGAATCTGAATTCTTTCCTATGAAGTTGACAGTGCAAGAACCAACTAAAAGAAAGAACACTAATATATCTTTTATCAACCACCATCAAGGCGACCAAGCTAAGGCTTTTATCTTCACTTGTCAAGTAAGTATATTTTATTCTATAATCAAATTTGGTATAATGACTTTGTTTTTGCAGGGAAATCTGTAAGCTGGTGGGGTTACCAAGATTCCTTGCATAAGGAGGATAGTCACAATCCTTGAAGAAAGTAAAGCCATGAAAAATATCTGAAGGTCAAGATTCATATAAATACATGGAAAAGGATAGAAGGGCTCAAGGATTCTTCTAAAATCAGTCAAATTCCTTACATCCCTATATAACATGATTGGAGACATCAAGAGAATATATGATAATTTGAAAGAACCATTCAATGCTATAAAGAAGGTCATGACACTTAGACCTGATTTACACAAAATTGAAGGTATCAAAGATTGAAGGGATATCTTCATAAGATCTCAACTATGAGATCTGAAAGAGATGATAAGATGGACAAGCAGGAAAAATGAAAGTTTAGAAAAAGTGAAAGACTTTTGGACATTACAAGAAAAATCCTGATCTAAGCATGGAAAGAACTCCCAGTGAATTAGCTCCAAGAAAATATCTCTAACAAACATTACTAATGTAAAGTAGTCATCAAGAACAAGGGTCATTATGGAAACATATCTCTAAACCTGATGACATATTGATGAAGTAGGCCAAGGAAATGAAGCTCTTCATTCTTGAGAAATTACTACAGGATGACTCTAAGGGAAAAAGGTATGAGGTATATATATGTGCTGACATTAGATGTTTTGTAGTCATGTCATGCGGTTGTAGGTAATGGAATTCTATACTTAGAAGTATGATCTATGCAGAAGTATCTCTCAAATGCATGGACAAACAAAATCAATGTTCTCATGGAATATGAGGTGGTTTTATATGAATGAGCAACTAGGAAAGTTGTACGTTCTTGGGAATCAAGAATGTGCAAAGAGGATGAGGTCATGAAATGCAACCATGTAAAGAGGTAGTTATCATCCAAAAGGCAATAATATGTGACTAGGTGATCTCTTGGAAATATGTGTAGACTCTGATGGAAGTCTGGCAAAGAAGGAGACCCTCGGAAAGACATATAATTAGGAGATGTGTCAATATGTATGGATGATTTCGATGCTTACGGGAAGATGTCATGGTGAAAGATCATCATTGAGGTAACTTTTGTTTTAAAAGATTCATATGTAAATGTTTATCCAGATGAATTTGTGCACGGCTGCTAATCATGAGAAAGGATGTATGATCCTGGGAGATGAGTCGAAAGAAAGCAGCATGGCACAATAGTGGACCAGATTAGGAAGTATTTTGAATCACTCTGATAGCTGACAAGCCTCAGGATGGAAGTGATGAATGATTTGTGCCCTATGAAGCTAAAATATGGAGATTCCTCAATACCGAAATCCATGACATCGAGGAGAAGAATTCTTCATGAGAAGCTGGGTGTCTCACCATTGTTGTTGTAGGTCCCTGGTTAAGAGGGAGCCTGATGGTAAGCTTCTTACCCGGAAGAAACTTGGTAATTCTTAAGGATGAGCTTAGGTACATTCTTTGTATAAGAATGAGTACATTCCCTTACGGAATAGGTCCTCCCTAGGAGGGAGAGATAGACACATCATTCTGTTCTTGGGAAGACAGAATGGAGGATTGGGTAATCATCTGGAATTCGATACTCTTTGAGAATGTGATCGGACATTCAAGATAAGATATGTTGCAGACCAATATTCTTTGAGGGATAGCTACCTAAGAGAAGAATAGTCCAAGAAGGTCATACTTTGGGAACACCCGAGTGGAGTATGTACCTTGGAGAGACAATGACAAAGGTGTCTATAAGTCATGTGTATCACTAGCATTGAAGCCCATTGTCTCATTGAAGAGATGGGGTTGTTAGTCAAGGCCTTTCACTAGTACAATGCTGGTTGATATAATGTTATACAGATGCAATTACCAATTCGATTTTTCTTATAAGATTCTTCTGTTTCTGAGTATCTGTATGAATACCTCCCTAGTTAAGAGGGAGGGTTGAAGCGTGTAACTAGGTAGGTCTTCATTATGACTATGTAATTATGTACTTATGTAAAGATGAAGTCAACAATAATAAAATGAATTTTTCGTTTACTTGCTTCATGGGTTTCATTAGCAAGATTCTTAGTATAGGTCTACATAATTCTTCTTGATGTCTATTAGGTACATAAGTGTAATTACGAGTCATGTAAAATGCGTGAAGAATATCCTCCAGGACGTTGCAGAAGAATGGCTTAAAAACGTTGAAGATATGCCTATGAATTCGGCCTACAAACAAATGTTAAAGTCGGCCTACTTAATGGCTATAAGGTTGGCTTAATTACTTGGCTAGAAATACTATATAAACCGTACATATGTTGTGGTTAAGAGAACATATCTGCGGATGATACTGAGGTTATACAATGTGCAAAAGAAGAAAGTTTTGTGGATTCTCCTGAGGCAATACAGTGTAAAGAAGGGAGAAAAGATTAGGTTAACGTCTAGGGTAGAACACATTAAAAGAAAGAACAAATTTTCAGATCTGTCTCTGATGTAATACATATATTTAAGTAACAATTACAGTCAAGTTTAAAGTTAACAAAAGGTGGAAGAAAGAACAAGAATTGCGTATTAGTTTGAAGGTATCACAAATCAGATCTAAGGACAAGATTGTCTACGTATTAGTTTGAAGGTATAAAAAATCATATCTAAGGACAAGATTGTCTACATATAAGTCTGAAGGTGACAGCGTTTGAAAGATAGCAAATACAAGAACAGTTTTGATTGCGGACTTATCTAAAGGAAGAACTGAATGATACAACTTCCAAGGTAACTGAAGGACGTATTCTACAGAAGAAACTAAAGGTTAGTAATTGCTAAAGTAATTGGAAGATTGAGATATTGACTAAAGGATATGATTAAGTTATCTCTGAGGAAAGAATTGTAAAAGTCAGAAACCTCAAGTAAGGAAGGTAAATCAGAGATTTACCTTCCTAACAATATTGCAAAATGCTCAGTTACAAGAAAGATAAATTTTGTCTCTACATTTGTATAAGCACTTTGATAATTGACTTGATGAAGGATTAAATCAGCAAGCTCACAAGTAGTTATCAAGAAGAGAATTTGTATTAATCTATAGCCCTTAAATTCTCAACATATAATTCATAATCGCACATGACCATAGACTGTAGCAGTCTTGAAATAAACTCAAACTTGAATAAGAACAAACACAAAATTTCAATTTGGTGGTTTATATGATATCCATTTGATAATAGCTCACTCAACATCCATGTTTCAGGTAGTATTTGGTGTCTTTTTATGTGGAAAATTTTCCAATGGGGCTAGATGTTTTGACCTTTTCTGTTTGGATCTAAGCTTAATATGAATATGTATTGGATTTTTGTTCTAAATGAAAACATAGGTTCTTCTTTTTCCTTTTCTGTTTTTCTCCCTTTACATATATATGTCATGAATTTTCATAATTTTAAACAAAATAAACAATCATGTTAATATGTTTTAACATATTGCAATTTTAAAAATAAATATACAATTTTAAAATTTTAGCTAGAGTTTTGGAGGAAGCATGAGAATTCTACTTGCTTTAGCTAGCATTCTTGATTCTTGTGCTGATATATATCTGGAGAATAGAAACTAGGTTCAAATGGGCATTAAACCCAAACGTTACACTTATTTTCAGATTTTGATTGGTCTAAGCAAGCCTGACAACAATCTGTAGCACTTTCGTTATGGTGCATCAGACCCCATTTAACTGTAGCTCCATCACAGTCTGTATGTGGTTCGGCATGGCATTCAGAAGAAAGTGGCCTGCCAGGTATGATTCCATCTTCTGCAGAAACAATATCAAACTATGCATCAGGCTTTAATTGCACCATTTTAAGCTAGGATTCTCCAAACCCTTGCTGCCCTTCGACAATTTGAACAAAGAAACAATATAACTCATTCAAAAATAACACACCTAGGAAAAGGTGGAAAAGAAAACATATGTTAAAACAAAATACTTTGAATTTTAACATTTCTTCACTGCAAAATGCTAAATTCCATTCTCCCACATGTAAGTATTCAAATTGTTAAATTTAGCAACATAACAATAACCTTAAATATGTTGAAAAAGGGAACCTAGAGAAATTGTTAGGAAACCATAATCCTCAAGTCATAAACTTAAAAATAGATAAGACTACTATATGAATACTTTGTAAAATAGGCTCTCAAGACATAATGCAGTGAAGAGGACAAAATACTTTGGTGATGCTAACCTGGTAGTCAAAATCCCAAGAAAACAAAAGCGAAAACACCAAACTAATATTGCCCATATATTGATTACTGATCTCAGATCCATCCTCCAACATCTTTCCACTATCCTCACTTGAAGCTTCGGGAGGTAATGAGAATCCAGCTTCCTCCAACACAGGGCCCTAGTGAGTCTCCAATACTTTTGCCACCATCTCTATTCATGGGAACCCCAATACATAATGTATAAACACACACCCAAATTTGGGAGCTTCGGACCAAAAGGAGCAAGGAGGAAAGGAACCTGATGTCACCAAAAAATACTATGCCATCACAACTAACGGACAAGCCATCAGTTGAAGTCACACATAAGCTGAATAGAAAAAGTGCATACCAGTGTCTTTGGCTTCTCTGGAGGAATTCACATTGGCTTTCATGGCTTCACATTTCTTAGCTTCTTCAAGATTTTTCATCCGCTATTCTTCAAGGGCTATCACTTAAAAAAATGTAAGCATTAACAACATATTTATGTGACTGCCAAATTCTAAAACAGTCAATATTTAACAATCAATAGTTTGCATTGTTACTAAACTGGGTAACACTTTAATTTTACATTATTACTCAACTAATGGGTTAACAATTTACAAATGTTGAGGAATCCAAAGCTAAAAATTTGCTGAGATTTATATAATGAGCAAATGTATGATTTATTGAAAGTAGTGGTGGTTTGGTGAAGCTATTATTTGCGAAAGTTGAAATGTTGCTAGATAATTTGTTTCCACTAACATTAAATAAAAGCATAAAAGAAACTAGAAATTAAGGAATCATCCCTCTAAGTTGATTGCCTCTCAAGCGAGAAAATACAAGTTCCTGCATCTACCCAAAACTATAAGAATTCTACTAGTCAAAAGATTTTGACACAAATTAAGGATCTCCAAGCTACTACATTCAACCCAACCCTCAGGAAAGGTTCCATTTTGAGTTTTTTTTAGAGCCCAAATAATATCAACACGAGGAAGTGTGACAAGATCTGCAGGAATATCTCCTTGAAAATAGTTAAGCTCCAATTTTTCACTGTCTGATAAACCATTAGTAGACTCAGAATCAATATAATTTTTTCCAGGGGTGTAGTCCAGCGGATTTGTGAACACAAGTACATAATGCTCATGGAAATTTCCCAGCTCCTTGTGAATCTCATGAGTGAGGGAGTTCCTTAAAAATTCTAGCATTTCAAGCATGGATTGTTTGCCAATCTCTATTGGGATAAATCCATCTAAAATATTTGGAAACAGGGAAATGAAACTTAGTCTAGAACAATTCCCCAACTGTGCAGCTCCAATTTTTCACTGTTTGATCTCATAATCAATATAATTTTTTCCACGGGTGTAATCCAGCGGATTTGTGAACACAAGTACATAATGCTCATGGAAATTTCCCAGCTCCTTGTGAATCTCATGAGTGAGGGAGTTCCTTAAAACATCTAGCATTTCAAGCATGGATTTTTTTCCAATCTCTATTGGGATAAGTCCATCTAAAATATTTGGAAACAAGGAAATGAAACTAATTCTAGAACAATTCCCCAACTGTGCAGCTCCAATTTTTCACTGTTTGATAAACCACTAGTAGGCTTAGAATCAATATAAAATTTTCTAGGGGTGTAGTCCAGCGGATTTGTGAACACAAGTACATAATTCTCATGGAAATTTCCCAGCTCCTTGTGAATCTCATGAGTGAGGGAATTCCTTAAAAGAGCTGCCAATGAATGGAACTTTGAATGTTTTGTATACTGGTCATCAAAGAGGCATTTGGATAGACTCCTATACATATTGTCGCCTATTGCAAGACCGCGTTTATGAGAAAAAGGCTGCAGTGGGAAAGGGATTGCATTCCCGCATGATCAAAGATGCATTTGAACTAGACATTTTTCTGAACACAAAACTTGTCATTTTTTATGCGAAGTGTGGTAATCTGGAGGATGCACACCAATTGTTTGACAAAATGCCGAAGCAAAATTCTGTCTCATGGGTTGGAGGAGGAGGTTCTAAGTCCTTTTGCACAAATGGGAGAGGCAATCATGACACCAGATGCATTTTCTCTTGGAAGTGTTCTTAAGGTATGTTCTATATTAGTAACACTTGAACTTGGGAAGCAAGTCCATGCCTAAATTATCAGAAGTGGGTTTGGGTTTAATGTTGTTCTCATGACTACTCTTGTTGACATGTATGAAAAATGAAAATGCATCAAGGATGCACGCCGAGTATTTGATGAAATTTATCTTAGATATTTGGTGTCGTGGACTGCCATTATTGTAGGTTATGTGGAACAAGGGAATTGTAAGGAAGCCCTGAATCTCTTTTGTAAAATGCCTTGGTTTGGCATCAAGCCCAACAAGGTCACATTTCATACTGCCAGTGGCTTCGTATCAGATGTTCTATTAGGAAGTGCCCTTGTCGACATGTATGCTAAATGTGGGAGCATAAAGGAGGCACGACAAGTGTTTGACTTTATATCCCCGAGGGATGTGGTCTTATGGACTGTGATTGTTACAGCTTATGGCAAGCACGGATTTGGAAAAGAGGTTCTCCAACTCTTTGAAGAAATGAAGCGATCGGGTTTGAAGCCTGACGATGTCACCTTCTTGGTTATCCTGACTACTTGCAGCCATTCAAATCTAGTGAATGAAGGTTGGCATTATTTCAATACCATGACTCGAGATCACTGTATTCCACCAAGAGCAGGGAATTATGCTTGTATGGTTGACCTCCTTGGCCGTGCCGGGTGTTTGGATGAGGCATATGATTTTATCAAAAAATTCCATTTAAACCTAATGTCACTGTTTCGGAAGCCTTACTTGGTGCATGCCAAGTCCATGGCAATATGGAGCTAGGAAAAGTTGTAGCAGAACACCTTTTTGAGTTAGATCCTCAAAATACTGGAAATTATGTCATGTTGTCAAATATTTATGCTACAACTGGTAAGTGGCGGGACATGTTAAAGTTGGGGAAAGCAATGAAAGACAGAGGTATAAAGAAGGAACCTGGATGCATTTGGATTGAGGTAAAGAGCAGGGCACACGTATTCCCTGTAGGAGATATATCACACCCACAAATATAGGAGATCTATGCCATGTTGCAAAATTTATCTGGGCAGATGAAAGAAGCTGGGTATTTGCCTCAAACAAACTTTATAATGAATGATATAGAAGAACAATAGAATTACATACAATGTTACACCATTGGTAAGATGCTTTCCATTGGAGTTGTGAATATCACCATACAACCTTAGACGATGATCGAAATAGTAAATAGCCATATTCTTGCAGTGACATAATCAGAAACTGTTATGCAATTATTGTGGTCATTCAAGTTTTAGACTTGAAGCTGCCACTGCATTAAGGGTTTTCCACTACTTACATCATTCCCAGGTTTATCTGTGTTCTATGTTTTGATCCATGCATCACTTTCTAGTAGCATTCCCTCAAGTCATTAATTTTAATACACAAAATGATGGTACTTGTGGAGATTGCATTTAGCAATTTTTTGCTGTCTCCAATCGTCGGGTGAGATATTGGCATTTCATTTGATTATATCATTTCAATGTAAGTGCAAATTATTTTGGGATTCATTTGTGAAATTTGGAACTGTATATCATAAGTTATGGTGACTTGATGGAAGGGATTCAGGCGTTTATATGGTTCTATTGTTACCGTGATGCTATATTTGGCATTTACAAGCCTGTTGTGATCAATATTGTTGGAACCAGAACTGGAACTGGACCAGAACCAGGTGGACAACTATGCTAATTAAAAATACATAAATGACACCAAATATGCTAATTAAAAATACATTGAGAGAGACTTCAATGTAAATCCAAACTTTTAGACACCAAATATGCAAAGTTTTTCCCATGCATATAGCATCAAAGCCTAAAGGCCTTTTTCTCATATTTTATTGCATATTTTCATTTACATAGGTTACAGGTATGATGGTGCACCACTATGACTTGGTTCTGAAGGTAATTCCAAATCAAAACTGAAGGCCAAATTGGTCGATCCAGCTGGTTTGGGATGAAACTGCTCTATCAGTCCTGTTCACTCTCTTTCCAGTGTGAATTGGTATAGACTGGCCAGTTCTGATCTGGTTCGTCTGGTTCTGATAACACTGATTGTGACAAGAAGAATTCCTTCTTGCTAGAAAAATGTAACATATCTCTGTGATTATAGATATAAATAAGCTTTAGTATTCAAACCCATGAAAGCACCATGAATTTTCCATGTGCGGATGCTGCTTAACTAATTTTCCATTCATTGGCAGCTCTTCCATTCATTGTGAATCTCATGTAAGCATTAACAACATATTGATGTAACTGCCAAATTCTAAAACAGTCAATATTTAACAGTCAATATTTTTCATTGTTACTGAACTGGGTAACACCTTAATTTTACATTATTACTCAACTAGTGGGTTAACAATTTATAACTTTTGAGGAATCTAGAGCTAAAACGTTGCTGAGATTTATATAATGAGCAAATGTATGAGCTCCCACATGTCAATTGTTAGAAGCTATGTGAATGATGGAATATATACTAGATAACTCATAGCATATGGCAGAGGGCGTTCATGATGTTATATTCCCAAGGGTGAATGATGTTGATCCTTTAATTTGATTTTGAGAGGTCTCTAAGAACTTCAATGATTTATAATTCCCTAGTACCTCTGCAGGAATTTCCCCTAATATTTGATTGCCCTGAAATTCAAGGCAAAGCTCTGAAATCTCTATTATGAAGAAAAAATGGAGCTATAAATATTCCCTAAAAATTATTTGTCATTTAATAATAATCGATAAGATGATTGTCCTTTCATTATCCCTTCATCTATTAGTGGTGGAGAAAGAAAACCAGTGAAGTTGTTACTGTTTGAAATCATGAAGCACCGTTAGACCCTTAGATAGAATGGAAGTGACTGGATTGCTTCCCCAAAGACCACACATAAAGAGATTAGATAGAATGGAAGTATCTAGATTGCTTCCCCAAGACCACACATAAAGAGAGATGAATAAAGAGCAACAAAGGTGACCTGAGCTTGTGAACTATCAAAAAACTCATCTATTGAAAGCAGTGGTGGTCTGGTGAAGCTACTATTCGAGCAAGTTGAAATGTTGCTAGATAATTTGTTTCCACTAACATTAAAGAAAAGCATAAAAGAAACTGGAAATTTAGGAATCATCCCTCTAAGTTGATTGCCTCTCAAGCGATAAAATACAAGTTCCTACATCTACCCAAAACTATAAGAATTCGACTAGTCAAAATATTTTGGCACAAATTAAGGATCTCCAAGCTACTATCAATATATGTTATGAGGCCTGATAAGGATGATATCCTTTGATTCATAAGAAGATTCTTCTAATCGACTGAACAACCATATTTTTTATATTGCAATCAATTGTTCTTGTGGTCTTCACCATGCTAAAAAGTGTCAGGCATCAGGTTTTTGTTATATTAATGACTTTGTGCTGGGAATTTTGGAGTTGCTTAAACATCATGCCAGAGTTCTAGATGTCAATATTGATGTCCACCATGGTGATGGAGTTGAATAAGCCATATATTTTACTGGTAGGTATTTAATGGTTACATCAGAACATTTCAATGCAGATGCTTGTGTCTTATTTTCTCATTAATGGTATGTCTGGTGTAGGTAGATTTTAAGTTTTCATATGATACATGATGGTTATTTTTCTTTCTGTTGTGAAGCTATAATTTATTAAGCTACAAAAATAATGACAAATTTATTGGTTATTCCCTCCCAATGTTAAGAAAAAGTTTACAAAGGTATACAATACTTGATATATAGTTAGAATTTGCATTGCAAAACTAGTAAGGGACAATAGGTGGTCTAGACTCTGTAGCAATCAGCAAGAGTGACTATGGTCATGCACCACATGCTGCACATAGTTTCTCCTTCCGTTTTGGCTTCAGGAACTAAATGTTTAACTTCTTAAATCTTAAATGTCAACACTCAATGGTTGATAATGGCATCACTTCAGACAAACATAAATATCTACATGTTCCTTAAGAGGAACACTTCCATCGTTGACTATCTATTCAGTATCTGTAAGCTAGATTTTCCTATGTTAGTATGTTCTTGTTGCACAATTTGTCTGGATACATACATATAGACATGTACATGGGCACAATTGATGTAAAAATAGTAAAATACCAGTGCAAACAGACACATGAATTCACATAAAAATGCTAGTTACTTGATACATAATCCCTATTCACCCTTGTCACATCTTAACATGCTATCCATTATAAGTTAATGTTGAGGAAGAATCCATTGTTTAGGCAAGAGAAAAATCTACATATGGATGCATAGGAAGTGAATATTCCAGTTTTTGGGATGGCAGAATATTATACAGGAAGTAGTAGCAAGTTAACACAACTTGTGAACCATCATATTTAGGAATAATGGAGAAGAAAAATGAAGTTTTGACAATGACTCTTTAATTGTACTTTAAACTCGTTATTTAATGCAACCACATTCATGAGTAGGCGGTGGAACTATAATATTTCAAATATTTTATTGAGTACAAAATGCATTTATGTCCAACAAACTTGCAAGATTAAGACATGGAAAACCAACCAACAACTAACAATGAAAGAGGTTGATCCCAACAGTGATGGAATGTAGTTTGAATACCTTATTTTTAAGTTGGAAATTACGTAGCATTGAGTTCTGTGCTTCTTCGCTTTCATGATTTCCTCATCTCACACCAATTATCTGCCCTAACTTTTGCTTTTGAATTTAATCCCAACCTAGCGTTTTCCATTGCACATGTGGAAATAAAGAAAACAAATTTTCAATGTCCACAAATGAACAAAATAATTCAATGGGACTGTTATCTGAAATCCTTCACAAGGTGATAAGGCCAGTGGAATAGGGAAGTGTCGCCACTATCGCCGAGGCAACAACTTTCCTCATTTTAGTGAAACTCTGCCTATGCCCTTTCTCCTAGACCTATGCATAAGCACAATATCCATATCCATCTCCCTTGCTGCCATTCGCATCAATACATCCTCCCTGCCCATCACCCTGTGTCTCCTACTACCATTCTTGTTCCCCATCACTCTCCCCCAACACATATCCTTGCAAAAAAAATTCAAATATATGGACAATTTACTCATTGCATTCATTGATTTTAATTTATTTATCACACATATTTAATTGTTATTCTCGCAGATTAGTCAAAATTTAATCAACATGTTGGTAGATTTATTGCATATTTTGAAGGATTTAAGACTAGATACATGCTTCCAATTCACTAATTTGGAAGGTTAAGTGACAGATTTTGGAGTCTGGATCAACCAATTATCCTATACATGCCCTAGAACTAGCATGCTTTGAAGTGAGGATTATTTTCTACAACATTTGTAGCATTCATAAACTGTCCAATCAAACCCCTTGGGATTTATTCAAGGGAAAAAGTGATTGACAACCCTGCCTGTCTGATTTTGGATTAGGAGCAGAGAAAACTTCACTTTGAGAGACCATGGATTCTACAAATCAACAAAGAAGAATGCCCACTGAAGATAATGAATCCCACAACTCAGAAAAAGTAGTGTTCTAAGTATTGACATTTACATTAAGGAAAATCCTAGTTTTATATTTTCTAGCTATAAATTGCTAATATCTTTCCATTGAGAAATTATACTTTCAATTATTTCTCTATTTGAATGTAGATCTAGCTAAAAGTTGCAAAACCATTTAAATCATTTCTCCAATATTACAATTTCCTACGATTTAGCAACATCACAATGGATCCATAATGATGAAATTTATATATGTAAGATTCTAAATGATTGCAGTTTCGAAACAAACCTGTGATTCCCATGGGGAAAATTGTTGATGCACTTCACTCACTAGATCTCCCTTTATAACTAACTGTATAACATGTCCATTCATAAAATTTGCTAAAAGTCACCACTTATTAGCAACAATAAAATTAAGATGGGAAGAACCATACCTTAAAATTACCGATTTTAAGAGGTAAAGTATAGTTCATTTAGTTTCGAAAGAATTTTAAAATTTAAAACTACAAATGCATACATAAAATACACTTCTAGTTGGAAATTAGTTTAGATCATATATAATTGTGAATATTCTATTGTATAAGAAAGAATGCAGATAACTCATCCTCCCAGTGCATGTTATCCTAGATGATGCAACATTTCTTCTACTTAAATGTTGTCGATGTACCAATGCAAGGGTCAATTCTCACAGTTGTGCTAGCTGGAAGTCCCAACAGGGAACTGATTGATTCTCCAAAATTGTTCACTGCATACCAGGCAACCAACCAACATAATCAAGTGGAGATGGGAGATGGAGGACTCAGGCTCATATTGACTCAAAGGGAGAAAGATTCAAAAGTGACACATTCAATTACATGAAGCAAATAGAATGGAATGGCATGGAGGATAGACACAACACTCAGGATATCCAATAACAACAGGTCTTGACACAAATGGAGAAAGAAACAACCACTACAATCAAACAGGGCAGAGTCAAAGGTGGCTATTCATTTCTATTTTTGGCATCCTTCCCAGAAGCCATGGACACATTTTAACCATTTAAAGGATTAGGGCACCAGAAGGAATAAAATCTCTATGTTTCTAAGCCAACCCCACTGATTTAAGATACATTAATGAGTCAAATAAAAGTGAAACCTGTCTAAAGAAATTAGTAGGACCTATAGCTTCAACAAATTAAGGATTTTGAACGTGTTTCTTGTTGGAATGCAGCCACTATAGAATTAATTGTTGTAAAACTTGATGAAGCAAACTATAGTTGGTAGAACCAAATTTTATGAAAGCTCATATGGAAAGAAAAATTTTGTTTTAAATCTACAATAAAAAATGCATGCTAAAATCCAATTTAATTATGTCCTAATGGTGGTTGAAATGGATCCAAGAAAATTGTGGCATTGTATTTCATGCAAGATATTGGGCCTTATATTTATTTTACTACAAATTTATTTTCTCATACATGTAAATTAGCAACTTTTCAAAAGGAAAGGAAACTAAAACACTCTATGCAGCATCTGGCCAGGCTTAAAATCATGAATGAGGTGAAGCCACCCACTTTTTCCACAACAATCATCTTAATTCAGACTAGTGAGAATCTTACATATCTAAAGGTAAATATCAGAATCTAGTATATGTGGTTTCAACAGAGCCTAGAGGTAATGTTACCCACATTTTTGTTTAAGACAAAAATGGGATAACCAGGGGATCTATCCCAGTTCAATATATGTTGGTAATACATTATGAAACATATCAACTATACTGGAATGGGACCATAATTCTTGAAGAGTGAGGAAATGTATTATTAAAATGGCTCTAAATTGATAGGTGAATATGAATGCATGAGAAAGGTAACAAAAAATAATATCATAGGTTCTGATCTCCTGGAAGAGTCCTCTGCAGAATCCATATAGTGCACAGGCAAGGAGGGTGATAGCACAGTAATACAAGGACCAGAGGAGGGATAGTGGATGGGTCAAACCTATCTAATAGAAGAACTGATCACATGTCAGTAGTACTCCTGTAGAGATCAGTTAAACAAGGATAAGAGACCTTTCTAAGGTTTGTATTTTTATGGAAACCAGTATTCGCAATGTTAGAATTAAGGATTCATCTTGACAAAGACGAGAGGAGTGTAAATTTGTAAGCCTATCCAGGGAGGTTTGTCTAAAATGCAGTCATTACAGTCCCATCCTATTTCAATGACACTCAAAATCAAGCAACCCAAGCTCCCAAACACATGATCATTGGAGTTCAAAGAATTTGGGCAGATAGCTAACATGATGGCTATAGGTACATCTTTTGGAACCCTGTCAGCTACAGAAGTAGAGGCTCAGAAGAGACCTTGAGTTGGGCATGAAAATTTAAATAGGACACCACAAAAATTCTACCTACAATCATAAAACAAGTCTTGAACTAACTTTAACCTGAAGGGAGGAAAATAATGTAGAGAACAAAGACTAATTTCACAGCAGAAGTTGCCCAAGATAATTAATTGGTGTAAGGTATATCTCCTATGTATAATATATATAAGTATGCACACTGGAATTAAAAAAGAAAATTAAAGAAGGTGGGGAACCTAGGTTTGGGCCAAAATCAGCTTTTGTTGTTGGAACCAACCTTTATTTCAGGGGACCTGTACACATGTGAAATGAAATTTATGATGGGATCACCAGTGCGTGTAAAGTCTTGTGACCATTGCTAAGAGAAATTTTCTCATCCTATGGGGGATTTCCTACTGAAGAGACCATTTATTTGCATAATAGACACATGGCAGAAATGGGGTGCTCAACCTAGCTTCTGAGGACACATATGATAATTTTTCCCACCTTTAAAGGGGCCAGATGAGTTGACGTTGAAGCACTATACACTTGGAGGAATCTTGGAGGTGTAGTTTTCCCTTTGGTAATTCCTTTTCCTTGATTTGTGAGCCATTTTCCCACTTCATAACGGTTTTGTGACCCTTATCGTAAATAGTTTGAAGGTATATACACCCTTTGAAGGGTCATTTATTAGAGGTACATGAGCCTATATCATAGAAAAAGGGTTTAGTGCCCACTTTGAAAGACATTTGGAGGAGGAACTCCTTTTTTTAGTGGAGGATTTGTTACATCTATGTGGGAACTCGAAGGTCCCCCTCTCCCACTTGGTCAATGGCATTGGGAGCCCTTGTACCCACCTTAGAGGAGAATTTTTGGGTTTTCTGCCCTCTTTAGAGGCTTTTGGTTAGCAGATTTAAAGACTTCTTCGATAAGCTATGATGTTGATGGGCCTTGTGAGGCTGGATGCCATGCCAACAAGCCCTTAATCCCCTTCATTTATGGAGATGGGCACTTTGTGAGGGCTCATTATCCCTAATCATTGTAAATGTGGCATGAATTCCCCTAAATTCATGTAATTTTCATTAATTAATTGTACAAGAGGGCCTTTTCACCTCCTTAAGCTCGAATTAGGGATTTTAGATTAGAAAAATAATATTTCACTGCGAGGGAAATTGAGAACCTCCTCTATAAATATAGGTACTTTCCTTTCATTTTCTCACAGTTGGATTTGGGGGAGAAATATCTTAGAAGGTCTAAAATTTCTGTGATTTTTCTCTCCCACAATTTGGCTATGGATGGAAGAGTTGAGTGACTTTTCTTGGGTGCAATTGGAATGTGTGTGATCTCTTTTCATGGATGATTATGGTAGATATCTTGGATGATGCTTGGTGAAGTAAGATAGTTTATTTACTTTTTCCTAGTATATTGGAATGTGTGTGATTAGGAAAGGCAACTAAAACACTCTATGCAACATCTGTCCAGGCTTAAACTCACAAATGAGGTGAAGGCATCCAATTTTTCCACAACAATCATCTTAATGTAGACCAGTGAGATAATCATTCATCTTACATATCTAAAGGTAAATAATAAAATATAGTATAAGTGGTTTCAATAGAGCCTAGAGTTGTGCCTACCCACATTTTTGTTTAAGACAAAAATTGGATAACCAGGGGAGCTATCCCAATTCAATATATGTTGGTAATACATTATGAAACATATCAGCTATACTGGCATGGGACCATACTTCCTGAAGTGTAAGGAAATGTATTATTAGAATGACTCTAGTTTGATAGGTGAATTTGAATGCATGAGAAAGGTAACAACAGATGATATCACAGTTTCTGATCTCCTGGAAGAGTCCTCTGCAGAATCCATGTAGTGCACATGCAATGAGGGTGATAGCACAGTAATACAAGGACAAAAGGAGGGATAGTGGATGGGTCAAACATGTCTAATGGAAGAATTGTTCACATGTCAGTATTACTCCTGTAGACAAAAGTGAAACAAGGATAAGATACATTTATGATGTTTGTATTGTTATGGAAACCAATATTTACAATATCAGAATTAAGGATTCATCTTGACAAAAACAAGAGGAGTGTAAATTTGTAAGCCTATCTAGGGAGGTTTGTCTCGAATGCAGTCATTACAGTCCCACCCTATTTCAATGACATTCAACATTAAGCAACTCAAGATCCCAAACACATGATCACTAGAGTTCAAAGAGTTTGGCAAGACAACTAACATGATGGCTATAGGTGCATCTTTTGGAACCCTGTCAACTGAAGAAGTAGAGGCTCAGAAGAGACCTTGAGTTGGGCATGCAAATGTAAATAGTACACCACAAAAATTCTGTCTGCAATCATAAACCAAGTCCTGAACTAACTTGGAACTTGAAGGGAGGAAAAGAATACAGAGAACAATGCCTAATTTCATAGCAGAAGTTGCCCAAGAGAATTAATTGGTGTAAGGTCTCTCTCCTGTGTATAATATATATAGGTATGCACACTGGAATTAAAAAGAAAATTAAAGAAGGGGAGGGGGGGAGGGGGCATAGGGAGAAACCTAAATGTGGGCCAAAATCAACGTTTTTTGTTGGATCCAACCTTTATTTAAGGTGATTATTACATGTGAAATGAAATTTATGATGTGTTGACCTGTGCGTATAAATTCTTGTGACGATTTCTAGGAGAAATGTTCTCATCCTATGTGTGATTTCCTATTGAAGAGCCCATTTTTCACAACAAACACATGGCAGAATTGGGGTGCTCAATCCAGCTTATGAGTACCTAGAGGATGCATTTTCCCACCTTTAAAGGAGCCAGATGAGTTCACTTTGAAGCACTCTACACTCAGAGGAATCTTCAAGGCATAGTTTTCCCTTTGGTTGTTCCTTTGCCTTGCTTTGTGAGCCATGGGCCCACTTCATAATTGTTTTGTGACCCTTATAATAAATAGTTTAAGGTCTATACACCATTTGAAGGTTTATTTATTGGAGGTACATGAGCCTATATCAGAGAAAAAGGGTTTAGTTCCCACTTTTAAATATATTTGGAGGTGGAACTCCCTTGTTTAGTGGAGGATTTGTTACAACTATGGAGGAACTTGAAGGTCCCCCTCTCCCACTTGGTCAATGGCATTGGGAGCCCTTGTACCCACCTTGGAGGATAATTTTTGGTTTGTCTGCCCACTTTAGAGGCTTTTGGTGGGCCTTAGATAAGCTATTCTATTGATGGTCCTTGGGAGGCTGGATGCCATGCGAATAAGACCTTCATCCCATTCATTTGTGGAGATGGGAACTTTGTGAGGGATCATTCCCCTTGATCATTGTACATGTGGCATGAATTCCCATAAATTCATCTAATTTTCATTAATTAATTGTACAAGAGGGCCTTTGCACCTCTTTAAGCTAGAATTGGGGATTTTAGCTTAGAAAAATAATGTTTCACTGCAGGGGAAATTGAGCACCTCCTCTATAAATATAGGTGCTTTCATTTCATTTTCTCATGGTTTGATTTGGGGGGAGAAATCTCTTAGAAGGTCTAAAATTTTTGTGATTTTTCTCTCTTACAATTTGGCTATGGATGGAAGAGTTGAGTGACTTTTATTGGGTGCAATTGAAATGTATGTGATCTCTTTTCATGGATGCTTATGGTAGATCTTGGATGATGCTTGGTGAAGTAAGTTAATTTATTTACTTTGTCCTGGTATATTGGAATGTGTGTGATTAGGAAAGGAAACTAAAACACTCTATGCAGCATCTGGCCAAGCTTAAACTCAGAATTTCTCAACAAATATAGTCACATAGATAAATAACAATCACACAAAAGACACATATCTTTTTTTAGGAAATCCAAAAGGGAAAACCTGCTTGCTTGATGTGGCTATTTTATTTATTATTATTCAGCACTTGGATCTATTACAAAGCAATATGACTCTCTTGAGAAAGTGTTCTGCTTCTCACAAAAATCTCAGCTAGTACAGTTGATCTTGGCCTTCCTTGATCACAACTTGATCTCGATTCCTTCACACAATTGATCCTCTATTTCCGCATTGACTTGCTCTGCAAACCCTGCTCTCTTCTTATTAATCTTGCCCACTTGTGACTTACTACTGCTTATAACACAAGCTCTACATGCAATCAATCTCCTATTCCCTAGTGCTCTTGTTCCTCCTATTTATTAGGACACAATTCCTGCACTCTCCACAATCAAGGCTCCTCTCACACACTCGTGAGTTTTTTTTTCACACAAACCTTTGTGCATAAAAAAATTGTCCTTTCCTCGTGTCTTCATCCTCCCTTTATAGATTCGATCCATGCTAAATAGTAAAATAGGCTAGTTCATATTTAGAGCTTGAGCTGTTGATTGACGAGTTAACTTAGAGTCACACTCTTTATCCCTCTAATAAACACTGGAGTTCTTAACTCGTTCGTCCTTCAACCAAGACTGAAGCCTGAACACATTCTAACTGAACTAATAACTATCACCCAATCCTGTAGTTAAACTGATGAAAACTCCTCTTATAATTGAAGCTCCAACTCTACACGTGCTAACTTGATGATTATTCCAATAAAATGGAAATAACTCATCTTAACTGGAGTCTAACTCATGAGGACAATTCGAGGTTTTCAATGGCTAAGGCACAAGCCAAAATACCATGCTCGCTACATTTTCGACATTAAATCATTTATTCAAGTTGTTTACTTGAAAAAATACTCGGAGCAAATTACCTATAACACTCTCTTCTTGAGTTATTGTGCTTGGATGGTGATATTTTCTCTCATGTTGGATTTATTTCTCAATCTCATGCTATGGGTTCATCTGTAGTGTGATCATTATTAAAGTGTTAATTTTTTTTTTTGTTTGGCTACATTAGGCTTTGTTGAAGTGTTTACTGTAAATATTAAAAATCCTTATGATCTTGTTAAGCAGTTGTGTTTGGACATTGAAATTTTCAATCTTGTGTTGAATTTCTTTTTAAGTTTTTCAAGCTCATGGGATAGGTTCATCTCTAGTGTGATCATTATTAAATTTTTGTTTAAGTTTTTTGTTTGGCTGGATTAGGGTTTGCTGAAGTGTTCACCATAGATCTAAAAACTCTTTGAGATCTCAACAGCCAAAGTCATTTATTAATCACTCCCTATTTCCACACAGAAAGTGATAAATAAGCCTTAATGCCACAAGTAACCATAAAGTAGAACCAAAACATCCAGAAACTGGGAAATAGATAGTTAAAATTAAAAAACAATTAAACTGCACAATCTTAAAAGAAGAAAAGAACGAGGAAAATATATTAAAAGGCATACGTCCTACCAATATAAAGATAGATTTGCCAACAATGTAATTAAATTTCAATATGTGCTATGTCATTTCTATGGTAACCAACCTGCATAAATGTAAAATAATCCAACAATAAACCATCGAAGGGAACATCAACATGCATCCAAAAATCAATTTATAAAATGAAGTTTTCAAAAACCGACTAAATTTCATAACCCTACATAAACAATAGAGGAGACTAACAACATAGTGGATTACCTATGTCTAGTATGTAAGAGGTCGAATGGCGGACAACAATGATTTTTCGGAAAGGCCATTCACTATGGCGCCCTTTTTATTTTCTGATTTGCAGTGGTGCCCAGTTCTCTGGATGAGTACTCTGCCTCCTTTTGTTGTAAATTTTCCTCTGCGTGATCCAGTCTCTTGGTATTTCTTTTGTTATTTTTTGGGTTTTCATTACTCTTGGCCCTAGATGAATGAAGAGGTTGAATGGTGGACAACAATGATTTTTCGGAAAGGCCATTCACTATGGCGCCCTTTTCATTTTCCGATAATTAAATATATTTTAAACTATGGCGCCCCTTTTTTGAGATAGTTATACCATTGAATATTTATTATTAGTTAAATACATTTTAAATTAATAAATAAGGAAAATAGAACCCTATATATATTGAAGTGCTAATTTTATTTTCATAATTACAAAATCGAATATTTACGATTATTTACATATATTTTATTTTAAATTAATAATACTTAATTGGAAAATTGAATCTTATATAGATTGTTGTTTTAATTTTATTTTTCATATAGTTACAAAATTGGATAGTTAAGAAATTGAATATCTATGATTATTTATATATATTTTAAATTAATAACACTCAATAGTAAAATATAATTTTATATAAATATGCTTACAATCTTATATAGATTTGTTTTGGCAATTAAAAACAATTTGAGAAGTGAACTTGACAAATTACTTGTTTGGTGGGTAGTAATCATTAATAAAACTACACATTTATAGTTTTAGTTTTACAGAAGTATTAATGAACACATAAATAGTGATGGAAGTAACTCTAGTTAGGTATTCATATCCATTTTTTATACAAAGATTTATTCAAATTACAGTGGAAATTAAATTATGGTAAATATGGTATTAACTAGAGTATGAGCTATCTTCAAGGATTTTATTTTTGGATAATTTTCCTACAAAGCTTAAGAATAAAATATTAGTGAAAATATATTTTGAACTCATGCATGAATATTGCAACCATGTCCACGAATTATATATATATATATATATATATATATATATATATATATAGAGAGAGAGAGAGAGAGAGAGAGAGAGAGAGAGAGAGAGAGAGAGAGAGAGAATATTAATAATAAAAAGTTTCTTATGTAAAAATATGTGGGCTTGTGAACATGACTAAGTGGACATGGGCTGTGAACATGACTAGGAGTTAGGGTTGGTCCACGCTCCTTTTCTCCGTCCACCTCCGCGACAGGTCCTGTGGGTGCAATATGACTAGGGGTCAGGGCTCACTGCTCGACCCCTCCTCCCAACGCGCCCATACATGTCGTTCAAATATAAGTGGCAATCATTATGGTTGAGAACCACCTGTATGTGAGATGGTAAGGCTTTGGAGTTTGTTATGGCAGGTCATTGGTTTGATTCCCACCAAGGCCTTTCAACCTTTAACAAATTTTTATCCAATGTGGAGGTTCCACGTGGTGGCCTCTAGTTGGTCCACGTGGCAGCTTCACATTGGTCCACCAAAATACACCGCAACCAATAAAATTCAGCCAACTCACACTTTAGTATCAAAATTGCAAATTTTCATTTCTAGAGTGACAATTAAAAATTAATAACATAAATGACAAATTCATATACTTGTTGTACTTAATAATTTTTCTTATATTTTATTCCTAGACTAAATTAGTCATTTTAGTTAGTCTCTTTTAGTTTGGTCACTTATTATCTAGTCATATATTTTAGTCCTGGACTAAATTAGTCATTTTAGTTTGGTCATTTATTTTATCCCTAAACTAAATTATTCGTTTAAGTTAGTCACTTTTCGTTCAGCCACCCAAAATTTCTCAAATTTAGTAGTAATTCACTTGAAATAATTGTGGTGACTAACTTTTTCAGTCACCTAGTTACTAATTTTATCATTTTCTACTAGTGGGTAGAGGGCACAATTCTTAAGTTGAGGAGTCATGGGAACATGGTCCTAGAATACTGGGACGGAACCATGGTTTGGAGTATTGATGCTGATAAGTCTAAAGGCGTTTTAATAGTGAAGAATGCCAATTTTTAGATTTATAATTCTACGAATTCTTTGCTTATGTACGAGGGTTTAAATCTTGTGAAAAAAAGTTGGGATTATCCCACACACACACTCCTACCTCAGAAATTGTTGAAAATAGGGTAGACACTTGTCTCGAATTCATTTGCAACAAATACGTCTTGTGCATGATTAGGGTTGGTTTTTTTCTACACAATATCAATCCAGGAGACTTATTGGGGTTGCAAAGTCTATATTTCCAAGGTGTTATTAGGACCTACTTTTATAATTCATCATTGGTCATACCTGAGGCCGTCTATACGAGCCAGAATTTGCAGGTTTTTTCTAATGAAAATGTAGGCAAATCGTCTTTTTTTTATTCCTGTGATAATGGGATTTGATCGCTACCAATGGGTCCTTTCTATAATGACAATGATGATCATCCTTTTCATATACCATGTCTCTATGGTTCTTGGACAAAAAAATGTTTTAAATTGGTGTATGGGCTTTGAACTAGATTACCCTGTATCTCTGGTTCCTGGACAGAACTGATAAGAATTGTCTATTTCTCAAAGCCTACCAGTCTTATGGGTATCTATGACAAAGGCCAATGCATCTTCCTTCTATTTGAGAAAATACTGAACCATGGGGTAGGGATGTTATAATAGCAAAGGTATTCATTTTAAATGGCACATTTAAAAAAAACACTTGTATTTTGAATTGTATTGCAAAAATTAGGAGGATACAATGCAACCTATATATTTTTTAAAATGTACCATTTGAAATGAATACAAAGGAATGATTATCCCTATCTAACAGTCACTCCTCATAGGCTAATAGCACTTGCAAAACGTCAGGTATAGATTCATAATAGCCCAATTCTCAATTTTCCTATTATTTCAAAAAGTTAATAATGTATGCAGGATCTAAATCAAATTTTTTTTTATGAAGGTTGCTTACATACTTGGATATAATCCTATGAGGATGTCATACATGGTTGGATATGGTTCCCTCTATCGAAAAATTATTCGTCACAGAGCCTCTTCTCTGCCCTCTAAGGCCAATCGTCCTCAACCCATACCCTGCAAAGCATGCTTCCAATCTCTGTACAGAAGTGCAGCCAATCCCAACATCTTGGTGGGAGCTATGCTGGGAGGCCCATAAAACATGGATAGGTTTACTAATGTGAGAAATAATTATTATCAAACTGAACCTTCCACCTACATTAATTCACCCTTAGTGGGTTCCCTTGCTTATTTGGCCCATTTTACTAACTCTTAAATATCCTATCTTCTTCTTCTAAACAAGAGAAGGAATTAGTAATTCTTGGAGATAAGGGTTATAAGAAACCCAATATCCCTTGCTATTTTTCACATGATTTTTGCAGGATCTCAAAAAAAAAATCAATGGAATCTGCAAGATCTCCAAATTTAAAGCAATGGAATGGAATTAAATTTGTACCCCTTTCTATCGTTCACATGATTTATGTAGGATCACCAAAATAAAATCAGTGGAATGGAATTAAAGCTTTTCAATCAAGACTTTGGTCATTAGTAATTTTTTCACATTCATTATATGATGCAACCATTAATCTTACTCATTGACAATTTTTGCAAGTTCATTATAATGTAGATTGTGACATAATCGTGAGTAACATGATATTGAATGAACAATGCATTAAGTATTTGTAGAAGATTTGGACATATTCATGAGGAATATGTTACATTACACTAACCGTTAATTCAATGGTTGAAGGAGATTCATGCTTTCAGAACAATTTTACGCCCTTCATGTTTAAGATGGTTACCAGAGATTTGTGACATATTCCTCAACAATGTCGCATTTAAGCAGAAATTCATTAAATGCTTGAAGGACATTCATGTTTGATAGCTTTTACTGGAGGGTGTGACATCTCTCTCATATGGTGAAACATTTGACTGAGTTTTAGTGGAATAATTATTATTTTCCTTCGAATCTAATGTTAAAATTTTGAAAAAGGTAGTTCATATTTTAACACATTAGAAGGTACATGTCACTCTTGTATTAGAAAAATCCATTTTATTTCTCCACTTTTCTCATAAATTATGCACATTAATATACTTTTCTCATGTTTCATAAGCTTCGTTTTTATTTATTCCTTCTCTTGAAGTAATTTACTTTTTCTTTCCTTCTTGGTTTAAACTAGTTCCTCCATATACCATTGTTGAATAAGGTATGCAGAGAAGAGGGTGGAGATAATATTGATATTGATCATAGACAATCAAGATTTCCTACACATCTACCCCCCCAAGAAATGGTACAGATTCTTGTCTCTTCTCATTTTTGTTACTCCTGGCCATATCACACTGCACAATACATAAATTTAATATAAGAAAGGTTCTAGTGTAGTATTGGTGCATTAATATTGTACTTTGTTTGGCATATTTCATTGCATTATTTTGGTTCCACAATCAATGATTGTGTATCATGTATGGTAATGTGTTTGGTTTGAATGCTTGTGATTACAATTTGGGATCTTCACATTTTTAAGTAAAAGCAAATCAAACATTTTGTTTTTTTTTTATGAATTTATGTTTATTTTTTATCCAGTGGAGATGATAGGTGACTTGGGTTCCTTTTAATCAGGCTTCAACATGTGGCCTTACCTACTAATATATAAATCATCTCTTGATGTTTTCTTCCCTTATAACTATGTCACATTATTCATACCATAGCAAAAAGTAATGGTGTAATACTGATGGGTGCTTGTACTATTTTTGGCATTTTTGAGTGCTTCATTTGGTGCTACAAACAAGTTTGGATGTGTGTTACTTAGTTTGGCACCACTCATGAGTGTTTGAGATATTTTTCTTGGATTGAATACTTTTGATTACAATTCGATTCTTCTAGATATGGATTATTTTCAAGTATTGAATTTAATTCAACATCAATTTAGAAAATGATAGAACCTTATTGTTTGTTGCTTCATTTGTGCTTAACTATCTTTTGCAATATCTAGCAGATATTGATAACAATATCTATTTATCTGTTGCAGGTCAATGAGATTGATTCCAGTGTAGCTCTTAACATGTCTAGGTAGAATTTGGATATGAAAAATTTACCACTGGTAGTTCAGAACACAAAGTATTGGTTAGAAGATATGGAAAAATGAAGCTATCAACTGAAGTATTTTTTTTTCTTCAGTTGACCAACGAAGTGAACGTGTTGGAGGGGAGAGTTCTTGTATTACTTTGGTAGCAATTATTTTTGAATGGTTACAAAACATCCCCAATTCTATGCCACTAAAATCACAGTTTCACACATTGATACGTAAAGGATATCTGGAGTGGAGGAAGTTCTGGGAACTAGAGGAATATAGAGAGAGGTTCTCCGATGGGCAGTTTTATTTGGAAACAATATTGCACTCAAAAACGTTTTATAACTGGCATTGAACCTCTTTAAGATTAGATTGGGATGCAAGGGCTCTGAATTGGTTTTTATTGTAAATATTATTTCCTTTAACATTAATGATTATGCACACAAGTGTCAAGGCTCTTGTGTGATGTTTGAGTGATATTTCAGTATTGTTTGTAAAGACTCTCTTTTTCCTGTGAAAATTGGCATCCCCTAAAATTTAGACAAGAAGGTGGGTTGGAATTGTTGGGTGGCTCTAAGACTCGACAATATCATAATAATACAAAAAATAATTAGATGTTAGTAGAATAATATTCTAAAATGTGGTATTTACATATTAATAATACTGTGTTGTTTAATAATACACTTTATTAGACAATAATATGGAAGTTAAATAAAATCTTTGTCAACGAGAAAATGTTGAAATAATTATTTAGTCTCATATTCTACTTCATTTTTTGTGATCCTTCAAGTGGCAAGGCACCTTCTATTAAGAAAATTTTCCTCTGTGAGGTGTTGTGCTTGTAAGTTAATCATAAATTTATAGATTTTTTTTACTTACTTTTGACGATGGGTAGTTCCAATAAATGGAAATTCTTAGTTGGGTTCATTGGTTATCCTCTTTATATAGGATTGACTTCTGATAATAGTGTTTTATGCCCTATGTAGACGTTTTTCACTAGAATGGAAATGCTTAATGGAGAAGGCTTGGTGTCGTTCTTGTGAATGTGCATTGTAACTCTTTGTAAAATTATAGAATGATTTAATTGTAATTTTCACCTCATTGATCTATTTGGAGGGACAGAGTGGTACCTGTAGCTCTTGAGGTACCAGAGGATGAATTTGGAAGTGACGATGATGGTGGTCATCAAATACCAGTACCGAAGAAGAGAAGTAAGCGTCTCCTCTGAATTTTGCTGCCTTTTTGGGTGCTTTTTGTTGGAAAACATCTTTGTTTCTATCTATGCACTGTAATTCATATGGTAAGCTAATATTTAATTCAATCAATCTAGTATATAAACTATATATACTCCTAAAATATAAATATTATGGAAAAATAATTAAAATTTCAAACTCATGAATTTATTTTAGGAAAAGGTTTTATAGATGCTTTTTTTTTAGGCATACTTGTGTGTTAATTCAAAATTCAAAATTCTTTGCAGAATTATTGTTTGTAAAATCTATTTATTTCTAACTATCTCTTCATGTAAAATTTAGATACATTAAAGTTATAACATCTTATAGCTTTTAAGTTGCACTAATATATCATAAAGCACTGGTAAAAGACAATATGTTATGTCAAACTCAATGCCATTTACTATGTACAACGGGATTTTCACATTTGTGCTTTACCCATATGCCATTTGTTTTATATGCTTTCTATATCATCATTCAAGGCATGAATTCTTATAATATATTGAGCCCTAGTTTCTAACTATCCTCTCTTCAATTTATTTGTAAGGATTAAATACAATCTAATTGCATAAATTACAACTGGGGTAGAGTAAAGACTCGGTATTAAAAGAAACCATAAGCATTAATTTCTTCAAAGTATTATAAATGAATTTTAATATTACTTGAATTTCCATGCTTATGTGGAACATGGTCGAGAGAAGGACCTATAACAACAATGGATTTCCATGAAAGATTTACAATTTTTTCAAACATGAAAGTTGTGTTGTGTTACTAAGTTCATTCATTATTTTATAGATCATTACACGTCAAACTGACTTTACTCCTTAAATGGTATTGCATTCAACATTGTGTAGAAGTATGATTTACATGTATCAATCAAAAATATGATTTTATCTATATTTGATAATGCAATCTGAATACATCATACAATACATATAAGTGTTATGGCTATGAAGTTCACTATGAAATAATCTATTGATTGCTACTATTACTATTATATAATGGGTGCTCTTCCAATGGCCATTTATTAGCTATGTGAAGAAGGCTTTGTGGAATTTGTATTTACTATAAGATTATGCATAGCTGAGTTGCAGACAACTAAGTAGAATTTCTTAGGAAGTTCAGAGTATGTGTAATTCATAATGATATTTTCTTCTCTTCATTGATGACTTTTCAATGTGTGTGGTTTGACCTAAGCCATTGCATTATCAAATGTCAAGGCTAAAAACTCGACCTATATGTCAACTACTTATGATCGTTCCTAGGAACATGAATCCTAATTTTTGTAGGTTTAAAATTTATTACAAGTTTTCTCTGTTGTGGTCGAATTTGTGGAGGTTGTCTCAAAATTTATTGAAGGTACCATGGATCTAAATTTCTTATGAACTTTCAACACTATAACAAACTTTGGTGCAAATTTTTGATCAATTCTCACTTGGTTCAAGTTATAGATGTTGATGAAAATTTTGTGTGCATGCATGAGAGTTGGGTGAAAATGCACAATGTTGTGTAGCATTAGTGTGATAAATATGGGATAGTGCAAAGCATAGTTTTTAAGATTAGTCTCAGTTGAATCATACCTAATCAAATCAATCAAGTTTATTGTTGGTTGAATCATTAATTGTTGGTTCAATGGACAAAATATCTTGCAGGCCCAAATACCAAAGGGAAAAATGGAGCCCATCATGGAGTTTTATTTGTAATTCTCCACCACTGATACCTTCCATGCTTCCTCAAACTCCTCTCCAGCCTCAATATCAATGCTAGCAGTAGCATGAGGAATAAAACTACGATCAGCAGAACTAGAACGCATTTTCCAAACTGCGCGAGAAATACCTCCCTCATGAGTCACCATGTGCCGTGCTTGGTCTCAGTGGTTCTCTTCCTTCAACTACCATATCTTTATTGGAACCAACACCTAGAACTCCACTAGACAATGATTCACCATTTTTTACTAGTGATTCGCCATTTGTACCGGTGATTCACCATGATTTTACAAGATAATATAATCTCATGAGAGATTCACCAAAAAAATTATATATAAATATTATATTATTAATAAGATGGACTTCCATTTTTCCTATGTATCATGGGGATTCACCCATTTATTATACATATAAATTTATGGAGGGTTCTTAAATTTTCCCGTGATGTGCATAACTTATGCATCCAAACACTTTGAGATGAGATACGTTGCAAGACATACCTGACCATGCTTCTTTTGGTACTTTATTCATCACACTCTTTGTAGGATATTATCACATAAACAACGCATGAAACTGCTTATGCCCAATACTCATTAGACAAGTTTCTTCCTTTTAGCATGCTCCTTGCCATGTTCACAATTTTTTTCTGATTCCATGTTGTTTGCATAAATCATGAAATGCCTTTGAATCATATTATCCACCATGATATGACCTTAATAACTTGAACTGACGATCACTCTGGTTCTCTTCTAAGGCTTTGATTTCTTTCAACACTGCAAAAGTTTCAGACTTCTTCTTAAGAAGTAAACACAAATTGTTTTTCTATAATGATCAATGAATGTGAGGAAGTAACATCTTCCACCAATTGAATGTGTCCTTATAGGCCCACACAAGTTTGTATGCACCACCTCAAGTGGATTCTTTTCTTTGTATGCAACTCCTTTTGGAAAAATTTCATGATGTTTCTTTCCCACTATGCAACACTCATAGGTAATAGTAGGTTCTTTGATGGGAGGTAATCCTTTGACCATATGCTTCTTCTACAACAATATTAAACCAGAAAAGTGTAAGTGTCGAAACCAAAAATTTCATAACCAATAATGATTAGAACATGCCACTGTAACCAAACTAACCTGATTATTGTAATTCATGATTAGAGGAAAGAGTTTTTTCCTTATCATCTGCGCCTTTGATATAAACTTCTTTCTTCGGGGCTTTTCATAAATAACACACTCTTGTCCCTGAAATATAACTATGTATACCTTCTCCATCAATTGACCAACACTTATCAAATTATGTTTGAGACTAGGGACATAATATACCTCTGAAATTTTCTTTGTCTCCCCTTACTTGGTCATAATGTTGACCACTCCTTTTCCATCTACATCCATAATCTTGTTTGTCCCCAAATTTACCTCTGTTTCACAGATTGGTCCAAATTTGCAACTTCTTGTTGCATGTCATGTGGTCACTGCAACCACTTTATAATAGACACACATTATTAGAAGGTTCGGACATGGTATGAAAACCTAGGAACATGGAGTTAGTATTCCTTGTCATGAAATTACCTCTTTAGTTTCCTTGATAAATTTTCTTCTTCCTGCAATCACAAGGATATTGACCAAATTTATTGCAATAATAACATCTCACCTATGATTTGAAAAGCCTTTGATTATTGTTGAATTTTATGTTGTTTCTTCCACTTTCATGTTCATGCTCTTCTTGGCCAACTCTTTGACAACCATATCTTCTGCCTCGTCCTCTGCCTCTCGATCGACTTTTTCCTCGACCTCTATCTATTGAAATAGAAACCTCAATTTTGAAAGAAGTTTATAAAGTGTAATCCTTATTTTTTTCTATCCTTGCCTCATGTGAGAGAAGTGATCCCATCAACTCATCAATTTTTAGTGTTTCCAAGTCCTTGGCTTCTTCTATGGCTATTACCACAACATCACGTTTGGTAAAAAAATATGTTAGGACCTTCTGAACCACTATTTGATCTTTAATATCTTTACCATAAATTTTTAACTCACTTACGATAGACATGACCCAATTCATGAATGAATTGATGTCCTTTGTTTCCTTCATCTGCAAACTTTCAAAATCTCTCCTAGTATTCTACAATTTAACAATATTGACTTTGGCCATACCTTTATAGCTTGCTGTCAAAGTTTCCCATGTTTCCTTTGCTGAACACGTGATCATAATTTTCTAGAACACTGCTCGGTCCACTCCCTGTTAAATAAGTTGCAACACTTATGAATTATTCCTTTTTTCTTTCTTCCATTATTCCCTCTCTGCATCAGTGAAAGCTTGTTCTTCTGCTTCACTCTTAGCTTATGAAAACCAAAACTAGAGATGATACCAAAAATCATGTGCCTTCAACATGGTTGCCATTTTAATGGCCCACACATCATAATCCTTCCCTGTGAAAGCAGGAAATTGTGGCTGGAAACTCGTTGTTGCCATATTTCTTTGAAGCTTCTCTTCAAAATCCTTATTTTATAAACTTTAAAAAATTATTATAAATAACCCTTAATTAATTATTTTTATATAAAAATAATCTTTATAAACAAAATATTTATATAAAAAATTCATTAAAAAATTCATATAAAAAAATAATCCTTTTTGTAAAGTTTCCAAAGCCTTTATGCCTTTGAATATTAATCCTTTAAAACACCACTCCAATTATATTAAATCAAATTTTGGATTAAAAAGAACTTTGGAATTTGAAACAACCTTTTCACCAAATAAATCAACGTAACATGACTTGTTGACTTTGCACTTTAAAAAAAATATATGCACTTTGCTCTATTAACGCTCCCATTGTGATGATGGTTTATGTGCTAACGCTTTTGATGGTAAGGAGAATCGTGTTATTTCTCTAAGGCTTTAAAACCATAAGGAACCTGCTTGTTTTGAATCTGAGGTAAATCTACCATTCTTAATGTGAGTCTTTACTGGGCCCTCTAGTGTTATAACACCCTGAATACCACTACAAGGTGTTTTATAGCTCAACGAAGAGAAAAAAAATAATTATTTCTCTCTTATCTCATAGATTACTACTGATCCACTCCCACTGGCTCTTTATAACTTCGCTCTGATACTAATTTTTTGGAAAGGAAGAGGAGTAATGATCAGAGGCTCAATATTTTAGCTCAAAATGAAAGTTCTCGGAATTGAATGAAACTAGAATGACAGCGACCACCCTGTTGCAAGGAATCCAATGCAACTCATTTCATTCAAAACCAAGATCATGTGAAGGAGTTATGGTCTACTGATCGCCATTTAGAACAAGCAATTTTTTATTAAAAAATTATAGAACGGGTACAGGCTATGACATGGAAGGTCAATCAGCATTCAAGGAATCTTCTTCATTTGTAATCCAATGGCAGTTTGACAAGTGTTACTCTTGGATTTTCCAGTTTGGTTTGTGAAGGTAAACTTTGTTCAATGACCTCCTAAGGTTGAATTTGGGTTAATGATATTATGTGCTTGAAAATTTCTATTCTTTTAATTAATTAATGTTAAATTAATATATATATATATATATATATATATATATATATAATTTCATTTTAAATATTTATTAATTTTAAAAACATTTCAAATTCCACATATTATATATAATACAAACCCAAATAAAATCAACGTAATATTCCAAAAGAAATGTATTATCATAGTTCAAATATTATTAATGAGGAGCCATATGTTTAAATGTTTTAATGGAGAAATATTCAAAGGCGCAATATTATGTAGCTAAAAACAAGTAATGGGGTCGATGTCCGGGTTTGAACCTCTAACCTGCCCCCCAAGAACTAAGTGCCTCCACTGCTGCGCCATGGGCCCATTCCATTGAACATCTATCATCCTACCTTCTATTTAAATGTGCCTTATGCTCCAGTGGCGGGAACAGAGGGGCCAACCCCTCACAATATGTCCACACCCTATAACCGTGTGGAGGGCTTAATCGCTAAACGCGCTTAGCACTAAACATGAAGTTAACCCAAGCTTATAAATAGTTAGTGACATATTTAAGTTGGAAAAAGAGTTGGCGAAGCGCCATTTTTGGTGGAGAACTCTAGTTTTAGTGGAGTTAGCTCGACAATTTCCACTTTGCAGGCAAAAGTGTAGGAGATTTTGTTTTTCCCATAACCGAGGAAATATTCGACCAATTTTGGCTCAATAAGAGTCATTATTGGTATATTTTGATGTTATGGAGCAATTGGAATAGGTTACAGAGGCAAAGGTTCTCATCTACACAGGATTTTGTTAACTTGAATATTTTTGAAGCCGAGGGCCACCAGGAGGGAAGGCCATGCCCAGAGCATCTGGTAACCAAATTGAGTAAAAAAATTGTCATTTATGATATATTTTGACATTTTAAACTCATTGGATCAGGTTCCAAGAGAATTTTATGCACATAAATAGAATTTTGAGCACAATTGATCTAATATAGAGGCCAAATTTATGTAGCTAGACTAAGGAGATGTAGCCTAGGAGGGGTGAAATCCTTCATAAAAACTCTGTTTTAATGGATCATTTTCTGATGGTTTTCTATTATTTATGTTTATGTTTTTCATCCATTTAAATTCATGTTTTATGCTTTCAAAAACACCCATAAAATTCAGTTTTAATTACATCTTTGTTACACATAATCAACAACGGAACTTGTACATCAAGCATAAGATCAATGAATAAGTTTTATATCTGAAAATGAAATTAGCACAACAATAACTAACATTCAAATTCATATCAAGTTGGTATCAGAGCAGAAGGTTGCTAAAGGTTATTTTCTTGATATTTTCTTGAAGTTTTGTGCAAGTTTAATGGTTTCAATTTGGTGATGTTGACAAGGTTACATTTGCGGAAAGGTGAAGGGAATTTGTTGGTTGCAAGTTATGATATTTGGACCTGAAGAAGGAGAGATGAAAGAGCATCATCCTCACCCAAAATTCCACTCATAGTTGCACTTGAATAACCTCAATTTTTTTCTCAAGATGTTGAGATTCAAGAGGTGAAAGTTTTAGAAGAAGCTGAGTTGATTGAAGAGATACAAGCATCATAATTTGAGCTTGAATCCATCGAAATCATGTGAGTTGTTGGAGAGACTCAAGGAAATTTAGAAGAGGAATATACTAAGAGATACTTCCAATACATAAACAGGATGGTTAAAGTTATGTTTTATGTATTTAATGCTCGAATGGCATGAGAAGGTTATAAGCCTCCATATGGATAAGGAACTTTATATGGTAAGAAGGATGAAGAGAAGAGTTCAAAGGGAAGCGGAGGAAAGCCACCTCCACCTGCACCATCTTCATCAGCCTCATCATTTCCATTAGCATCATCTTCCACTTCCACCACAAAAAGCACTCACACTCACTTAAAAGCCACAATTGGAAAGACTCCATTACTCAAATTGGACATTAAGTTTGAACTTCCTATGTACAATGGAGAGGTAAATGAAGAGAGGCTTGAAAATTGGATACGTCAATTGGAGGTGGATTTCAGAATTCAAAAAATTCATGAAGATGATACAAACATTTATTTGGCTTCATTAATGCTAGAAGGAGTAGCACTAGTTTGGTGGGAAGCAAAAACTCAAGAGGAAATATGAATCCATGGTAAGATATCCATTTCTTTGGTTGGGTTTATTTCTTCCATTAAAAGACATTTTTATCAATTAGCCTACATGAAAAAAGATAATATGAGTAAAATTTTAAGCAACTCAAGTGTCAAATAGTTCAAGGATATACCCAGGAGTTTAGAAAGAGAGCTTTGATGTTAGGAGTAAATTTGAATTCCCAGGATACACTCTTGAAATATATTGGGGGTTTACATTCCTATTTGAAACATACTCTCCTTATGTTTAACAAAAGCAATTTAGATGAAGTTTGTGTACAAGCCACCCACTTGGAGGCAAGGGGAAATCAAAGCATAGATGAGAAAAGTGAAAGCGAGGGTAAATGAAAAGGAAAGTTTTATGGAAGAGGAAAAAGAAATACCTCTGTAAAAAGAGAGAAGGAAAAAGTCACATGAAAAAATTGTTCAAAGACTAGCCATAATGAAGACCACTATTGGCAACATCATCCATAATTGAAACCAAGTAGACTGAAAGCCAAAGAGAAGGGCAAAACTATTGCTATAGTTGAACATGACTTAGGGTCAGATTCAGGAGATGAGACAAAGATTACAAGCAAGGGTATGAAAGGTAAACATATTGAAAGCACTAGTTCTTCAAATTGTTCAAATAATACTCATGACGAAGATACAAGAATAGAAATTTTCCATATAAGAGTTGTCTCTAAACATAGCAAGATTGATACACTTTTTGATAGTGGGTCACAAGAAAACTTGATTTCCAAAGACTTGGTTATGCAACTAGGCCTTGAAACTATTAGACATCCAAGACCATATCCTTTGGGTTGGATATGCAAGAATGAAAACTTCCAGGTTACAAGGAAGTGCTTACTAAGATTCTCTGTCCACTCAAACTTTCTTCATGAAGTTGAACTTGATGTGCTGTCACTTGAGATATCAGGTATTGTATTGGGAAGTCCTGATTTGTATGAAAGGAAAGAAATATTTCATCGCCATGAGAACAAGTATCACTTGTTTAAGGATAATATTGAGTACATAATTAAATTGCATAAGAAGAAGACATGTTTGTCTCTTATACATGCAAGTGAAATGAAGAGGATAGTGAATGCAATTCAAAACTTGACATTGTTGATGATCAAACAAAGAGATGTAATGAATCTCACTTTTAAAAAATATTCTTATGCTTGTAATGAGTTTTTCAGGATGTTAAAAAGTTTCCTTTAAAAGAAGGTGAAAAAAATGTAAAACATTTACAACAGTCAACATTAGTGTTTAGCGGTGTTGGAAAAAAGATGTCAATGCAAGAGAGTGAAAATTTCAAAGAGAAAGCAAAAAAGGCTGCTTGGAAAAGATGTCATGGGTTCCACAAATGCTGGTTTATGGTTTCCAAAAGGTACATGGAAATGTTGAAGATATTTAGTCAAGATTCGACGAAAGTAAAAAGTGATATCAACTAAAAATCGCCATGGTGACAGTGTGCAAGGTGAGAAATATTTTAAGTTTCCTTTGATTGTTGACCAAGGTAGGAACAAGATGGTTTCTACAAAAATAGATTGTTTTTCTACAAATTCAGAAATATTGTAGCATGATGGTGTCAATGACAACAAGAGAAGGTCACAAGAATAAAGGAAAATTTTGACTTTTTGTGAAAAACTCAAAATGATGAAATTGGGAAAAATTTAATGGATAGAGATTGGAAGGGTGAGGGTATAGTACCCTCATCCACATGATCAGTAATCAGAGATAATTTGGGGTTCAAAAGACTTCTAGTGGGGAGGAATGATGAGAGGCTCAGTATTTTAACTCAAAACTGGAAGTGCTCAGAATCGAATGAAACTATAATGATAGTAACTGGCCCGTGGCAAGGAATCCAATGCAACTCCTTTCGTTGAAAGCCGAGTTTGGATGAAGAAGTTATGGTATGGTGATTGTCATTCAGAACAGATAATTTTTTCTTAAAAAATGGGAAAACAGGTACAAGCTAATGGTATGGTAGCACAGTCAACATTCAGGTGATCATCTTCAATTTTAGTCCAATGGGGCTGTGATAAGTGTCACTCTCGGATTCACTACTTTGGTTTATGAAGGAAAAATTTGTTCAATGACCTAAGGTTGAATTTGGGTTAATGATATTATGTGCTCAAAATTTCTGTTTTTTTAATTAATTAAGGTTAAATTAATGTGCATATATATATATATATATATATATATATATATATATATATTCCATTTTAAATCTTAATTAATTTTAAAAACATTTCAAATTCCACATATTATATTTCATATAAACCAAAATCAAATGAACATAATATTTCAAAGGAAATTTATTATTATGGTTCGAATATTATTAATGAGGATGCATATGTTTAAAGGTTTGAATGGAACAATATTCAAATGTAAAATAATGCGTAGCCAGAAAAAAGTAACAGGGTCGAGGTCTAGGTTTGAACTTGTGACCTCCACCCCAAGAACTAAGCTCCTCCACTGTTGGGACATGGGCCCATTCCATTGAAAATCTATGCTCCTACATTCTATTTAAATTTTCCTTATTCTCTAGTGGTGGGAATGGAGGGGCCAACTCGCAGGCCATCCCCTCACCATATGTCCACACCCTATAAGTATGTAGAGGGCTTAAGCGTTAAATGCGCTTAGCATTAAACATGAATTTAAACCAAGCTTATCATTTGATTAACAAAATATTTAAGTTGGCAACAAAGTTTTTGGAACACCATTCTTGGCGGGCAACTCCATTTTTAGTGGAGTTAGCTGGACAGTTTCCAGATTTTGAGGCAAAATTGGAGGAGAATTTGTTTTTGGCATAAATGAGGCAATATTCAACTAATTTTGGCTTAGGAAGAGTCATTCTTTATTTATTTTGATGTTATGGCACCATTGGAATAGTTTGTAGAGGAATAGGAGCTCATATACATAGGTTTTTGTTAACTTGAATATTTGTGAAGCCCACGACCACTAGTTGGGAAAGCCATGCCCAGAGCATCTGGTAACCCAATTGTGTAAAAAAATAGTCATTTCTAACATATTTCGACATTTTAAACTCATTGGAACATGTTCCAAGATCATTTGATACATTTAAACATAATTTTGAGCACAATTGATCTAATACAAAGGCCGAAGCTATGGAGCTAGACCAAGGAGATGTAGCCCAAGAGGGGTGAACTCCTTCATCAAAAATCCGTTTTAATGGATGATTTTTTGTAGAAATTATACAACAAGAATGTATATTTTCAATTCAATCGATATAAAAATTTAATAAATCTAAATACTGAATTGTTTTTACAAATATTTTGCAGAATTAAAAAACACAATCGCTAATCACATAAAGAAAAGAAGAATTAAATCACACACAAAACAGATAATTTCCCGAGGAAATCTTGCTACTAAAAACCCCACTATATTCTATTGTATATTTAACATGGATCATGAAACAAATACAATGTCTACTCTTCTTCTAAGAGTCTCCAACACTCAGCTATCTGTCTCACATTGTCCTCACAGAAATCTGATCAATACTTAGTCAATTTTCAGCCTCCTGATAGCCTGCTTTTCTTGCGCAATCCCTAATGGAATAGATCCATAAAATATAGGAATTATGGCCTTCCTTGACTCTACAAGTATCTTGGGCACTCCAATGGGTGGTTGGTTGCATGTGTGCAAGAATATAATGTCACAATTGATAGTCAACTTCCCTTTAACCTAGATCTCAACTGGGTCTCCACTAGATCTGACATGCATGTAGCTAATAATAGTAAATCCTCAGTTTCATGTGAGATCGTTGATTGTTAATTCATTAATATTTAATTTACTTGATCTCTCACTACTTGTATCTTTAGTTACAACTAGCACAACTGATTTTAACTCACTTAACTAAGTTAAACTGATTACAACATGCATTAACTAATGCACCACTCCACTTCGAACTCTGTTACAACTAGAATTAATCTACATGCCTCACCAGCTACCTCTAACTTGAAATCCACTAGCTAACATATTTTATCACACTTAGTTAACTGATACATGTTATTTTTATTTTTAGATTACAGTTTATTGTCCATTTCTAGTTAAGGGATAACTAAAAATATACATGCACCAAAAACAGCATTGTGGGCCCCACCCTAGTGTAGGTGATTAATGCACTAGGCATGGGTGCTGAAATTTTATTGTTGAATCTCAACACTCCCTCTTAGAAAAAAATGGATTATCCTTCACCCCGATCCTATCTCTATGGTATTCGAATTTGTACCTGGTGAGTGCCTTCGTCGTAATATCTTCATCCCGATCTTCCATGGGAATGTACTAAAGCAACATTATTCTTCTCTACACACAATCTCTAAGATGATGATAATGAATATATATATGCTCGGACCTATCATGAAACACGAGATTAATCAAGAGTTTATTGCAACTCTAATTATCACAATGAATCGTTGTTGGATCCATCTAAGAACCAAACAAAGAAACCAAGATCTTTCTCATCTAGATAGCCTCACATGCAACTTTACTTTCTACCATGTATTCTGCTTCGGCTAAACTAAGTGCCACAGATCGTTGCTTCCTGTTGTACAAATAAACTGTTGTTGACCCAATTCTAAAGATTCCTCCTGATGTCCTCTTTCTGTCGGATGGACTACCAGCCCAATCTGCATCTCTGAAGCCATGTAACTTCACTCACTTTGTCCATACATACCATAGAACATACTCTGATGTGCCCCTCGAGTATGTCAATACATGCTTCCCCACCTTCCAAAAAATCTTGGTAGGCTTAACCATAGCTTGACTCAGTTGGTTAACTATGTAGAAAATGTCCATTCTCGTGTTCAATAGTTACATTAGTGAACCCACTAACTGTCGGTGGATATTATCATCCACTACCTCTCTAGAAGTAGCATCCTATTTCCTCAAATTTCCTGGAAGAGGAGTATCCATGGGTTTTATTCTCTCCATGTTAAACTTACCCAGTCTCTCCTTTGCATACTTTCCTGAAGACACAAAAAATTTACCATCCCGTTGCCATATTTCCAATCCAAGGAAATAATGAAGGAGTCCCGTGTCCTTCATTTCAAACTCCCTTGCAAGATCCTCATTGGATGAGTGTATCAGCTGCTCATCACCAGTCAAAATTAAATCATCAACATAAAGAACACTGATTAATATCTTACCCTCAACCACAATTTGGTACACGTTTGCATCTTCTTCACTTTTGATGAAGCGCAGTCCGGTGAAATAGGTGTCCATCCGAGTGTACCAAGCAAGGGGTGCTTGATTTAGCCTATACACTTCTCTTTTGAGTTGGCACACATGCGACTCACTGTTGAATATTTAGAAACCTTTAGGATGCTCTATTTCCACCTCTTCCTCAATGATCCCATTGAGAAACGTAGTTTTGACATCCATCCGATGAATGTGCTAGCCCATCTGTGCTGAGAGTGTAAGGATGGATCTTATGGAAGAGTACCTTTCCATAGGTGAAAAGGTCTCACCATAATCTATCCCCTCAATCTGTGAGAATCTCCGGGCCACAAATATGTCCTTTTATTTCTCCACACTACCATAAACAACTTTATTTACCTTGTAGATCCATCTTGATCCAACCACTGATTTATCGACTGACCTTGAGACTATCCCCCATGCTCTGTTCTTGACAATGGAGTCATACTCCTCCACCATTGCATCAACCCAAGTTTGTTTCTACACTGCTTCCTGAAAGGAATATGGTTCAGTCAAAATACATTTTCTCATGAGAGCCATGCATCCATTAAATCGGTCAGGAGACTGTCTGTGTTTGTGATGTTAAGTAGTTCTCCGCAGCATCAGGTCTCAATCTATCAGCTTCTGTGGTGCACCTTTTTTCATTTCTGATGGATGGATCTACATGATTATTTTCCTCCACTTCATGATCCTCCACATGTGGTTGATCCACATACTGAGGCTCATCCTTGGGAACCAACAGTTCCTCCTCTACATGCAAGTCCAGCTCCATTTCAAGGAAAAATGACATGAATTTCCCCTCATCAAATTTGATATCCCGTCACACAATAGTGATTTTTTTGTTTTTCAAATACACACGATAATTATGGGTTGTTTGTGTGTACCCCACAAAAATCCCGATCTCAATTTTTAGTTCCATCCTCTTTCTAGCGTCGTTGGTTAGATACACATAAATAGATGAGCCAAAAATATTAAAGTGTGAAACACCAGGTTTCTTAGCAGTGAAATCCTCTTCGGGTGTACTCATGCCAAGTATCCTATGAGGACAATGGTTCTGCACATAAACAACAGTGTTGCATGCTTCCACCCACAAATACATTGGTAGGCCCTGATCATGGAACAACGCTCATGCTGCACCCATGATCATTCTATTCTTTCTCTCTGTGACCCCATTTTGTTGTGGGTTATGAGTCACTATGAGTTCTATTCAAATTCCCTCTTTGCTGCAAATGTTCTTGAATTTCTTAGAGATGTATGCTCCACCATTATCTCTCCTAAGAACCTTAACTTGCTTCCCTGACACTTTCTCCAACAGTCCCTTAAACTCACAAAATTTAGAGAATGCCTAATTTTTCTTTTGCATGAAGAATATTAAGCACTTATGAGAAACTTCACCAACAAATATTACATAGTAATTATGTTTTGTTGTTAGAGAAACAAATAATGGTCCACACACATATGTATGAACTCTCTGAAGGATCCCCGAAGCTTGGTTCTCCTTCTCATGAAAGGTGGAATTTACATAATTTCCCATTGTGCAACCGTTGCAAGGATATAATTGAGAAAGTGTTCCTATTGGAAATCCAGTATAAATCAGCTGCATGACTTTCAAGGCTCTATTGAATATGGCCCAATCTCCTGTGCCATAATTCACCCTCATCGTGGCTCACCAGTTTGTTCACCTTTCCCATCATTTTTACACATCCATATACCTCCATCTTGTAGAGATTCTTAACTCGAATCCCTATCCTCTTGGCTTGTCATGTTATCTTATGTCATAGGAAAGTTTTTCCTTCACTAAAAACAATGTCATAGCCTCTATCCTCCAATGTTGCGACTGAGACTAAATTTTTCTTCAAACCTGGTAGATGCATTACATATTTTAATTGAAATTGTTTACCTGAATGTCTCTGAAAGGTAATAGTATCAATCCTGGTAGCATTGTACCATCCATCATCCCCCATTTTGATATGCATATGGAGATCCTTCTCCTCCAGGTCACTGAAATTTTCCTTGTCTCTTGTCACGTGAAGGGAAGCACCACTATCCAAATACCACACCGATCCCAATGCACTTGATACCATGCATGCAATCAATGAGAAGTGAAGCTAAAATTGTGAGGCAAGGGCCTCACCAGATGCAAATATAGCAACCTTCTTGTTCTTCTTATTTTGTGGATATTTAGTAGAAAAATACCCATGTTATTGATGGTGAAAACACTTCACCTTGGACATGTCCTATTTCTTGCCTTTGGACTCAGATTTACAATGGAATTTCTACCCCTTCCCCTTCTTTTCCTGGGCATCCAAATCACAATCCTATTCATCCTCATGCTTGGATGAAGAGTCATCTCTGGTGTTCCATCTGAACTCCTCCTACACCAAATCTGACCACGTCCATTGACAAAGTCTTCATAACTGTGCCAACTATTAAGAATTCCTAGGAGAGCCAAACTCACCAAATCATCATCAGTGACTCTTATTCCCACATTCCCCAATTCATCCACACATTGGACAAATTTCATGAGATATTTTGGAATGGTGTCACCCTTTCCCATCTTGATCTTCCTAAGTTTATCTTTGAGTGCCAATTTCCTATGGTTATTGCTGCTTTGGAATAGATCCGTCAAAGCCTCCCACATTGCATATGGTGTGGCTTTCCCATGGAGGCTTGAGACAATGTGGTCTCATACTCCCTCTAACAGGATCCTCCTTGCCTTTTACACTCTCTTTTTCCATGCATCAAGATTTGCAGCGTCTGTCACAACAGGTTTAGGAATGTCATTGTCGATGAATTCCATCAAGTCATTGTCTTCGAGTACTTCCTCCATCCTGTCCTTCCAAGAAATATAGTTTGAGCTTCCCTCAAGTGCATACTCCAACATCAAGCCATTGAAAGCCATTTTGATCTTAAATCAATTGTTTTACCAAGAAAGTCTTTCTGCAAATTCGAATTCTATCCAGTCACAAACTCAGCGCCTGCTTCACGTCTGCAATTTCTTGTGCTCCAATACCATGTATAAATTATACAAAAAGCATGTAGATCTTGGATTCACCCGATCTAACAATGTACTAAAGTTAAATACTGAATCGCTTCTACAAATATTTTACGGAATTAAAAAAATGCAATCGCTAATCACATAAATCAAAGAAGAATCAAATCACACACAATGCAAATAATTTCTCGGGGAAAGCTTATTGATCAAAAACCCACTATCTTCTATTGTATATTTAGCATGGATCATGAAAAAAATACAATTTCTACTCTTCTGACAAGAGCCTCCAACATTCAACTATCTGTCTCACACTTTCGTGATAGAAATCTGACCAATACTTAGTCAAATTTTAGCCTACTGATACCCTCCCTTGCTTGTGCAATCCCTGATGGAAGAGGCCCATAAAAGATAGGAATTATGGCCTTCCTTGACTGCGCAAGTATCATGGGCACTCCAATGGGTGGTTGGCTTCATGTGTGCAAGCAAATAATTTCACAACTCATAGTCAACTTCCCTTTCACGTAGACCTAAATTGGGTCTCCACTGGATCTGACATGGATGTAGCTAATAATAGTAAATCCTCATTTTCATGTGAGATCACTAATTGTGAATTAATTAATATTTTAATTCACTTGATCTCTCACTAATTTTATCTTCAGTCACAACTAGCACAACTGAGTTTAACTCACTTAACTGAGTTAAACTGATTACAACACGCATTAACTAATGCATCACTGCACTTTGAACTTTCTTACAACTAGAATTACTCTGCATGCCTCACCAAATACCTCTAATTAATAGAGTTTATCACACTAAGTTAACTGTTACAAGCTATTTTGATATTTATATTATAGTTTATTGTTCATTTCTAATTAAGGGATAACTAAAAATAAACATGCACCAAAAACAGAATTGTGGGCCCCACCCTAGTGTAGGTGATTAATTCACTAGGCATGGGTGCTAAAATTTTCTTATTGAATCAAAAAAATCCCTCTCAACAAGAAATGGATTATCCTTCACCCTGATCCTGTCTCTATGGTATTCGAATTTTCTCCTGGCGAGCACCTTCATCAAAATATCTACATTTTGATCTTCTATCAGAATGTACTGAAGCAACTTTATTCTTCTCTGCACACAATCTCTGAGATGATGGTAATAGATATCTATATGCTTGGACTTATCACGAAACACAATATTAATCAAGATTTTAATGCAACTCTTATTATAACAATGAATCGTTTTCAGATCCATCTGAGAACCAAACAAACAAAACAAGATCTTTCTCATCCAGATAGCCTCACCTACAGCTTGAATTTATGCGATGTATTCTGCTTCTACTGAACTGAGTGCCATAGATCATTTCTTCCTTCTGTACCAAGAAAATATTGTCTACCCAATTCTAAATATCCCTCCTCATGTCCTCTTTCTGTACGATGGACTACTAGGCAAATCTACATTTGTGAATCCATGTATCTCCACTCGCTTTTTCCTTCTGTACCGTAGAACATACTTTGATGTGCCCCTCGGGTATCTCAGGACATGCTTCCCCACCTTCCAAAAGAGCTTGGTAAGCTTAAACATAGCTTGACTCAGCTAGTTAACTGTGTAGAAAATGTATGGTCCCATGTTCAATAGTTACATTAGCGAACCCACTAACTATCGGTAGATAATATCATCCACTACCTCTCCATAAGTAGCATCCTCTTTCCTCCAATTTCCTGGAAGAGGAGTATCCATGGGTTTGCTTCTCTCCATGTAAAACTTGCCCATTATCTCCTTTGCATACTTGTCTTGAGTCACAAAAATTTCACCATCCTGCTGCCATATTTCCAATCCAAGGAAATAATTAAGGAGTCCCATGCCCTTCATTTCAAACTCCCTTGCAAGATCCTCCTTGCATGAGTGTATCAGCTGCTCATCACCAGTCAAAATTAAATCATCAACATAAGGAAAAATGATAAATAACTTACTCTCAACCACAATTTGGTACAGGTTTGCATCTTCTTCACTTTTAGTGGAGCGTAGTCCATTGAAATAGGTATCCATCTGAGTGTACCAAGCATGGGGTGCTTGCTTTAGCCCATACAGTGCTCTTCTGAGTTGGCACACATGCAACTCACTGTTGAAGATCTCAAAACCTTTAGGATGTTGTATTTACACCTCTTCCTCAATTATCCCATTCAGAAACAAAATTTTCACATCCATCTGATGAATGCGCCAGCCCATATGCATTGAGAGTGTAAGGATGGATCTTATGGAAGATTACCTTGCCATACCTGCAAAGGTCTCATCATAATATATCCCCTGAATCTGTGAGAATCAACAAGCCACAAATATGGCCTTTTATTTCTCCACACTCCCATAAACAACTTGCTTTACCTTATAGATCCATCTTGATCCAACCACTAATTTGTCAACTGATCTTGGGACTATCTCCCATGCACTATTCTTGACAATGGAGTCACACTCCTCCACCATTGCATCAATCCATGTTAGTTTCTGCATTGCTTCTTGAAAGGAAGATTGTTCAGTCACAATACATTTTCTCATGAGAACCATGCATCCAGTAAATCGATCAAAAGATTGTCTTTGTCTGCAGTGTTAATTAGGGGCTCCTACATTCTCTGCAGCATCAGGTCTCAATCTATCAGCTTCTATGCTGCACCTTTTTCCATTTCTGATGGATGGATCTGCATCATTGTTTTCCTCCACTCCATGATCCTCCACATGTGGTTGATCCACATCTTGAGGCTCATCCCTGCAAACCAACAGTTCATGCTCTGCATGTAAGTCTACCTCCCTCTCAAGGGACAACCGCATGGATTTCCCCTCACCAAATTTTATATCCCGTAGCACAATAGTAATTTTTTTGTTTGGGAAATACACATGATAAACTTGGGTTGTTTTTTTGTACCCCACAAAAATCCCGATCTCGATTGTCGGTTCTAGCTTCTTCCTCATGTCCTTGGTCACATGCACATAAACAGATGGACCAAAAATATTAAAGTGTGAAACATCAAGCTTCTTAGCAGTGAAAGCCTCTTTAGATGTACTCATGCCAAGTATCCTACGAGGACAATGGTTCTGCACATAAACCACAGTGTTGCATGCTTCCACCCACAAATACATTGGTAGGCCTTGATCATGCAACAACGATCGTGATGCACCAACGATCGTTTTGTTCTTTCTCTCCGTGACCCCATTCTGTTGTGCATTATGAGGTGCCATGAGTTCTCTTCGAATTCCTTCTTTACTATAGAATTTATTGAATTCAATAGAGATGTATGCTCCACCATTATCACTCCTAAGAACCTTCACTTGCTTCCCTGAATATTTCTCCACCAGTGCCTTAAACTCACAAATCTTAGAGAATGTATGATCTTTCTTCTGCATGAATAATATCTTGCACTTACGAGAAAATTCATCAAAAAAATTCCATATTACTTATGTTTTTATGTTGAAGCAATAGAGAATGTTCCACACACGTCTGTATGAACTCTCTCAAGGATCCCCGAACCTTTGTTCTCCTTCTCATGAAAGGAGGAATTTACATAATTCCCCATGGTTCAACCCTTGCAAGGATATAACTAATAAATTTTTCCCATAGGAAGTCCAATAGATATCAGCTGCATGAATTACAAGGATCCATCGTGAAGATGGCCCAATCTCATGTGTCATAATTTTCCCTCATCCCGGCTCACCAATTTGTCTGCCTTTCCCATAATTGCTACACAACCATCTACCTCCATATTTTATAGATTCTTAAATCGAATCCCTATCTTCTTGGCTTGTCCTATTGTAATATATCATAGGAAAGTTTTTCCTTTAGTAAAAACAAAATCATAGCCTCTATCCTCCAACATTACGACTGAGACTAATTTTTTCTTCAAACCTGGTACATGCATTACATATTTTAATTGAAATTTTTTACCTGAATGTCTTTGAAAGGTAATAGTACCAATCGTGGTAGCACTTCACCTTGGACATGTCCTGCTTCTTCCCTTTATACTCGGATTTAGAATGGAATTTATTCCACTTCCCATTCTTCACCTTGGTAGCCAAAGCACAATCATCTTCATCCTCATGCTTAGATGAAGAGCCGTCTCTGGTGTTCCTTATGAACTCCTCCTGCACCAAATCTGACCACATTCGTTCCTAATCTCACAAATTTTACCGTCCATTGAAAAAGTCTTCATAACTGTGCCAACTATTGAGAAGTCCTAGGAGAGCCAAATTCCCCAAATAATCATCAGCGACTCTTATTCCCACACTTCCCAATTCATCCCAACCTTGGACAAACTTCGTGACATATTTTGGAATGGTGTCGCCTGTTTCCAACTTGATCTTCCTGACTTTATCTTTGAGCGCCAATTTCCTATGGTTGTTGTTGCTTTGGAATATATCCGTCAAAGCCTTCCAAATTGCATATGGTGTGGCTTTCCCATGGAGGCTTGATACAATTTAGCCTCATACTGCCTCTAACAAGATCCTCCTCGCCATTGCCACTCTCTTTTTCCATGCATCAAGATTTGCAACATCTGTCACAACGGGTTTAGGAATGTCATTGTCGATGAATTCCTTCAATTCATTGTCTTTGAGTACTTCCTCCATCATGTCCTTCCAAGAAATATATTTTGAGCTACCCTCGAGTGCGTACTCCAACATCAAGCCATTGAAAGACATTTTGATCTTGAATCAACTGTGGCACTAAGAAATTCTTTCTGCAAATTCTAATTCTATCCAGTCACAAACTCAGCTCCTACTTCACTTCTGCAATTTCCTATTCTCTGATACCATGTAGAAATTATACAACAAGAATGTATACCTTAGATTTACATGATATAACAATGTAGTAAAGTTAAATATTGAATCACTTCTACAAATATTTTGGGGAATTAAAAAAACACGATCACTAATCACATAAAGCAAAGAAGAATCAAATCACAAACAACACAGATAATTTACTGAGGAAAGCTTGTTGCACAAAACCCCACTATCTTCTATTGTATATTCAGCATGGATCATGAAAAAAAAATACAATGTCTACTCTTCTCATAAGAGTCTCCAACACTCATCTATCTATCTCACACTATCCTCATATAAATCGGACCAATACTTAGTCAATTTTTAGCCTCCTGATAGCCTTCATTTATTGCACAATCCCTGATAGAATAGATCCCTGAAAGATAGAAATTATGGCCTTCTTTGACTGCGCAAGTATCATGGGCACTCGAATGGGTGGTTTTCTGCATGTGTGTAAGCCAATAATGTCACAATAGATAGTCAACTTCCCTTTCACGTAGATCTCAACTGGGTCTCCACTGGATCTGACATGGATGCAAGTAATAATAGTAAATTCTCAATTTCATGTGAGATCAGTGATGGTGAATTATTAATATTTAATTCACTTCATCTCTCACTAGTTGTATCTTCAGTTACAACTAGCACTTTAGCTCACTTAACTGAGTTAAACTAATTACAACATTCATTAACTAATGCACCATTGTACTTCAAACTCTGTTACAACTAGAATTACTCTGCATGCCTCACAAACTACCTCAAACTAGAAATTCACTAGCTAAATGACTTTATTACACTCAGTTCAATATTAGAAGTTATTTTGAGATTTAGATTTCAGTTTATTGTCCATTTCTAATTAAGGGATAGCTAAAAATAGACATGCACCAAAAATAGCATTGTGGGCCCCACCCTAATGTAGGTGCTTAATGCACTAGGCATGGATGCTGAAATTTTCTTGTTGAATATCAGCAAGTTTTGATGGTTTTTTGTTATTTATGTCATTCATGTTCATCCATTTAAATTCATGCTTTATGCTTTCAAAAACACTCATAAAATTCAATTTTAATTACCCCTTTGAGACACATAAGCAACAAGGGAACTTGTACATAAAGCATAAGATCAGTGAATATGTTCTATATCTAAAAATGAATTAGCACAAAAATAAATAACATTAAATTCAGATCAATTAAAAGCACAATGTAACAAAAATAATTCACAGACACAATAACATGAGTTGTGGCTCTTCCATTGGTCTCGCAAACTTTATTGATTATAATGAACCCTGTGAGGGGTATTTAACCTTTTCCAACTAGCAACTCGCCTAAAATACCTTGGCATGAAACCACACACTAAATTCATCTATCACTTAACTCGACTTGATTGAATTTTGAGCTAACTAACTCTCTAAATATAGCAAACTATTCTTGCGGGAGTTAATTAGCTATTTAACAAAGAAGAAAGGTTCAAGAATTAACAAAAATGTCCACAAGGAAAGAAAACTTGTAAATCCATGTGCTTCAAGAAATATATGTTAATTAAGCTCCAATTCTTGGAAACTCCAAAAATTCAACCATGAGTACAAATAAGGAAAGGCTACTCTTTATATAATATCTACCTCAAATTCCATTAAACTAGGAAAATAGTATCTCCATGTGAAATTCTTAGATGTAACATGATGATAAGTAGACCTAAGAAAGTGGGATATATTCATCAAAAAATGAATGGGATGACCCAACAGTGAAACATCTATCCTTCAAGGGCCTCTAAGTGGATATATCCACTAATATATTCTCAAAGTAGGTAATGAAAATGCAATATCTACTATAAGTTGAATATGTATCTCTCCAAGGTTAAATATGTCAAAAAATTATCAGTATAAGCCCTCAAGAGTGGATGAATCCCATAGAAATAGATGCAATGGTCATATGTGACGTCTCCAAGGTGTAACTTCCTTATTTTATCATGTCAAACCCCTTCCCACGTAAGGAAGGCCCAACACACTCTAAGACCTATGATATTCCATGAAATGAAAGGTATCGTGCACAAAGAATATCCCCCAATTACTTAGGTCATTATGATGAGTACGCCAAGAGTTGTGAACTACCATGAGAGTTGTGAAGATGTAAAGTATCTTGATGAATCCACTGCAATCCTCAATTATCCAAAAATGCTATGGAATTCCACCAAGGGATCTATACATAATCATGTATACTCATGTATCAAGAAATAGAGACTAGAGCATTATATGGTTAAATGTGATGGCTTGATAAGCAAGCAATAACTCATTAAAACCTATAGAACATCATAATTGATTTCATCAAGGATTCATGGAACAAAATTAATACCTCGGTCATCCAAATCTCTTTGTGATTAAAATCACAAGCATAATGAATAAATTCTCCACTATAAGCTTCATGTAAAATAGGGCTCACAACTAGCTCCAACATAGAAACATGTACTCCCCTTTTTAGTGCATAATAACCTTAAAATATCATCATATACGTATTAGAAATCATATCTATCGTCAAGAAAAAAATATGTGTGTAGATGGATCCACCTTAATGTCCCTAAAAAACATATTTACTAGTCCAAAAGATCCATATTTCAAAATTTTTGTTTACGAAACAACACACATACCATCAATTCCCTTGACAACATAGTATAAATATAATTTTAATATGTTTGAATTATTCACGTTATTTTAATTCTCAAGGAATTTATTCTTTATTATACCTTATTCTAATATTACAAAAAAAACATATTATGAGAAATAATAAGTTTGGTGCAACCACCTTCACATCTAATCAATACAATGAATTCTTTTCATATGTTTGGTCATCACATAAAACAAGGATACATCTAAAGTGAAGTAAACAAATGTTGGAATATCGAGGAAATGACGATTGGAATGAAACACAAAACTATGTGCATTATCAAACTCATGCCAAAAATTCCATTCCGTGCTACAGGATCCTCCATCAAAAGCTCAGATAGGGTTGGTACACACATCATTACTGCAATAAACCTCATGGTACAATCCAATATTTTATTGTACAACATAATAATTACTCTTAAGAGAAAATTTCTTAGTGGACTCACAAATATCAATCAAAATATCGTGGCCATACATCTATAATGGTTTATGTGAGTTATAAGACAAAATCATAGTTTTAGAAAGAAATATTAATCCTTTATATAGAACTTGGAATTTTTTTTTTGGATGGCTAGAGTTGTGTGTATAACAAATCATCAAGAAATGTTTGCTAGACCATATAATTTTTTACATAAAAAATAACATTTCCATCTAGAAATGCTTGTAAGCGAGGAGAAAAATATGGAAGGGTGGATGGTAATTTATACATTTAAAACACTACTATACCATATAATTTTCATACACTCAACTACATCTCCTAGCTAAAAAAACACGCACAATTTCACCAAGACATGAGGAACAAGATCATTCTAAAATATTTACATTTTTCACATCACACATCTACACATTCCGTTGAAAAAAATATGTACAATTCATATGCCATTTCTAAAAATTCCACAATAAATCCGCCTTAGAGTTGAAAGTACATGCATGGAAAAAAATATCATAAAAATCTTTACAAGGATTTCCAAAATATGTATCACAAATAGGGATATAAAGTTGGTAATAACATGTAAAATTTCTAAATTATCTTTCTTAATGTTAGCATGCCCATATGATTGAAAATCAATCATTTTCTCGATGAACACATCAATATATTCATCATAAATAGGACCTCCATAATGTTTCCATCAATCTCACTTCATATAGTGATCAAAATATTTAAAGGTAATCCCCATAACTTTACACCTTAGAGTACCATTCTCTTCATCAAATGGTGAGATACATACCAACATTTTAGGGTATTTCTTCAATATTATCCCTTTAATATCACAAAAAGGAAGATAATAAAATTCATCAATTTGAGAGGGTTAAAATCTTCTTAAATCCATAACCTTGTCCAGAGGAGATATAAGTGCATGAGAATATCACCTTCAAGGAATAGATAAACGTCCTCAATGGGAGAATGAAATGATTCCTAAAAAATTATTTCTTCAAGTTCTCAGTATTTAATGGAAATGTGAGAAGAGTCCTAACCATTGCATTATTCAAGTAGAAGTGCAACAATATCTTCCATCTCTTCATCATTTTCAAGAGGATATTGAGCAGCTTCTTCAATAAGATTTTATTTTGTCATCACATCATAAATTTTCTTGATCCTTTCAGTCATGGACATACCTTGCTCATGATAAGTAAGGCCAAATTTCTTGCAAAACAACTCAAAATTTTTTGAAAAATATAAGGTTTATCCTTTGCCAAGATGTTCAAGTGGCATTCCTTTAGGTTCCTTTTAAGAGTACCTGAAAACAAATCTCATCAAAATGTATTCATGAATGATTTCCAAACGAAAAATAAACTCCATGAAGGATAAGATTTGTAGTATGATTGAATCATCATGTCCACCAAACTTTGTTATTCACCACCCACATACAATTGGCTTCTCAATAGGTAACAATAGGATATTTGAGAAATTAATGATACCAAACAAACCATCCAACCATTTTATTTTTTCTATACTTCTAAATATTCAATACAAGGAAAGAAAATGTGACGAGTAATGATCATACCTAATACCAATGTGAAGAGTACAGTCCCAAAGATGAATTTGTTCAAAATATGTTTAGGTTTGATCGTTGTGCTCAATTATACACCCAATAATGTCTTCACAATATGTAAGGAGTAAGTAATTTTTTCCCTTTATGGACTCTCCATGTGAGAAGCCATCTTCAATAAAGCATAGTCATAAAAATATCATGATGCATGGCCTTAAAACTTTATGGGAAATGGACTTTATCCAAGAAAAACTAGAAAAAATTTACCTCCCATATTATACTTAATGATACAATATCTAATGCACTAGGCATAAACCTAAAGGAAAATACGAGGATAATATCACCATCACTTAAGAAACATACCCTCTCTACTTTATATTGCCTTGTTTGAATATTGAGACGTATGAATAAAAATATAATCATATTATATATATGAACCATATTAAATTATCCTCCTATCCATATAATAGTATCATTTAATGAAATTAAGAAAGAGAGATTAAAAATAAGAGAACACTAGATATTCAGGTTTTTCCTTCGCATGATCATATGTAGCCAAAACTTTAGTCATCAAGGTAAACTTGGATCTAGTTCAATGAGTATTAAAGGGAATACCTATCTCAAAACCAACAAATTCAAGAGTTTATTGGGTTGATTTCGAAAAACTGGCAAAAATTTACCTCCCATATTATACTTAATGATAAAATATCTAATGCACAAGGCATAAACCTAAAGGAAAATACTAGGATAGTATCACCATCACTTAAGAAACATACCCTCTCTATTTTATATTGGCTTGTTAGAATATTGAGACGTATGAATTAACATATAATGATATTAACTATATGAACCATACTACATTATCCTCCTATCCATATAACAGTATCATTTAATGAAATTAAGAAAGAGAGATGAAAAAGAAGAGTACACTAGATATTCAAGTTTTTCCTTCGCTTTATCATATGCAGAAGGATCATATGTAGTGAAAAATTTAGTCATCAAGGTAAACTTGGATCTATTTCAATGAGTATTAAAAGGAATACGTATCTCAAAACCAACATATTCAAGAGTTTATTGGGTTGTTTTCGAAAAACTAGTAAAAATTTACCTACCATATTATACTTAATGATAAACATATTCAAGAGTTTATTGGGTTGTTTTCGAAAAACTAGTAAAAATTTACCTACCATATTATACTTAATGATAAAATATCTAATGCACAAGTCATAAACCTAAAGGAAAATACTAGGATAGTATCACCATCACTAAAGAAATATACCCTCTTTATTTTATATTGGCTTGTTAGAAGATTGAGACGTATGAATAAACATATAACGATATTATATATATGAACCATACTACATTATCCTCCTATCCATATAACAATATCATTTAATGAAATTAAGAAAGAGAGATGAAAAAGAAGAGTACACTAGATATTTAGGTGTTTCCTTTTCTTTATCATATGTAGTCAAAACTTTAGTCATCAAGGTAAAATTGGATCTAGTTCAATGAGTATTAAAAGGAATACCTATCTCAAAACCAATAGATTCAATAGTTTATTGCGTTGATTTTGAAAGAGGGGTAGTTGTAAGTATCACTCTATTATCTTTAGAGCATTTAGGAGGATCACCTAAATAGGTAGTTGAACTAGGATCAAGATTAGGCATAGAGTTGGAAGAAGGGGTAATCAAGATGGGGCTAATAGGAGAGAAAATTAAAGGTAACATGACTTTAAGAATATTCAAGGGAAGGAGAAAGTTCATTAAATTTAACATCTTACAGAATGATAATACCTTAGATAATTCAATCAAGTAACCTTTAAACTTTAGAATCCTCATTATAACCAATGGAAATATAGTTATGAAAATTGGTCTCTAACTTCTTATATTTGTCTTTAGGAAAGGGACGAACCTTGAATGCTAAATATATTAAATCTACTTATGTCATGATTTCTTGTGTTCCATTTTTCTTTAGCAGTAGCCCAAAAAACTACCATAGTAGGAACTCAATTCAAAATATAGTTAGCAAAAAAAATGGCTTAAGTGGATAACGTTTTATGGAATCTATCAATATAAAGCATACATCTAACCATTTCAGCCAAAGTTTTAAATTTCCTTTCAAATATGAAGTTTTTTTGAGGTGTATATGGAACAATATTTTGATTTTAAATATCATATTTATATAATTATGCATTTAATTTTTACTAAATCATTGCCACCCCATTGTTAGTTAACAATGCCTTAATACTTTCACTAAATTTATTTTCAACCTTGGATATATATTCTCAAAATTTACAAAAGGTTTCGCTCTTATGTTTTAAAAAATAAATCCAAGAATTTCTATGATAATCATCAATAATAGTAAGAAATAGTAAACTATATACATAGTAGTTTCAACTAGACCACATATATTACTATGAATTAACTAAAACTCTTCTTTAGCACACCAAGATTTACCTTTATAAAACATTTCAATATGATGTCTAACAAGAAAAAAACCTTCACAAACACCTTTATTGGAAGAAATAGGAGGTAATACAAGTACCATTCTAAATAACATTTGAATTTTACCATAATTCAGGCGATATCTGTTGTTATTTTGGAAATACTAAGAGAGGTGGGGGGGCATATTTCTTTCCTTTTCATGTAGTCTTTAAGCATATATTGACTAGAACCATGTATAAACAATATATAACATCAACAATGGTGAAAATCATAAAAAATACACATGAATGCACAAACACATATTCTTTCTTTCATATTCTTTACTATTCAAAACTTATTTTCACATCAAACCAATCGACATCACTAGTTTGCAAGGCCTGAGTTGGAATACATGGATGAAACTACTAGCCACTATCTAATAGAAGCCACCACTTCCTCAACTTTGTATGCCACCACCCCCTAAACTATGTGGGAAACTACCTAGAGGTCCCAACTTCCAATAGTTTCTAACGCCACCACAGAAGAGGAAGCCATCACTCCCAAATTTTCGAGGTCACAACTTGAAGGAAGCCACTACTCCCTTAATTAGCCATCATTCCCAAAGTTTTAAGATCACTACTTGACGAAAGCCACTACTCCCTCAATTAGAAAGCCACTACTTGTGAGCAAGCCACCACTTTCCCACTAAAAATCCCAACCTTCAAAACATTCTAGACCACATTTCATACATTTTCAAACTAGGACTGGCTACTCTCAACATTGTAAGCCATGTTTCATCCTATTTTCAAACTGGACCACTAAGACTTATTCGTTGAAATATAAATACAAAAACCACTCTCTCAAATCTCTCTATGAAACACTTGAGTCAATATCTACTCTAATAAACAAATATGCTCATCAAATGCACTCAAAAATAACACCACATCAAGGAATACTCAACATAATACTCTCCATACTCTCTGAATTAGCAGTACACATACATCTCTCATTGTTCATCAAACTCAAACCACAACATCATACAGCTCATTATACATAATAAAAGACATCAAATCGTTAGCCAATGACAATCCTTAGTAGCAAGCTTCTGACTCAAACACTCACTTAGACTAGCAAGGATTTCATACATTACTCAGCATATGATAAATATGAGACATTACATGGCTTATGGCATCGATACAAAACTGTGAAAATACAGTTAAATTCATAGTAGCCCTTGCACAATAAACAATGACACCTTAACAATCCTCTATCCATACTATGCCATTTATTTCTCTTGAGCTCTGAATCCCTCTAGTATGCTGATCCATTTGCACTATCTCTAGCATATGATCCCTACAATACATCACTATGAAATTCATACTAAAATATCCATCATGCTCTGCATCTGAAATTCACAATCAATCTCTCACTATTTAATGGCCAGTAAATTTGCACTCTCTAATCAACAACCTCTTCTCCTCCACACTTTGATCACTGGAATTTATTCACACTACAACCGTTGATCTAATTTGAGATCATGCTCAAGTTCCATTTGAATCCTCCATAGACACTTAGCAATCTATAATATGCACTGATATTTACACAATTTCACCCATTCTCAGGGCTATACATTGATCAACATATCAATGTGCTATTATTCACACAGATGACATAGGTTTCATCAATTACACATCAAATCACACTCTTTCTAACCATTATCAAGTCTACGTAACAAGATAACTAGATCAAGCACTAACATGTCTCATTAACACATTCCATAACCACTAGGACTAGATCATTGTGATCAATGCATTACAATTGTGTGACGAGTTCCATAAAGACCAAAGAGGTCCACTAACGATCACCTAATCATTAATAAATTTACTTTACGGTCAATGAACAAATCATAGTGAACGTTGTACACGAGGTTGTACCCTTCAATCAGTTCCTTTACCATGGGAAAACACCATAGCAAAATCTCGTGGTTTTATTTTTGACACCTACAGGCATTGTCACACCCACCGACTAGCAAACTGCGGCTAGTACCGCTAGGACACCGTGACAAGAGCACAATATTGCAACGCTGTGCTGGGTGACAATGACAAGATTGCAATAGTTTATATACCATTATTTAGATGTTATATTATATTAAATGAATTAAAAGTAATAATTTTTTATTTTATTTTTTGTAAATTTCATAGAGCCTTACCATTTTCTATTTATCAACAAAGTGGTAGATTTCTATACATATCCATAAGCATTTAGTGGCCTCAAAGTTCCCGAAGGAAACCAGGTCTATTGGCCACCTTAACGAGTTAAAAGCCAACCAGTATTGGAATTGTTTCTTCCTTCTACTTGCCTCTATATATACTTTACTATGTCTATCAAAGTTTAATAAAAAACAGTAAAAACATGCCGCAAAAATCATGAAAAATTATTATTATCTAGTTTCATCCATCATCCATCCGAAGAATCAATTGGAGTCAGGTCCTTTGCAGTAGAACCTGGCATATCTACTTGTTGCATAGCTTGAAGCTGGCATTCAATTTTGCCAATTCTGGTCGTTGCATGGTACTCGGATATTTTGATTTGCTGAATATCATGTTTGATTTCTTACAGTGCTGAAACCACATTAGGATTTCCTTCCATTTCCTGCATATTGGTCATGGCCTTCGCCAAAACACAAATGAGAATCCAATATTTGTGGATAGATTGATGAAATAGAGAGAGCCTCCCTCTTGTATTCCAAGGGTCCGAGATAAAGTCCATGTTGGCTTCCTCCTGTTCTATGTCTTATTCTTTGTGGTTTCTTTCTCTTTCCCAACCTTGAATTGTATTACGGACCTATGGTGGGTTTCGAGCTGTATAAAGATCAAAAATATTATCCACAACTTCCTTTTTAGTTTTCCTTCCATGCTCTCTTGGCCCCACATTCTGAATTAGAATCTTCTCCTTCACTTTTCCCGTACCCTGTCATTTCCTTGTTTGGCCTTTCACCATGTGTTTGAGCTAACGAACACTTACTGAGAGCTTCTATGTAATCTTTGTGAGAAGTTGAAACAGGCCTATATATGGCAAGGAAAAATCAATAACATAATTCATTTGATCGCTGATAGGGCCCATTACTTCCGTATATGTAGGCGTAGCCACACACTTTGCTGCCATGCAACGAGCATCTTGAAGTGTAAACAGAAGAGTCACAGATACCCTATTATGTAAATAAATTTTCCAAATACCAATGCCACAGTGAGGTTGACCAACACAAATCTGATTACTACTAGGGTGGCTAGGACTCAGAGGGAAAACAGAGTTTTCCCTAACGCCAAACAACGGAGAAATTTTTTGAGCAGCCAGATGTGGGTTATAGATTTGTCATTGCTAGACATACAGCCCTATTCATAGGCTTGATATATATCAATAATATTGGTAAGCCTCAAAACCCAAACACGAAATTGAGCCCCCCATAGAGATAAACACACGAGGATTTGTAATTGATCCTCACTAGGTGACAAAAAGGAGATTCTTAAACGAAAATTAAACCAGCATAAACCTTTCACTAATATTTTGGGACCGTGTAGACTCAAAAGGGTCTTAAATATGGTTCCAAAACAAAACACAGATTTTGAATGAGCGACACAGAAGAGTGGGCTTTGGTAACTGAAATAGGGTTCAATTTCCGAGGTCGGAACAATCTAAACCAACATGCAAGCTATATTGATGAACCCCTTCATAAAATTGGGACAGAGAAGATTCAATACATTCCCTAATTTAGAATCAAACCAACCACTGACTTGACTAACTACATGCAAGTCACATAAACCATCCACAAACATGATGTCACCTACGTTACAATGAGACAAAACTGGTAATTGAAATGCTAAGGTTATGAGAGCCATGACATACCAAATTAACCTTCGACGCCACAAACCAGCATCCTTCTTCCCAGACTCCACTAAAATTCGTGTGCGAAGAACAATACCCTACTTCTCCTTACCTTGTTGCCTTAACCTATTTCTCAAGCGAAACTTTTTCCAACCTTGCTGTCACAGAATTTGCTGGCTGCCAAAATTCTTGTCACCATAATGGTGGAGCGTGCCTGGGGCATATCTTCGTTACTGAGCTTGATGGAAGATCAGGTGTGCACTGTTGTGTGACATCGGCTATAGCCCACTTACCGTTATGCAGCAACCCCGATCGGGGGGTAATATTTATTTTTTTGATGATATAGAGTGATAACCATTTTTTATTGATGAAAGTTACTTATTCTATTAAGGATGGAGAAATAATTTTTCACAATTTACTAAGATTTTAATTTTATGGAGTTATGATTTTTTCATCATTAATCATTAATTTAAGTGTTAATTAAGTGGCAATTAGGGTACGCTATTTGTTAGATTTTTTGAAAAAAAAATATGATTTATTTTCAAATCTAATTTCACTAGAATATTATAGGGATTAACACCATTTAATAAATCAAATCATAAAATAAAATACTTTTAATTATGATATGATTTCAGTTAATAAAATTAAAATGATTTTTTTTTAAATTACTTTATATTTTTATTCCATCACTCAATGAATATATTATTTTTTTTAATTTAAGTTATTCTTACTCAATTACATTATTATTATTATAATTTTTAGTAATAAGTTCTTTTCTATTATATTAATATTAATATTTATGAGATTACATAAAATAAAATAAAAATTCAGTATTTCGTTATCCCAAAATGTTCATATATTAACCTGAGAGATAATCTCAAAATCTATTTCTTGTGTTATTTTATTTCAAATGTCGATATACTAACTCCATACATATAAAAATATTTACTAACCACTATTTTATTATACAATACATCATACAACAATGTTGGTAAATTCCAAATAAATAGAAATATCATAAGTTGATTTTCAATGCTAACTAATTACTTATTCATGTTAACTTTCAATTAATAATAATTTAAAAATTTAATAATGTACATTTGAAAAATAATAATATCTATTATGTTTTTTCAAAAAAATAAAAAAAGCAAAAACAGTCTTTTTATTCTCTTGGCAAAAAAGTTAAAATTAAGTTAACTCTAAAATTGTTTTTCACCTTTTTAATTTTAATTTTTTAATCTTCAAGTTTCAATAATTAATTTTTTATTTTTATTTTTTCTAAATCAATATTTTATTCACTCAAAATAATCTAGAATATAAAGTATATGGTTTTTTAAATCAATATTTTATTCACTCAAAATAATCTAGAACATAGAGTATATGGTTATAGGGTGTCCTTTTAAGGCACTACTTTGTAAAAAAAAGTGACTGATTTGAAATTAAGTGTTCTTTTAAAACACTTTGCGATAAAAAAAGTCAATAAAGTCACTAGTTAAAAAGTAGTGCTCTATTAAGTTTTAAAAAGCCTCAGCATATGACAACACTTCAACGTGATTTGGCTAGGTTAGTATCTCAAAGAAATCCTATTGATTGTGAGATGCATTTGTGTCGTTAAGTTTTCCAATCAGGTTACCGTTTTAGAATTGGAAAATAGCTATCTTGGTTTTTGATTCGGATGCGTGATTTTTTTTAGAGTTTCAAATGATGTTTTGACTGGTTCTCCATATTCACATCTCTCCATAAAGCTTCCAAAAATTAATAATCTATATTTGCTATATAATATTCTCTGCGAAGAGCTGATCACTCCAAGTTTCTGGACACATTAAGGTTTTCCAAATTTTCGGGTGGACTTTCCTACCCTACCAAGCTTAGTCTCATTTATAATTGGAATTAATTCAAGTCACGATGGTGATGGCATACCCGTTTATCCCTAATGTGTTGAGGGTCCTAATTTCCTTCCTTCAATTCTTCTTTCTACTAAATTATAACATAAACGTTTAATATATATATATATATATATATATATATATATATATATATAAAAGTTTTATTTATAAGAAATTTAATCTATAAAAAGGAAAATTTCATTCACTCAATAGTTAATAGTTTATGTGAAAATTAATTTATAAAAAGATTAACCTATGTAGTGTAGCATGTATTAATATTATATACATTTTTTAAATGATGTTTCTTAAATTTGCGTCTATTTATTCATGTACTTTGGAGCAATTTAGTCTATTCATTTAGTGAGTTATTTCCAACTCTATAATGTCAATTCTATTTAGTGAATTGCAACTATAATTACTCAGCTCCTTTATTTCAATTTTATTTAGTGAATTGAAGTTTTATTGTGTCGTTTTATTCTAAATCGTTTCTAAATTTTTAATTGCCATAACAATCTCCTTTCCTCTTCTATCTCTCAACTAACCTTGTTTCAGTAGTAAAGACATTTCCCAAGGAAAGTTTAACTTGACACCAAGATTTCTTTCATATCTAAAATCATTCACATGGAAATCAAAGAAAGTTATGTTTCATTGGCTTAGTTATACTATCATTCACTTAGCTGTAAGGTTGCTTTAGTACCTAAGATCTATCCCACCCACACTTAAAAAGTATTGAATTACTGAATTTCATATTTTAGTAACTATGATATTTCCCACCCACACTTAAGTATTGAATTTCAATCCACTCCTTAGGCTTCAATATTGAAATCTATAGAATATTCAAGGAAGGGTGCTTCATCTAGGTTGATCTACTAGACATTAAAATTTAAAATGGTGGGATTCTATTTGAACTAATGTTAAAATAGTTAAGCTTCTATGAAAATATTTTAGCTATTGGGAAAAGATAGTGTTGTATTAGATGATATAAATGTAAAAACAAAGATATGCCTATTAGAAAAGTTGAATTATTATATCTATCAACCCAACCACATGTGCAAAAAACAAATTACTAACCATAGAAACAATGCAGCATAAATATTGCCATGAAGATTAGCAACATAGGAGAACTAACCAACACATTCAAAATATAATAAGCAACTTTAGTAACAGAGTAACAACTTGTTTGTCAAAGAAAATGTACATCATACACATGATTGTGTCACTAATTCAGAGTAAAATAAGTAATCACACAAATATTCATAAATCAGCTAGAGCTACAACTCAAATAACCAAATAGAAAATCAAACAATAAACAAAAATTTTAGGCTATAGAAACTGAATGAGACAAAGAAAATAATAAAATTCCATGGCCAATATCCTTAATATTGCAGATATATTATAAAATAAAAATAAAAAACCATAAAATTCCATATAATATTCTCTGAGAAGAGCAGATCACTCTGATTTTCTTGACTCTTTAAAGTTTTCCTTCTTTGAATAGACTTTCCTACCCCTACAAAGTTTAGTCTCATTTATAATCACCATAAGCATAATATGGAAACTAATTCAAATGATGATCCCATATTATTGATGCCTTATGTGTTGAGGGCCTTAATTTCCTTGAATTTCAATTATGGTTGGGAGTAAAATTATAACATAAATGTTTACTATTAAAAATTTTAATGTAACACAATTATATATATATATATATATATATGAAGATTAAGTTTTTATTAAGGTTGGGATAATTTCTAATTTTCACACAGTATTTAGTTTATATCCAATTTAATTTATGAAGAGAGGCTGTATTAATATTATAAATATTTTTAGAGTTGATTTTACATAAATTTGTGTATATTTATTCATGTATTCTCTAGAAATCTAGTCAATTCTAATTAGTGATGGAGTTAGTTCCATCTCTATTATGTCAATTCTATTTGGTGAGTTACAACTATAATTATTGAATAAATAAACCTTTCCCAAGAAAGTTTGTGCTACGAATAACTTACACCAAGTTTTCTTTCATATCTAAATCTTTCACATGGAAATCAAAGAAACTTATGCATCATTGGATTAGTTATACAATCATTGACTTAGTTGTAAGGTTGATTTAGTACATAAGATATTTCCCATCCACATTGAACAAGTATTGAATTACCTAATTTCATGTTCTAGTAACTATGATATTTCCCACCTACACTTAACTATTGAATTTCAATCCACTCTCCTTAGGCTTCAATATTGAAATCTATATAATATTCAAGGAAGAGTGATTCATTTGGCCTTTTTTTTTCCTTGGAAAAATACACAACTTTCTATTAATAAATTAATGAGAGTTACACTTAGTACATGAAATTAAGCATTCGAAGTGCTCATAGGGCCTGTGTACAGGAATACACCATGTAGCGAGGCTACCAAAACATTTACAAATTGCCAGCATAGCTGGGCTTTTCACGGTTTCCTTTCCTTTTTTGAACTATTTGCCAATTCCTTGAATGCAGGGATTTAGGGACCAAGGTGTGCTCATTGTTCCCTATTGCAGTTTCTTTGTCAGCTTTCAGACACATGCACTCTCTTATTTACACCCAAAAAACCCTCAGAACGTGCTTCATGTTGCGTTAAATCCATTGTCGGGTCGACCTGAGAGGTCGTGTTAGTTTCCATGAGTTCTTCTACATCTTGGTCTTGTGTCCCTTGGTCTTTTGCTCGTTGTTTTGTCTCCTGCTCAGTTGGGATCTCCCCTTCATCTTTTTATTCTTGCTCTGGTACTCCTGAGGGGAATTGCCTCCCTTTGATAATTTTCTTTTTTTCTTCTTCTTTCTAGTTCCCGATTTTGCCTCTTGGGCATGTGTTTTTAATATGCACATTTTTTCTGCAAATCCTGCATATAAAAGTTGTGTTTTCGTAGTCGAGGGGTTGCAGCCATTTTTGTGATTGTTGACTAGATAAGTACTTGCTGGAAACCCCTTGCTGAAGTCCACTTCCACACATATTCAAGCACAAGTGAAGATCCTCTCCTCCATCCTTTAGATGTCTGTTTTAATATATCTCCCTAGGTTGTTCCCAATGCCTTCCAGTACACCTTCATTCGAAAAGTGGAGCAGGAGGTTATATAGCCTGACCCAAACTGGCATCCTGGTAATCTCCATCTAGTTTGCGTTAAAGTCAGAGAACTAGGGCATGATGAAGAGTCGAGTGAAGCCCCAAAACCAAGGTCCTGCCCTAAGGATAATATCTTTGGCTTCCTGTGAGTGAAACTTAACTATAAAATATCCTTTGGAGCATAGATGTATGTCGCAATCCGTGGTCCAATTTTTAAATATCCAATGGAACAACTCCATTTGTTTTGCTAATAGTAGTTAAATCTGCATATTATTTCCTGTGTTTCAAATGTGGAGCGATGTTTATCAATTTCTGGGGCCTAAACATCTAGTTCTCGAACATTGTTCTGCTATTCCACAATGTATGGTTTGGGGATGTTTTCATTTGATTCTGTTGGTTTTTCTACTCTTTTTTTTCCGTGAAGGATGTTCCTGTATGATGGGGCATTTAAGGTTCCTATTTTCTAGGTGTTTTCTCCCCTCCTCTATCCTAGTGTTCTGTTCTCTTCAGATCTAGCCTATTTACTTACTCTTGTCGCTCCTCTTTGAGCCTTAAGTTCAGAACTATGGAGGAATTTCTTTTGATGTAGTAATCCTTTAATCGATTTCCCCCCTCAAGTAACTTTCCAGCCTAGATCAGGTTTTGTTCCATTGCTTGAATACCTGTGGTAATCTGGATTTTTCCTTTGAGATATGAGACAAGCTCTATGTCCTGTACCCATATGTTTTTAGTTTCCCCAACTAATGTTTTGATGAAAATCTGAAACTGGGTCTCGGCATCATATGTCCACTTCCTTTTATCTAGGTTGGTGGTTTTTTTGGGAGGTCCCCTTAATCCAACACTACCTATAGGACACTCATGAAAACGAAATAAAATAGGGGCCTCGCACAGGAGCTTTGGGCTTGTGAATGCATCCCTCCTCCTCCCCATTGTCCCATACCGTTGTGGCAGTACGAGATGTGCGATCTCACATCCAGTCCACCCAATAGTCTGAGATCTGTATTCCTTAGGACAGAAAGAAACCCATCTGGTTTCATTTCAGATTTTAATAAAAAAACCAGATCTAAGATGCAGGGATACCAGGGCTATACAATACCTTTGGATCCTGTTTACCTCTTGTATTTATTGGGGAAACAGGAAATCGTCAGCGCCATTCAGGATCTATGGAATGTACCATATGGTCTTGATGGATCCGCGTCTATGGTCAAGCTCCTTTTGGGAGGTCAGACGAAAGGATCAAGACGCTCCTGCCTCGCGTGCTCCCTCTCTCCTCCCTGTGTCGCCGTTTGGCGAGGGGCCTTGAGCCATCCAGACAATCATTCTTAAGTTGACTAGATCTGATTCCCTGCCCCTCCAGGTACAGAAACCAATGATGTCTCCCCCACCGCACCCCGGAAACCTGTCCTACAAACCCTCACACTCTATCTCTCCATCCTCCTCCAACTATGGCAACCCAAGTTTCAATCGATTCATTTGGCCTTATCTACTAGATATTAAAATTTAAAATGGTGGGATTCTATTTGAACTAATGTTAAAATAATTAGTTTTCTATGAAAATTTTTTAACTATTGGGAAAATTTAGTGTTGTATTAGATGATATAAATGTAAAAACAAACATATGCATATTAAAAAAGATAAATTCTTATATCTATGAAACCAGCCAAATACACATGTGCGAAAAACAAATTATTAGGCATAGAAACAATGGAGCATAAATATTTCCATGAAGATTGGCAACATAGGAAAAATAACCAACACATTTAAAATAATAAGTTACTGAATATCTCTATCAACACAGCCAAATACACATGTGCCAAAAACAAATTACTAACCATAGAAACAATGCATCATAAATATTTCCATGAAGATTGGCAACATCAGAAAACTAACCAACACATTTAAAATCTAATAAGCTACTTCAGTGACACAGTAACAGCCTGTTTATCATAGATAATGTAGCAGCATACATAGGATTGTGTCACTAATTCACAATAAAATAAATAATCACACAGATATTCACAAATCAGCTAGAGATACAACTCAAATAACTAAATATCAAATCAATAAACACAACTTTTAGGCTATAGACATTGTTACCAACATAAGGTAAAGTTATTGTTAAAGAAAAATAAAATACTAAAATTCTATGTCCGATATCCTCAATATTATAGATATATTCTAACATCAAATAAAAACCATAACATGCCATAGCAAGAATTCAAACCATAACTTTTATAATAGAAAAGATAACTAATAAAGAAGAAAAGAGAAGAAACAAATCAGTTATAAAACCTAAAACAGTTCTTTAACAACCAACAAAATTACAATAAAACCAATAATCCAAAATAAACAATTGGAATATGTGTGCGTATGAAAATTATGTTGCACACTACAAAAATCAAGGAAGATAGGATGAAGCCATGTCTATATTCAAGGTTAATAAGATTTTGTCAAACATAAAATGGGTTTTTTTCAAGAAAATCTTTGCTATCTTTGGAAATATTTTGAAAAGTATCAAGTTCAAATTTCATAAGATTTTAAAATTTTCCTAGAATCTAACATCAAAACTATACAAACAAATTTTGAAAAAATAGAAACCTAAATAACATGGAAGTGACGATTGACAAAAATATCGAAATGCAAGTGGCTATTCACTAAAAGGTCGAGAAGGGGCGGAGAGACACAAAGGCAACTGTCAAGCACATTCTATCCAGGTATGTAAAGAGGAGTGATGCTCAAAATTTAAAAAGAAAGATAAAATTACCTAGACCACCATGAATAATTTTTGAAAAAAAAAAAAAAAACCATTCGTAAACATGCATATTTTTCAATGTTACTAGAAACGTATTCTCACATAAAATTGCCACTCTACATTCATGATTGCTTTGTAAGACTAAGCAAACTAATTCCTTATCATAAAATGTTTCCAATTGAAGTAGCAATGAAACATACCCAGTCGTCAAGAAAATAGTAAATGTAATATAGAACCACTGATCTCTGCGGAACAATGAACTGGAGATCGTGAGACAAAACTGAACAGAGATTGCACAGATAGCAATAGCTGCAAAACCCATTCTCTAACATGAGAAAAATATCCAAATTAATCCCTCACATCAGATAACAATAACTTAGACAAGGAGAAATAGTTTCAAAAAACCATTCTGTACATGAGCAAAATATCCAGAGAAGTTATACATTCAATTATATGAAGTTTAATTTCAAGTTTTCTTTTACATATTAACTCTATAAATTATTTCCAAACATGCAATAACTCAACTACTTCTTTAGCTACCCTGTCTCTCTCGTAAGAATAGAGAGAAATCATTCTCAAATTCTTCTACAGTCATAAAATTGGACACGAAACAAGATTAAGTATGTACCCTACAAGAGGTATTCTATATTAATTTTCACCTATCCAATTATAATCCATATGACCAAGAAGATAGATGGTATCCCTACTCAATTATAAAACACTGTAATTCATTGTCCCCTATAAATATCTGAGAAGTCTATTTGTCATATAAGAACACATTTCACTATGGTTGTGCATAAAAATTAATACCATAACCTTTTTGTGTGTCAAGTATACCAAAATACACACAAGCTAAGTGTCAAGTATATCAAAATACACACAAACTAAGAGTAAAGAGTACACAAAAACTAAGAATAAAGAGTAGCATGGACAAACTTAGTACAATCATTAACTATTTTACTTTGAAGAAAATGGAAATGATTAAGGCATTAAGGCTTATAATGACTCATATTAAGTTGAAAATGTAACAATGTCACATACTTATTCTGTGAAATAAATATACCATCAAACATATGCCGTTTGATGCTAAATTTGAAGACCCTAAAAATAGTGCAAGATGCCTAAATCTAGCATTTCAAATTGATTTTACATCTCTTGTATAGATGCAAAGTGTTTTCTAATAATTCTTAGATTATCCAAATATAATAAACCTATGATAAATTCATCACCAAACTAATCTATACTTATATATGGATCATATATACAATCTTTGAAACCATTCTCAAACAAACAGGTAACAATTTTCTCATACCAAACTAATTTACACATATTTGAATCATATATACAATGTTTGAAACAATTCTTAGACAAAGAGGTAAAAAATTTCACATACCAAGCTCTAGGTGCCTATTTATGACAACTTAAAAACATTTTTAATTTTCATACAAAACTTGAAGTTTGATTGGTGATAAAAGAAGGCAATTGTTACAATTGTATTCACAAAGATCATCATTAAAATAAATATGTTCTTAACTTCAATTTGCAGTACCTTCCATTGATAATATGCAACAAAAGAAATAATATTTCTTATATTGTTCATTTTTGCAACTGATGCAAAATATTCATTATAATAATACCTTCTTGTTCATAAAAGCTTTTTCCTGCTAACTTTGGTTTATGTCTTTCAGTTTTTCCTTTCGTAGTAAGCCTTTTTTGATATATCCATTTACATCCAATTAAATTATGTTAACCAAGGGGAAGAAGATTCCAAGTCTTCTTCTTCATTAATTAATGTGTTATACACTAAAATTGTTTATTTTTCTCATTCAAGGTTTTCCATAGCTTGATCATACACAGAAGGATCATTGTAGTCGAAAATTTACTCATAAAGGTAAACTTGGATCTATTTCAATGAGTGTTAAAACGAATACCTATCTCAAAACCTACAGATTCAAGAGTTTATTAGGTTGAAACTGAAAGAGGGATAGTGGTATGTATAATCTATTATCTTTATAGAATTCAAGAGGATCACCTCAAGAGGTAGTTGAACTAGGATCAAGATTAGGAATAGAGTTGGAAGAAGGTGTAATCAAGACGGGGCTAATATGAGATGAAAAAAATTTAGGTAACATGATATTTAAAAGATTCAAGGGAATGAGAAAGTTCATTAAATTTAACACCTTGTTGAATGATAATACCTTATTAAACTTTAGAATCCACATTATAACCAATTTAAATATAGTTATGAAACATGGTCTCTCACTTTTTATTATTTGTCATTAGGAATAGGGACAAACATTCAATGCTAAATATATTAAATCTACTTATGTCATGATTTCTTATGTTCCATTTCTAAATTTTTAACTACCATAACAATCTCCTGTCCTCTTTTATCTCTCAACTAACCTTGTATCAATAGTAAAGACCTTTCCCAAGGAAATTTATGCTGTCAATAACTTGACACCAGGATTTCTTTCATATCTAAACTCATTCACATCGAAATCAAAGAAATTTATGTTTGATTGGCTTAGTTATACTACCTTGACTTAGCTGTAAGGTTGCTTTAGTAACTAAAATCTATGCCACCCACACTTAAGAAGTATTGAATTACTGAATTTCATTTTTTAGTAACTATGATATTTCCCACCCACACTTAAGTATTGAATTTCAATCCATTCCTTAGGCTTCAATATTGAAATCTATAGAATATTCAAGGGTTCTTCATTTGGGGTGATCTACTAGACATTAAAATTTAAAATGGTAGGATTCTATTTGAACTAATGTTAAAATAGTTAAGCTTCTATGAAAAATTTTTAGCTATTGGAAAAATTTAGTGTTGTACTAGATGATATAAATGTAAAAACAAAGATATGCCTGTTAGAAAATTTAAATTCTTAAATCTATCAACCCACCCAAATACACATGTGGCAAAAACAAATTAGTAACCATAGAAACGATGCAGCATAAATATTTCCATGAATATTAACAACATAGTAGAACTAACCAACACATTCAAAATATAATAAGCAACTTCGTAACAAAGTAACAACTTGTTTGTCATAGAAAATATAGCATCATACACATGATTGTGTCACTAATTCACAATAAAATAAGTAATCACAGAGATATTCATAAAGAAGCTAGAGCTATAACTCAAATAACTAAATAGAAAATAAAACAATAAACACAACGTTTAAGCTATAGACATAGTACGAGACAACGAAAATAATAAAATTCCATGGCCAATATCCTCAATATTTCAGATGTATTATAAAATCAAATAAAAACAATAAAATTCCATATAATATTCTTTAAGAAGAACTGGTCACTCAGAGTTTCTTGACACTTTAAAGTTTTCCTTTTTTGGGTAGACTTTCCTACCCCTACCAAGTTTAGTCTCATTTATAATCTCCATAAGCATAATATGGGAACTAACTCAAATGATGATAGCATACAAGTTGATTCCTTATGTGTTGAGGGCCTTAATTTCCTTGAACTTCAATTATGGTTGCCAGTAAAATTATAATATAAACGTTTATTATTAAAATTAATAATGTAACTCAATTATTTTTATATATATATATATGAGAAAATCAAGAAGATTAAGTTGTTATTGATTTGGTATCAAGGTTGAGATAATTTCTAATTTTCACACAGTATTTAGTTTATATCAAATTTAATTTATGAATAGAGCTTGTTTTAATATTATAAATATTTTCCTAGGTGACTTTCCATAAATTTGTGTATATTTATTCATGTATTCTCTACAAATCCAGTCAATTCTAATTAGTGATTGAGTTAGTTCCATCTCTATTATGTCAATTCTACTTGGTGAGTTACAAATATAATTACTAAATAAATAAACCTTTCCCAAGGAAAGTTGTGTTGCCAATAACTGAACACCAAGCTTTCTTTCATATCTAAATATTTCACATGGAAATCAAGGAAAGTTATGCATCATTGGATTAGTTATACTATCATTGACTTAGATGTTAGGTTGATTTAGTACCTAAGATATTTCCCATCCATATTGAAGAAGTATTGAATTACCGAATTTCAAGTTTTAGTAACTATGATATTTCCCACCTACACTTAAGTATTGAATTTCAATCCACTCTCCTTAGGCTTCAATATTTAAATCTATATAATATTCAAGGAAGGGCGATTTATTTGGCTTCATCTACTAGACATTAAAATTTAAAATGGTGGGATTCTATTTGAGCTAATGTTAAAATAGCTAATTTTCTATTAAAAGTTTTTAGCTATTGGAAAAATTTACTATTTTATTAGAATGTATAAATGTAAAAACAAACATATGTGTTTATCATAGAAAGTGTAGCAGCATACATAGGATTGTGTCACTAATTCATAATAAAATAAATAATCACAGAGATATTCATAAATTAGCCAAAGCTACAACTCAAATAACTAAATAGAAAATCAATAAACACAACTTTTAGGCTATAGACATTGTAACCAACATAACATAAAGTTACTATTAAAGACAAAGAAAATACTAAAATGCCATGGCCAATATTCTCTATATTTTAAATATATTTTAACATCAAATAAAAACCATAGCATGCCATAGCATGAATTCAGACCATAACTTTTATAGTAGAAAAGATAACTAATAAAAAAAAAATAGAAGAAACAACTCAGTTATAACACCTAAAACAATTCTTTGACAACCAGAAATAGAAGGAACACCAAAAACAAATGCAATATAACAATAAAACCAATAATCCAAAATAAAAAATCAAAATATGTGTGTGGGTACCTGCAGACTACAACAATCAAGGAAGGTGAGATGAAACCATGTCTATATTTCAGGTTGATAAGATTTTGTCAAACATAGAATGGGTTTTTTCAATAAAATCTATGCTGATTTTGGAAATATTTTGAAAAGTACCAAAATTTTCCTAAAATATAGCATCAAAACTATACAAATAGAAACCTAAATAACATGGAAGTAATATCTAAATGCAAGTGGCTATTGACTAAAAGATCAATAAGGGGCGGAGAGACCCAAAGGCAACTGTCAGGCACATTCTATCCAGGTACGTAAAGAGGAGTGATGCTCAAAATTTAAAAAGAAAGCTTTAAAAAAACAGAAAAGAAAATAAAAACTATTTCTAAACATGTTTATTGAATGTTTATTTTTCAATAGAAACTTATTCTCACATGAAATTGCCACTATACATTCATGATTGTTTTGTAAGACTAAGAAAACTAATTCCTTATTATAATAATGTTTCCAATTAAAGTAATAATGAAACATATTTAGTCATTAAGAAAATAGTAAATGTAATATCCAACCACTGATGTATGCATAACAATGAACTAGAGACCATGAGACAAAATTTAATAGAGATTGCAAAGATAGCAATAGTTTCAAAACCCATTCTGTAACTCAAGAAAAATATCGAGTAATCCGTCACAACAGATAACAATAACTTAGCTGGTATTGCACAGAGAGCAATAGTTTCAAAAACCCATTCTGCACATGAGAAAAATATCCAGAGGAGTTATACATTGAATTATATGAAGTTTTATTTAACTTTTTCTTTTTACATATTAACTCTACAAATTATTTCCAAACGTGCCATAACTCAACTACTTCTTTAGCTACCCTGTCTCTCTACTTCACAAGAAAAGAGAAATCATTCTCAAATTCTTCTAAAATCATAAAACTCGACATTAAACAAGATTTAATATGTACCCTACAATAGGTATTCTATATTAATTTTCATCTATTTAAATATAATCCTTATGACCAAGAAGATAAATAGTATCTCTACCCAGTTAAAAAACACCACAATTCATTGTCCCTTATAAATATCTTAAAGTTCTCTCGGTCATATACTAACAAATTTCTCTTTGTCATATACTAACAAATTTCACCATGGTTGTGCATAAAAATTAATACCATACTCAAACCAAAAGAGAAACCAAAAGAGATATTAGGCCTTTATCAAAATACACACAAGCTAAGCTATCAAAATACACACCAACTAAGAGTAAAGAGTACACACGAACTAAGAGTAAAGAGTAACGTCGACAAGGTTAGTATAATCATTAACTATTTTTAATTCGAAGAAAATGGAAATGATTCAGGCTTATAATGACTCATATTAAGTTGAAAATTTAACAATGAGTACACACAAACTAAGGGTAAAGAGTAACATCGACAAGGTTAGTAAAATCATTAACTATTTTTACTTCGAAGAAAATGGAAATGATTAAGGCTTATAATGACTCATATTAAGTTGAAAATTTAACAATGTCACATACTTATTCTGTGAAATAAATATATCATCAAAAATATGTTGTTTGATCTCAAATTTGAAGACTTTAAAAATAGTGCAAGATGCTTAAATCTATCATTTAAAATTGATTTTACAACTCTAGTATAGATGAAAAATGGATTATAATAATTTTTAGATCATCCATATATAATAAAAATATGATAAATTCATCACCAAACTAATTTACACTTATATTTGGATCATATATACAATCTTTGAAGCCATTCTCAAACAAACACGTAACAATTTTCTCATACGAAACTAATTTACACTCATATTTAGATCATATATATAATTTTTGAAACTATTCTTAAACAAACAGGTAACAATTTTCTCATACAAAGCTCTAGGTGCATATTTAAGACAATTTAAAAAATTTTAATTTTCATACCAAACTTGAAGTTTGATGGGAGATAAAACTAGGTAATTGTTACCATTGTAGTCACAAAGATCATCATGAAAATAAATGTGTTCTTAACATCAATTTGGAGTATCTTCCATTGAGAATATGCAACAAGAGAAATAATATTTCTTATATTCTTCATTTTAGTAACTGATGCAAAAGATTCATTATACTAATACCTTCTTGTTCATAGAAAAAATTTCCCACTAACTTTGGTTTGTCTTTCAATTTTTCCTTTTGTAGTATGCCTTGTTTCATATATCCATTTACATCTAATTAAATTATGTCAAGGAAGAAGGGGAAGAAGATTCCAAATCTTCTTCTTCATTAATTAATGTGTTATACACTACAATTGTTTATTTTTCTCATTTAGGTTTTTCCTTGGCTTGATCATAAGCAAAAAGGATCATATATAGTCAAAAATTTACTCATAAGGGTAAACTTGGATCTATTTCAAGGAGTATTAAAAGGAATATCTATCTCAAAAAGTACAGATTCAAGAGTTAAGTATAACTCTATTATCTTTAGAGCATTCAAGACAATCACATGAAGAGGTAGTTGAACTAGGATCTAGATTAGGAATAGAGTTGGAAGAAGGGGTAACCAAGATGGGGCTAATAGGAGATGAAAAAAATTTAGGTAACATGATGCTAAGAACATTCAATGCTAAATATATTAAATCTACTTATGTCATGATTTCTTATGTTCCATTTCAACCAAAGTTATACATTTCCTTTCAAATATCAAGTTTTTTGAGGTGTATAGGGAACAATATTTTAATGTTGAATATCATGCTTATATAACTATACATTTACTTTTCACTAAATCATTTCCCCCTGATTAGTTCACAATGTCTTAATAATTTCACTCAATTCATTTTCAACCATGGATATAGATTCTTGAAATTTACAAAAGTTTTCCCACTTATGTTTTAAAACGTAAACCCAAGATTTTCTAGTAGTCAATAATAGTAAGAAAATAGAAAACTTGATACATAGGAGTTTCAACTAGACTACATATATTACCTTTATCAAACATTTCCATATGATGTTTACCAAGCACACAACTTTCACAAACACCACCTTTATTGGAAGAAATAGGAGTTAATCCACGTACATTTCTAAATAGCATTTGCATTTTACCATAATTCAAAAGATATATGTTGGTTATTAGGAGATACTAAGAGGGAGGAAGGGGTGTTGTTTTTAGGTTCTGAGTGAATACATAAGAACACCACATATAAGGTTGAGACCAGTATGGGAAAAAACTCCATTTTCATTTCTTTGTTTTTTTGTTTTATCTTCTTTATTATTCAAATATTATTTTCACATCAAATCAATGGCCACCACTAGTTTGCAAGCCTTGACTTGTAATACATGCATGAAACTACTAGCTCAAGACCACTATCTAATAGAAGCCACCACTTAGTAAAATTTGTATGTCACCACTCCCTCAACTATGTGGTCCACTACCTACTAGAAGTCCCAAATTCCAATATCTTCCCAAGCCGTCTCAGGCATGTCACAACTTAAAGGAAGCCATCACACACAAAGTTTTCAGCTCACAACTTGAAGGAAGCCACTACTCCCTGAATTAGCAAGCCAATACTAGCCCACTTAAAGCCCTAACTTTCATAACCTTTTGGACCACATCTCATACATTTTCAAACAAGGGCCCACTACTCTCAACACAATCACTTATAATCCATGTTTCATCCTATTTGCAAATTGGACCTACTACGACTTCTTTTCTCAATCGGAATACAAAAACCCAATCTCTATGTGCAACACATTATCACTCTCTACTTTTATAAACAAATATGCTCATCAAATGCACTCAACAATAATACCACATCAAGCAATGCTCAATAACATACTCTCCATACTCTCTAAATCATCTCTCACTGCTCATCAACTCAAAACACAACATCATAGAACTCATTATACCCAAGAGAAGACATCAAATCCATATACTCACTCATCCATATGTAAGAAAAGACATCAAATCCATATACTCTCACTCATCCATACATATATTAGACTAGTAGACCAATGAAAATCTTTAGCAGTAAGCTTCTGATTCAATGGCAATGTCATATGCCCTCACAATGGGCTTAGCAGTAAGCAGCTAAAATATTAGCCACAAAAATATTTAATGAGAAAATACAAATAATACTTCGAGCTATGAGGAAATAGTTTATATAGCGAAGTCCATTATGTGAGCATAGCGAAGTCCATTATGTGAGCGGGAAATAACCTGTTGGAAGATGCTTCCATTTTACGCAAGTGTGTTAAATTTTGTAGGACCTGTTGTTAATGAGACGTAGCCTTCGGATTTCTTAACTCGTTACTTTCGGAACTTTTGGGGACTTTGCCCCGCGCTCCCATTAATTAAGTGCAAACTGTCATTTAGTTCGTTAATTTATGTAACAAGCTTTTATGATTATTTATTTAATTTTTTAAATAATAAAACTAAATATTTGCCATCTTTTATATGTCCATACTATGCATTTTTTAAACATTTATGACTTCAGTTAATAAACTTATAATTGCTTATTTAATTTTTTAAATAATAAAACTAAATATTAGCCATCGTTTGTATGTTCATACTATGCATTTTTTAAACATTTACGACTTCAGTTAATAAACTTACACGTTACAAATAATTTTTAATTAAAATTAAAAGTACACTCATTAATAAACCTATGAGCGCTAAATAATTTTGAATTTCAATCTAAATTTAAGGAGGGACCATTTGAGTTTAAATTGAAATTATTCGAAGGACCTCCACTATTTTGAATGAGAATCTATCCCCCTTCAGTAAGTTGAAGTCTATCCCATTGATTTAAGTGCAAGGTGACATAATTTATATAACTAATTTTAATAATTATAGTAATATTTTTTTTTTAATAAAAATAATGAAATAAAACCACTCATATTTTTATTAGCAATAGAGATATCATTGTAATTGGTATTTTTGTTTATGTTTGAAATGGTTTGTTTTTTTTAATGGAGCATTAAATGCAAATCATTTTTTATTTAATAATTGATTTATTTTTTATTTATTTGTTGATGGTATATTTGGTTTTGAGGTTATTTTCAATAATAAATTTTGTTATATTTTTTCATGTTATGTTTATCACATTTTAGGTTGTTATAATTGGCGTATTGGTAAGTGCTATGGTTTCGCAATATTGCAAAAGTAGTAACATCACAAATCTTTTAAGTGGTGCAGCGTCTTAAACTTTATTTAATGATAAAAATCCTAATCCATAAGGCACACCCAAGAGGTAAATAATATGAAAATAGCAGCTATCATATAAGTACCTTACCCTCTTCAATTTAGACTCACTCTCAACAAACTCAAGGCAAGTATCCCTCCTAGAAATGTTAAAGTTATTATCATAACAGATGGGTCTAATAAGTAGCTTGATAAAATGAAACTTTTGGTATTACTTAGGATATAAAGATGTGGATGAATGGAAATAGATAGATCCGTCTCAAATCCATCAAGGGTAATGGATTCAAGGTAAATGAAAAGGGGCTCATGGGATCAAGAATAAATATCCTCTTCAAAATTGGTCTATTTCATCGAAGGATTAGGAATAAGATATTAGAACCTAAGGGTAATAATAACATCTTATTTAGTGAAGATTAATAATGTAGACTGAGGACCTGTAAGAAGTGGACCTTAAGGGAGAAACTTTCACCAACATGATCAATAATAGATTCATAAACATACCTTATGCCCATTTCAACATTCTTAAAATACTCAAACAAAGCAAGGAGTCAAATTATTATCAAATTAACAAAGGAATAAGGAGAAGAGTTTCCCCAAAATGTCTTCCCTCTAGTGGTATAATTTCCTTTTCATGGATTGATCTAATTATATTTAGAGTACTTGAACCTTCAAATTCAATATCTATGCACCAAATAAAAACAAGAAGAAAAATTCAAGAATTAACAACAATGTCCACAAGGAAAGAAAACTTATAAATACATCTTCTTCATGAAAGATATGCTAAATAAGCTCCAATGAGTGGAAACTCCAAAAATTCAACCATGAGTAAAAATTAGGAAATAGTACTCTTTATATAGGGACCACCTCAACTTCCTTTAAAATAGGAAAACAATATCTCCATATGAAATCCTTAGATATATCCTCATGAGGATTAGTGAATTATTTCCTCCAACAAACTATTAAAAAATATATAAAATAATGAGGTGGCAAACCCATATGTACAATCTTCCAACCAAAATAATCATAGCAAAGTGGGATGTATTCATCAAAAAGGAAAGAGGATGAAACAATAGTGAAACATCTACCCTCAAAAGGGCTCCTAAGTGGATAAATCCACCACTAGCTTCGTAATTGAGGCAATGAAATCTAACCATACTCCTCTAAGGTGAATATTTATCACTCTAAGGTGAAATATATTAATAAATGATCAGTAGAAACCCTCAAGTGTGGATGAATCCCCTAAAATTAAATATAATGGTCATATGTGAGGTCTAATGTTTAACTTCATTCTTAATTCATGTCAACCCCCTTCTCATGTGAAAAAGGCCCAAGAATATATACATAAGCCAAATAAAAGTTGTAGTATCTAAGTAACAAATCCTCCGATGTGTATGTACCATCTAATTATGTAGAAAATGCCTCCAAATGTGTGAACAAGTCAAGCACTATGAGACCTAAAATATTCCATGGAATGAGAGGTCTAGTGCATTAAGAAATAACCCAACTACTCAAGGTAATATGATGAGTATGTAAAGAGTTGTGAGCTAACTTGAGAGTTGTGAAGATGTAAAATATCATACAGTGAAACCAATGTAATCCTCAATTATCCCAAAATGTGATGGCAGTCCATCAAGGTATATATACAAAATCATGGATATTAATCTATCAATCAATGGAGACTAAAGCACTGTATGGTTAAATGTGATGCAATGACAAGAAATCAATACCTCATCAAGCTTGACAACATCATAATCCATTTCATAAATGATTCATGGAACCAAGTGAATAACCTAGTCATCCAATTTTTTTTGTGATTAAATTCACAAACATAGTGAATAAATTCTTCATTATAAGTTTGATGCAAAATGAGGGGTCACAAATAGTTCCAACATAGAAACATGTGCTCACCTAGGGAGCGCATAAGAACCTTAAAATCCCAAAATATACCTATTATAAATGACATCTATCATCGAAAAAAAACATGTGTTAAGATGGATCAACCTCAATGTCCCTAAACAACATATTTATTAATCCATCAAATCCATAGCTCAAAACTTGTGTTTGCAAGAAAACACATATGCCATCAATTCCCATGAAAACATAATATAAAGTATAATGCTAACATTTTCAACTTATTCATGCTATTTTAATGCTCTAGGAATTTATTCTTTCTTCTACCCTACTCTAACATTACAAAATGAGCATGTTAATAGAAATCATAAGTTTAGTGAAACCACCCTAACATCTAATCAAGACAATGATTTCTTCCCTTATGTTTTTCCATCACTTAAAACAAGGATACATTTAAAGGGAAGTAAATACATGTTGTAATCTACATGAAATGAAGGTTGGAATGTAACAAAAAACTATGTGCATGATCAAACTCATTCCAAACATTACATTCACCATTGCAAGCCTCCTCTATCAAAGCTCAGATATGGTTGGTACACACATCATTACTATAATAAACCACATCATACAATACAATATTTTCTTTGACAAGATGTTCACTACTTCTCCTAACATCAATAAGTGAGAGATAAGACAAATTATATCTTTAGAAAAAGTAATCTTTTATATATATTTTGTAATACTTTTTTTAGTGGTTTATATTTTTCTAGAAAACAACTTACAAAGAAATGTTTGCTACATCATACAATATTTTACATAAAAAATGACATTTCCATCTAGAGATGCTTGAAAAAAAGAATAGCAATATGGAAGGAAGGGTATATGGAATTTTATAAACTTAAAACTATACTATACCATAGAATTTTTAGTCACTAAACTACTTCTCCTACCTTAAAATTTGTACACAATTTCATCAAGAAATGAGGAATAAGATCGTTGTGAAATTTATACATTTTTAACATCAGACATCTAGTCCTTCTCTTGAAAAAAAGGTGCACAACTCATATTACATGGATAAAAGTACCACAACAAATTTTCTTTATGGACAAGAATACATGTATAGAAAAAAATATGCATAAATATCTTTACAAGGATTTTCAAAAATATGCATCACAAATAGGGATTTTATTCTAGAAATAATATGTAAATTTTTTAAATTCTCCTTCTTAATGTTATATGTCCCATACGATTTTCACATGAATACATCATTTTTTTAATCATAAATAGGATCTCCATAATTTTTCCATCAATCCCACTTCATATAATGATAAAAATATTGAAAGGTAACATCCATAACTTTATGCCTTAGGGTACTATTCTCTTCATAAAATGTGGGATAGATAAATTTTCCACTGAACCATTATTTAGGTTATTTCTTCAATATTATCCCTTTCAATATCAAAAAAAGGAAGGTAATAAAATTCAAAAATTTGAGAGGTTTCAAATCATACCAAACCTGTAACTCAGCGGGAGTAGAAATAAATGCATGAGACTATCACCTTCAAGGAAGGTATAAAGGTCCTAAATGGGATAAAAAATTGATTCTTCAATAATTATTTCTTCATGTTCTTGCTATTAAATGGAAATGTTAGAAGATTATTAATCATTTTTTTTGCAAGTGGAAGTGCAAGAATATCTTCCATGTATTCATCAACTTCAAGAGTGAGATTGGGGATCTTATTCAATAAGATTTTGTCTTTACTTCACACCATAAGTTTTCTTGTTCCTTCCAATAATGGCCATACATTTCTAATGATAATTAAGGCTCAATTTCCTGCAAAATGCCTCAAACAAATTGTAAAGGATTATATTTATCCTTTACCAAGATGTTCAAACTATCTCTTTATGTTAATTTTAAGGCTACATGAAAACAATCTCATCAAAATGTCTTCATGAATAATATCAAAGCATAAAATTAATTCCATGAAGGATTAAATGTTTAATATGATCAATTCATCATGTCCACCAAAATTTCGAATTCGCCACCCATATACACTTGGCTTCTCAAGAGCGAGCAATAGGATATTTGCGAAATTAGTAATAGCAAACAAACTAGTCAACCATGATGGTAATTTTATTTTATTGTTACTTATAGATCTTCAATGTAAGTAAAAAAGTGTGATGAATAATGATCATTCCCAATACCAATGTCAAGAGTGTAGTCCTAAAGATGAAAGTCTTCAGGATATCTTCAATTTTGATTTATGTGCGCAGTTATATGACCAATAATGTCTTTACAATATGTAAGGTGTAAGGAATTTGTACCTTTATGGCCTTTCCATGTAAGAAGCAATCTCCAATAAATCATACTCACAAAAATTTCTTGAAGCATCATCTTAGAAATTGATGGGAAAGAGACTTTTCAAAGAAAAATTTCCAAAACTTTACCTCTCAAATTGTACTTAATGATCAAATATTTAATTCAGAAGGAATAACCCAAAAGGAAACTACTTGAATAGTCACCACTCTCACTTAAGCAACATACCCTCTCTAGTTTATATTGGCTCGTTAGAACATTGCAACATATGAGTAAATATATTAATCATATTAAATATAAAAATCATACTATACTATCCTACACTAGATGAAAAATAATAGTACACTAGATATACATGGTAAAACACCAATATGTGTGAAAATCCATTGAAAGGTATAGTTTTTGTTATTCGGAGCACCTCCACAAATGAATTACTCTTCACAATTGTAATACATTTTCCTTATTTTTTATATGATCTATAGGTTTGTCTTACCTCTATTATATGCCAAGACATATGGAGGAAATGCATGCCAGTGATATTTGCGGGATAAATGTAATTTCACCTCTTTATATAATAAATGATAAGAAGAGTATTTTAGTGCATGACTAATGTTAAATAAATATTTCACATAAGATCAAAACTTATCCAAACCTAATATTACACATTATTACCTTCCAAAGCGTCATATTCCAACACTCCCTTTTGATGATGATTAGAGAGAAGGACGACTTATGGAAGAAGATGGCATTACATAAACACTCCCCTTTGATGAAAATTTTCCACATTCCCAAAATCATAGTCACATAAACTTCAAATTTGTCATGGATTTAGTGAATAATTATGTTTCTTGTTTCTCCATGGGACAATAATCCAAATAAATAATAACCTTCACAACAATATGTTTAACGTAGTGAGTATCAAGATAAATGTCTTCAGTTTTGGAGTGATACATTGGATTATATGCAAGTTGAATTTAACTTTCATTTTCACATATTAACTCTATAAATTATTTATGAGCTAATTTGATCTCAATAAAAAAATACTATAAAAAAATTATTATTTAGCTACTTCCTTATCTACCCTCTACTTTTCTTGGAAAGGAGAGAAAAATAGTTTTCAAATTATTACTAAACCATAAAATTCCACATGAAATAAGATGAAATGTGTACCATACAATAGTTTTTATATATGTATCACCACCTATTGACTTAGAATATTTATGACTAAGAAGATAAAGTGTATCCCTACTAAAATATAAAACACCATAATTCAAAATCCCCTCTAAATATATGAATATTATCTTTGTCATCATGAGGGTTGTGCACAAACCTTGAGACCATACTAAAATGAAAGGATATATTAGGCCTTATGTGTGTCAAGTATATAGAACTTCCCACAAGTTGACAGTAAAGTGTAGCATCAATAAGAGTAGTATTATCAATAGCTATATTTACACTAAAGAAAATGGCATTGGTGAAAGCTTATAATAAGCCATATTGAGCTAAAAAAGTAAATATGTGGCATAATTATGCTGTGAAATAAATATACCATCAAAGATACCCCAAATTTGAAGACCCAAAAAATAGTGCAAATGCTTAAATATATCATTTCAAATTGACTCTAAAGATTATTTTACAATTCTTGAATAAATGAAAGATAATTTCCAGAGATTCTTAGATCATCCACATATAATACAATTATAAGGAATTCATCAACAAATTGATTTTCCCACATATTTGGATAATTTTTTCCAACTACCGACTGGCCTAAAATACCTTAACATGCAACCACACACTAAATTCATCTATCGCATAACTCCACTTGAATCAATGCTCAGCTAACTGACTCTCTAAATATAGAAAAATCTTCATACATGAGTTAATTATCTATTTTTACACTCCCCATTAATTACGACTGCTAAAATAAGACATGATTCATCACAAATAAAAGATGCATGTTGGGCTATGTCTCAGCTAGATTTACAACACCCAAGTTTCTTTTGTGAAAATAAAAAACATCCTTTACTAAAGGCTTTGTAAATATATCAACCAATTGATCACTAGATTTTTAAGGCTTCAAGTGAACTTCTCCACTTCTCACAAGTTCTCTAATTAACTGATATCTATTATCAATATGCTTACCCTTCTCATGAAACACACTATTATGGGATAGTGCAATCGATGAGGTGTTCTCACAATATAATTTTGTTGATCCTTGTTGTTTCTGCTTGAGTCCATCCAATAATATTCTTAAACACACTGCTTGACATGTTGTTGATTTTCTTACTACATTTTCTTCTTATGTTGATGATAGTGTCATAATAGGTTGCTTATTAGATTACCATGCTATCACACCTGAACCAATATGGAACAAATAACTAGAATCGATCTTCTTATCATCCAAACTTCCTGTAAAATCACTATATTTATATCCAATCAACTTATTCTTTTTTGTACTTGCATATGTTATGCCACAATCCCTAGTTCGTGCTATGTATCTCAAAATTCTTTTTCCTTCTCTCCAATGTGTGTCTTTTGGAGTCTCCATAAATATGGAAATAAAACTCACTCGTTGCATAATATTGGATCTTGTAGTTGTGATATACATGAGGTTTCCAACCAAACTTTTTAATAGATTTGGATTTACATATGAACCTTCATAATCCTTACTTAACTTTTTACCTATTTCAACTAGTCTAGGGACAGGTTTGGAATTCTCCATCCTCAATATTTTCAGAAAATCTCTAGCATATTTATTTTGGCAAATAAAAATTCCTTTTTCAGATTCCTCAACTTTAGTTTACCTTCAATTTCATAACTTGGAGGCTGGTGCACATAAATTTCTTCTTATATAATTACATTCGAGAAGGTTGATTTCACATCCATCTAATATAATTTCTTTTTCTGAGTTGTTGTGGCAAGAACGGCTCTTATAGTATCTAATCTAGCTACCAGAGAATTTTTTTCTCCAAAGTATATTCTCAGTTGTTGCGAGAATACTTTTTTTGTAAGTATTTCTTTAAATATGTCAATTTTACCTTTCTCATTCAACTTTGTCTTGTACACCCATTTGAATCCAATGAGGTTTTTATCCTTTGGTAAATCAACCAAATCCCATGTATCATTTTTTTCAATAGATTCAATTTCTTCATCCATGGCTTGCACCCAATTTTCACCTATAATTTCTTTTTCAAATGAAAAAGGTTGGAATCAAAACAATGCAAAATTTTAACTAACATCTAAATGATCATAAATATATTTCATACTTCTCATATTTCCTTTAACATTACTTGATTCATCACCTGATTGGTTGTTGGGAGAATTCTTCTTTGTTAATATATTGCTTAAAGGTCCATGGTGCTCATAAAATCCTGGATTCCTTGCTCGTTTAAGATCTTGTGAGTCTTTCTTCTCCTTCTCCGCCACATTACCAGCTTCCATCAGTGGTGCTTATGCATCAACTATTTTATCTATAGTCTCATTCCATGACTCTTGTTATTTGAACACAACATCTCTACTAATTATGGTCTTCTTAATGACAGGGTTATACAATTTTTAAGCCTTTGAATTCTCACTATAACGAGTAAATATGAATTTTTCACTTTAATCATCCAAATTTCCTCTTATTTCTTTAGGCATATGTGCATCATTGAGAATTGTACGGGCGAATTTTATCCCAAGGGAGAAATTTAAGGGGTTTTATATTTTAGAGGGGTGAATTTTTTATATAAAACCTCTTTTGTATATTTTTGTATAGTTAGCCCCAAAATTATTTTAAAAATAATTTATTATTATGCTTTAGCCCGAGAAGAATAAGGGTGCATAAAACATGAAATGTTGGATTCACCTCCCGATTTACTAGTCTAGATGGTTTTGGGTTGTTTTTGCCCCCGATTTACTAGGTTGGAAGGTTTTGGAGCAAAATTCACCCTCAATTTACGCTGATGATGAGGCCAGTGGAGGTCTTTGGGTTTCATACGCCCAAGATTTATAGATCAGGGCAATGGATGGTTCTGGGTGAATTTTTTTGGACCAGAGCTGAATCCATACAATATCTAGTAAGAACTAACCAGATCCCTAGAGAAATCCCAGCCAGAAAATATCCATCATGGCTTCTTGTCCTGGGAGCAGGTACCTTGCCTTTTGGGACCCTCTTCATTGAGCTCTTCTTCATAATGTCTAGCTTCTAGCTAGGAAAATTCTGTTATGTTTTTGGTTTACTATTTTTTGTGCTTTTCCTACTTGTTATTGTGTGTGTTCAGGTCTTTGTGGTTATTACATGCATGCAAATCTGTGTGGAGGATTGGCAATGGTGGTGGAATTCATTGTTTGCATCTAGCTTAGTTGCTCTTTATGTTTTCCTATATGCAATCAACTATCTAGTTTTTTATTTTTGCATCTTTAGTGGCCAAGTTTCTGTAGTGCTTTAGCATGGGTACTCATTTATAATGGTGCTTACAATAATGCTTGCCACTAGAATCATTGGAATTTTGACATCATTTTACTTTGTTCACTACCTCTTCTCTTCTGTCAAGATTTACTAAGGCCGATCTGGTGATATTTCTTGAGAGGAGATGTGTGAAAGGAGATGTTTTTTGTGACAAAGCATGTTTTCTCTTATGGAATCACTCTCTGATGAAATTATCAAATATAAAATGAGAATTGAAAGGATATTGTGCTCGTAACCTAAACCAGGGATTTCCTTGAAAGCCTTCTATTGGGATTCAATTCATCTTTTTTAATGAGCATTTCAGAAAAATATAGGTATCTTTTGAATATATATTTTCATCTTACGTCGAAGGTAGCACTGTTTTATCATCTTATGTATCCAATTTTTTATTTGAATAATATTTCTTTAGTATTGTATAACTAACAGATCTAGGTTTAATGGGTTCTATGGAGAGGTATTTCAGGGATATTTCCTCCTTACAAGAAAATTTTTGATCAGGAATTGTCTTTATATTTAGTTTTGAGTAAATCGGATGATTAGAGGAGTAGATGCATAACACATTCTGATGTTTTTATTTAAAATTATTAAGAAATTATTCACTGTCCATGGATAATTCCATGGATTTTTTATGTCACTGAAAAATTGGATAATGCATATGCCCTACATTTACTGGCTTGGAAAGTTCGAGGATGATTCGAATGGCATTCAATGGTTGAATACTTTGCAAGTGGAACCTGAGAGTTTTCAATAGAATTCTTGTTATAGGGAGATGTATCAAAATTTGACAAAGCAAAGGTTGATTGAGGACAATGCAACATTTCACCAGTTGACTACAGGGTCGAGTTTAGTTGGGAGTGGGTGCCTCACCATGAACCTATTAATATGAATGAATTAATTGGCTATGGAGATTATGAAAAAAAAATTATGATGCCAATGAAGCAAGCTGGGTTGACTATAGAGTTAGTACTTGTGATCTGGTGTCCTCTTATGATGAAGACCAACCATCTAGGCTCCATGAATTGCTTGATAAAATAGATTTTGTGGATTCTAGCTACAAGGGAGCTTATTTGACCTGCTTGGAATGTAGTGCATTATTGGCAGACTTCCAAGCTTCTAGAGAAGGATCACTCTTGAGAGAGCTGGAGGAAAATCATGACAGATGGAAAGAGAGCTTTGCAATATATAGGGATGACAGTGGTAATATTTTAGTGCAAGCCACTTTGGTAGATCATTCTATGAAGAGAGCCTTGCAAAATATAGGGATGACACTGGCAATATTCGAGTGCAAGCCACTTTGGGAGATCCTTCTAAAAAGACATCAACTTATTATCATTCTTGCTAAATTGCTCAGGGTGAAACTAAGGCTATTTTGGGAAGTATGGAAGGTAGAAGTGGTGGATAATTACAAAGAGAACCCCATGATGGGTTTCATTTCTCCCTTTGGTATTTGGGCCTATAAGATATTCTGCCAATTGAAAAATTTATCAAGTCTCTTCATGCTGTAATGAAAGATGATCCTCTTCTGTGGAAAACTATACATCTAGAGTATCCTCTAAGCAAAAGGCTGACTGATGATGCCCTCTTAAAAAAATTTCAAAGGTATCAAGGTCAGTTACAAAAATTGACTTTAGTGGAGTGCCTGAAAAATTACAGATGATGGACTGAAGAAATTATTGGACATCAGTCCAAAGCTTACAAAGTTTGGTGCCTCTCTTTGTTGGTGAAATTACAAGAAGATTAAATTTTTGTTGCACTTGGAATTTTGAATATAACAATATATTTGCTTTCTGAATATATAATTTTTTGCTTTTGGCATGACTAGCAATGTCAAACAGTTAGATTCAGTTAATGTAATTGCATGGGTTTTGTGGAATGGAATTATGCTTCTCATAAAATGTTTTCAAACTGGGTTACTAAATGAATGTGTTTGCATGTGAATTTAACCCCTAGTCTCCTTTAAATACAATTATAAAAGGATATAAACTTAAAATATTAGAAGCTTATTTTTTGAACGAAATGTAGGTATAATTTTCCCCAAAATGTTGAAACCTTCAAGGGAGGCACTGGTGCAACTCTTCCATTTGGTATTACATGTTCTTATGTGTTTTAAATTTCTCTGGTTTCTTGATTTGTCTTCTATTATTTCACACACAAGTGGCTTCTCCTCAACTTTCTTGCCATATCTTAATTTTCATTAGATATTTTTTTTGTTTTACAATCGATCATGGTTTTTGTTTTATTGAAAATAAGTTGCGGAAAAGAGATGTTTAACATCATTACAACAGAAAATTTATGAGGTTTTGACTCGAGTGGGTTATTCTATATAGATTCAATGAAGGTATGTTGATGTTCAAAGTCCAGACACCATATTTCATGTTTTCAACCTAATAATTTGTATTTGACATGGATCATGATGATTAACTGCATGCATTATTTTCACCGATGAAGCACATATTTCCTTCACTGCCCCTCATTATGGTAGCCTAATTTTAGTTGACAAGCCTCAATGAAGATTTTAAATTTTTACCATCTAAGGAATCATAAGGTGGCTTCATTTATAAGTTGACAAGCCACATTAACAATTTTTTTAGCATCTCATCAATCAGAAGGAAGGCCATTTAAAATTTGACAAGCCTCAATAGAGAACATTCTCAAAATTGTATTAACGTGCGTGCCTTACACATGCCACATACTGTAGTGGGATTTGAAGTAGTTAGACAGTTTTTGGATGCTTGTGATGGGTTTCCCTTATCTATTATAGCTATTGGTTCTACATTTCATGGAAAAAATGTTTTGGATTATTTGAAAGCCCAATTCTACAAAATATCTAAAGCACTTCCTTCAGACATATAAAGAAGGCTTAAAATTAGCTATGAGACACTTGAAGAAGAGTGTAATGTTCCAAAATTTTAGCTTCCAACTAAATGGAACATTAGAGTTAGCAGCAGCTATAGTCGGCAAATAAATTGGTAGAAAAGCCCATAAGTCTCATAAGGAGGAAAAAAATACTCTTATTGTGAAAGGGGACACTCTTTCTAGCCAAATAAAGCACCTCCATGTGTGAACAAGGTTAAATTGAAGCTGCTTTGACTAAGTCAAAAGCGCAGTTTTAGTGGAGAAGGAATCCTAGGTTGGAAAATGAAATTTTGGAGGGAAAGGTAGCTTGGGTTAGAAGCAACCTAAGTGAGTGGGGCCAAGGGCAAGAAAACTCACTTATGATATAAGGAAGAGGATGGAAACATTGTTAATCATTTTTTAGATTATTATTCTTGCCTTCCAAGAATTTTTCTTGCTTTGCTCCTTAGCAAAGTTGCAGTGTTGTTTAGCACTAGGTGTTCCCGGGCGAGAATCCCACCTCTTTCCTTTGAGGAGCTCATTGGGATAGTTTTTATTCATCATTCCACATTAGGTTTGCATGCCAAGCTTCAGCCATCTTCATCAACATAACTTTTCTAGAGATTGTGTAGTGTTGTTCGGTGCAGCAGTGGAAGGGATTGAAATCTCGGCTTCTGAGCTAGTTTCTCATTGGAGGAAACTTTCCTTCACTTAAGGGATATGTTTCGAGAGATAAAAAGCTTATTTCAAATCTCTGGTATCATACCACACATTTTTCATACCCTCCTAGTGCTTTTTCTGCAAGGGAGTGCATTATTTTAGAGGTAGTGCTCATTGTATGGTTTGGTGGCTCCATTGCTGAGTTTCCTTGTGATTGAGAGGTTCAACCTTTCATGGGAGGAAGCCCTTGAGGGATATACATCATATAAGACATCTTTCAGCCTTGTATACTCTTATGCTTCATTGTTTCAGTGATTATTCAGTTATTTTCTGAAGATCACATTTGTATGCAGAGTATTTGACAAGAAACCCTTACCAGGTTATCTTGTATTTGTATGAGGAGACTAGATCTCTGTTCTTCATAATTATTTATCAATATATGAGTAGATCTATTTTTCTCCCATATTTTTATGTGTAAACCCTCTCTTATAATGCACAGTCCCTTGATCAGTTGCTCCGGCATTTTGCAGTCTTGGGGTTTTTACACCTTTTGGCAATCCTAGGTGTGGAAGATCTGTTTAACCCACCTAGTTTGCTTTGTTTTAGCTCTATTCTTGGATTTATGTTTTATAATGACTAATATATGGGATCCAAGATTCCATTTCACTATTTTATTATATTTGTTTCCAGAAATGCGTTTTTGATGCATGTTTTATGAGCAATCCTGAAAAAGGAACATTACAGTTGTATCAGAGCATGATCTTTGGCTCAGCCTATGGCTTCAAGCCAAAATACTAAGTCCCTTAAGGGGAATGTTTTGAGCTCTATAGAAAGATTCTAGAGATGGCCAGGTAGCCTCTGGATCTCATCCTTTTTTCAAAGGTGACACATCTACTAAATGCCCCTATAGTCAATCTCTGGAATAGAATTTCGATATTCCTAAGAAGAGAAAATTTCCAGTGCTATTAGAATAAGGAGAGATGGACAAAATCAAAAAAGCTTCAGTATGTACAGAAAGGAAGGAAGACAAGCCCACACATCTTCTTCCAAAATCTATGAAGAGCTTTCAAGGAGAGCTGAAAAATATGAGATTGGAGATGGGATCTCCAAAGGAGGTTAATTCTAGAGCTGAATCTAGATTTGCACATGGTGAGTGTGAGCATGTAGCTACACTCCATGATGCACAGTGCAGTCAAATTTCCAGAGCTATCCTTAGATGGATGGGAGAAGGAAGAATGCCTAAGAGAATGACTCTTAGTGATTTGTTGCGAGAGTATGAATCTCAAACTGAGAGGTTTAGAGATCATAATGATTTCCAAGAGTTTTGTAGGATCCATATGGAGAATAGCTAGTAGTAGGATGCAGATAGATTTCTTCTATCTACTTTTTTCGGATCACCTAAATGTTCAGTTGGAGCTTGGGTGAAGGAGCTAAACTCCTATTTGCAGCTGCACCATATTTCTGGAGATGAAGCTGTCAGAGTTGCAGTGCTACATTTCAGAGGTAAGGCTCATGCATGGTGGATTTTTTAATCTTGTTCCTTAAATAATGCCAATACTCTATCTTTTGCAAGATTCATAAGAACACTAATGGAGAGGTTTGGTGAAAAACTTCCTAAGACACATGAGCAAGGAAAACTTGACAAAACAAAACCCTTGCATGTCATGGCGGAAACTCCATTTCAGAAAACCATGGGAGGAGTTGATGTCTTGCATTACACATTGCTGGAAGCAACACTTCCAATTAATATTCTTGAACAAGAGGGCATGGGAATCACTTTTTCACAAAGGGATCCATTGATTGAGATGTTTCCCACACACATTGATGAAGAAAAGGGAAATAACGTTGTCACATCTAGAGCACATCCAGTGCCTCATGCAGAGGAAGGAGGAGCACATGCTCCAACAGGAGGGATTCTTATGCCTTTGCAATAATTTCCCCAGGATCTCATACATAGAGGTCCAAGCACAATCATTGAGCAGCATGATTGTGCAGCATTGCAGCTAGAAGAAGGGGAGAGGGACGAAGAGCAACATCAGTTGATGAGGAGCACACACTCTTCTCTATTTCAGAGAGCCAATGCAAGAAATAGGTAGACTATTTTGTGCATTCGGGGTAGGGGCAAGGTTTCCCAACCATATGAGTAGTCTACTCTTGACATTGATGTCTCACTATATGGAGGAATTCCACCTGGGAGGCTACCTGATCTTATGTTGATGAGAGATGTCTTGTTTTTGGGTTCACCACTCTTGGATTTTGGAGAGGTGAAGAGTTTTGAGGAGAAATTTGACATGGGGGATGTCAAAGTAGCAGGCAACTGCATGAGTGGAGCTTCACATGCCAGATCACCAGTGCTGTCGCTGAGGAGGATTGATCATTATTGGAGGTCTCAGCTTTTAGTCGAGTACTCCAACGATCTTGGTGCATGCATGATTCTTTATGACCCAGATAGAGATGACATATACATGGTATATGATGTGGTCATCTATTCCTATGGAAAGATCTTCTTGACTAGATCTTCTAGTCTCAAGGAGAGGCTACTACATGCAGCACATGAGGACTTTTCTTCTATGCACTTTGATGCATATTTCTAGTTGATGGAGGAGTTCACTTGGTAGGGCATCCAGCATGACATATATCAGCATATGGAGAAATGCATAGCTCGGATGGTGATAGAGAGGTTGTCACAGCTACCTTTGTACTCATTGGGAGTGAGGGAGAATTTCCAGTTGAGCCATTTCAGCTCAAGACCTAAAGTACACAATGGTGAAGGTATCATTTCATGTTTTGTATTGTACTTCTTCCCTTTATTTGAGCAGCATGGTGTAACAAGAAAAAATATTTATTCCTGCATATTATATGATGATGTACTTGTAGCTACTTGTAGCATTGATCTTGGCTATCTTTTTGATGAGTTGTGGGGGAAGCCATATGTCTCTTGGTGTGCACCAATGACAACATATTGTAATTTCATGTTTTCCTCTTATGAGATGACTATGGAAGCAAACAAGTGGTTGGTAAAGCACTTGTTAATTCTTATTCTAATTCAAGCCAAGGGTGCACTGCGCTGGTTCCATGAGAGGGACCAAGATTCACTCTCCGATTGTAATTTGGCAACTATTTTTTATTGCATCATGCTTCCATGTATTGCTAATGTGTTTTTGTTCAGAGGAAGCTTCTACAAGGGAGAGGTGAGGTAGCAAAAAAAAAATTTGTTTCTATGGTTGCACTTGGGAGAGTATGGGAAAAATTCTTCCCATACTTTTCATGATATTTCCGAAGAGAAGAAAAGCACATTCACGGTGCAAGGAGGCTACCCTTCAACATTGAAGGATCATGAGAGATTTCCATGTTCAAAGGAGATCTTCTCACATAGAAGCATAATGGTGGATGGATTTGGCATGTGGAATGTCAAAGGGAGAAATCATGGAGCCTTATTACAAAGGCCTACAGCACTATCACATAGGAGCATGTTCTTATCGATGAGATATTCCAAAGGGAGGAGGTATCCCTTCTTCTTGTAGATTTTTATGAGTATATTCTCATGGGAGGACTTATTGGAGGATCTCACTTTAATTCCACTCACTATGTATGGTAGAGAATGCATTTATGTACTTGTTGATTACTCTATTGAGTATTTGTACTTTCTCACCATGTTTGCACAGTGCATTGCTACCCAAAAGAGCAGGAGTATTTTTGGGTTTCATGGTCACTTTAGGGCCAATGTTTATGATGATAGTAGCCCATCTATACATGACATTGGGCAGGTGTACTGTTATTTTGTATATGTAAATCTGATATACATTTATGCTTACTTCCACATGTTGGGACAACATACATATTCAGCTTGTAACTTGTTGCAGGAGCACTTTCCATATGACATTCTCAAGAAGCAGTTGGGAGAACTGCGCAGTATCCACCAGAGAGACCATATGTATCATCCAAACTTGCACATAACCTTCTGCCATTTTCTGATTTGGATGCCATGTGGTGATGATGTGCCATTCATCTTGAATGTAATGGTTTGGGTTGTCATAACTCATGATCTTGGAGGAAGAGTCTTTGGAGGCTCAATCTTCTTCTTTCCATTGGAGGGAAATCATGTTTCAGCCCAATATCAGCATACCCTCTACACTTATCATGAGTGGAGAGGAGGAAAATGTGGGATATTCCCTCTTGCCTATCATGTTCACTTATTCAGCCAACCTTCATTTCAGGAGCACAAGGTGGAAGAGACTTTTCATGAGTTACTGTGTTGGAGGGTGACTCACTTCATTTGGATGATTGCATGGATGAGGGAGGCACTCATTCACCATGCTGATCATCACTCCTACTTTTTGGAGGCCATGAGATAGCTAGCATGTTTCCATTCACACTTTCTACCTTTGATTGATGCAGACACTTTGGTTTTTCACCCTTGGGAGGAAGCATTGGATGACAGTTTATTTGTAGATTCTCTTGATGCAGTGATGGAGGCTATTGATGGAGGCCACATGAGGAGGAGGGGAGATATTTTTCTCTCCTTATGCATTTTCTTGAGGACTAGAAAATATTTTCTAGGGGAGGACTGTAATGTTCCAAAATTTTATCTTCCAAGCTAAATGGAACATTAGAGTTAGCAGCAGCTATAGCCAGCAAATAAATGGGTAGAAAATCCCATAAGTCTCATAAAGAGGAATAAAATACTCTTATTTTGAAAGGGGACACTCTTTCTAGCCAAATAAAACACCTCCATGTGTGAACAAGGTTAAATTGAAGCTGCTTTGACTAAGTCAACAACACAGTTTTAGTGGAGGAGGAATCCTAGGTTCGAAAACACAATTTTGGAGGGAAAGGTAGCTTGGATTAGAAGAAACCTAAGTGAGTGGGGCCAAGGGCATGAAAACGCACTTATGATATAAGGAAGAGGATGGCAGCATTTTTCATCATGTTTTATATTATTATTCTTGGCTGCCAAGAATTGTTGTTGCTTTGCTGCTTAGCAAAGTTGTAGTGTTGTTTAGTACTAGTTGTTCCCGGGTGGGAATCCCACCTCTTTCCATTGAGGAGCTCATTGGGAGAGTTGGTATTCATCATTCCACATTAGGTTTTCATGCCAAGCTTCAGCCATCTTCATCAGCACAACTTTTTCGGAGATTGTGTAGTGTTGCTGGGTGCAGCGGTGGAAGGGATTGAAATCCCAGCGTCTGAGCTAGTTTCTCATTGGAGGAAACTTTCCTTCACTTGAGAGATATGTTTGGAGAGATACAAAGCTTATTTCATATCTGTGGTATCATACCACACATTTATCATACCCTCCCAGCGTTTTTTCTACTAGGGAGTGCGTTATTTTAGAGGCAGTGCTCATTGTATGGTTTGGTGGCTCCATTGCTAAGTTTCCTTGTGATTGAGAGGTTCAACCTTTCATGGGAGGAATCCCTTGATGGATATACATCATATAAGACATATTTCAGCCTTTCATACTCTTATTCTTCAGTTTTGCAGTGATTATTCAGTTATTTTCTGAGGATCACATTTGTATGTAGAGTATTTGACAAGAAACCCTTGCCGGGTTATCTTGTATTTCTATGAGGAGAATAGATCTCTGTTATTCATCATTATTTATCAATATATGAGTAGATATATTTTCTCCCATATTTTTATGTGTAAACCCTCTCTTAGACTGCGCAGTCCCTTGCGCAACTGCTTCGGCATTTTGTTGTCTTGGGGTTTTGACACTTTTTGGCAATCATAGGTGTGGAAGATCTATTTAACCCACCTATTTTTCTTTTTTCCAGCTCTATTATTGGATTTACGTTGTATAATGACTAATATATGGGATCCGAGAGTCCATTTCACTTTTTTATTACATTTTTTGCTGGAAATGCATTTTTGATACGTGTTTTATGAGCAATCCTGAAAAAGGAACATTACAAAGAGGAGAAAGATATATTTTCCTCTCTGTGGATTTCCTCTATCCCTTGCTACTTTATAAATTTACTGATAACTATCTTGATATCTAGCCATGGGATGGGGTGTAACAACCCAGTGCGGAGAAGTCTCTTACATCCCAATCCTTGTGATCAACATTTCAGTATGGGTCATGTGAAAATATCTTTTCTTTGCCATTTTGGTAATATGATTCAGCTCTAGCATTGGATAGATATCCCTTTTTCACGAGTTCATTTTTTTTCATATTTTGGATAGATTGTACAGTGCAGGTAGGAACCTCGAATGTAGCTCAGAAAATGTATGAAGACATTTTGTGTTAAAAATGTAGATACATATAGAAAAGGATATACCCCTTTGTGTTAGAGAGTTTTTTAAGTTAGGGATAGGATAAAGTCTCTTTAAATCTCCCTTCTGGTCTCATGGGATGAATATGATACATAGGGGGCACTTCATGGAAATTTGGGATTTTTTCCCATTGTTGAAACCTGTAACCTTGTATCTCATATTCTCAGTTGTAGTTATTTTCATGAGTATATATAATATATCCTAATTAACCTTTTGTTTAAAAAAAACGGATCACCAAAAGAAAGAAGAGAATTCAATATTGGGAGTCCCTTTTTCTTCATAGGAGAAGATTATAGGGCATAAGAATAAAGGATGGATCTGGGTTGGGAGGATTGTTGAGTCTCCATAAATTGGAAAACAAGTGTCTTGTAGAGGTCAACAGTAAAATTTGTATGATGAACGATCACCTCTGTGAAATGGGAATAGCCTTTGGAGGAGGAGGAGCCTTGGTAGCCTACGTGGTGCATCACTTGCAACATCAGGAGTTTAGTAACTATTCCATGATATGAGTGGGTTGCAGCTGCTAAGGTTTGAGGGTGATTATTTAGGAATTGTATATATATTAATATCCTGATGAGATGGTCAGATCTTCAATGGATCTACTGGGATACTTGCTGATACTCCTCCCCGCATTCTCAGTTTCCTATAAAGAACTATTTTAGAGGCGGTAGAGGCTAGAGGAGCCACTAGGAAACATTGAGAATGAAAGTGAAGTTTTCTAGTTCTGAAGAAATGTTGTGCTCATATTTTGACCTTGCTAGAAGACAAGGGTCTTGAAATAATCATGTTTAATATTTAAGAGTGCATCGCAGGAGCCTCCACAGTTAGAAGATTTGATCTATCTCATCTCCTTATGGTTACCAAAGATAGGGCAGCTGAAGCATCTAGAAAGTTAGAAACAATTTCTATGAAAGGATGCACAATCAGATTGAAGGAACATATGGGGAAAACTTATATCCTAAAATTGCCAGAAGAATTATTTCATATCTAGTCCTTGAAGCACTAGACTGGAAGAGTGCATGATGTCATTGCAATATTCCTTTGGTAACTTAATAAACCTCCAACATATTTATGATTCAGGAAAAGGTGCTAGTTTTACTACTTTTTTCATTCCATATTTCATAAATCACAAGGAAAATCAATTTGATGTTACAAGACGAATGAAACCCCGAGAGATCCCATTGAGCTTAAGCACAGGTTTGGACTTTCTTACTATACAAGTTCGGAGGAAAGAATATTGCGTAAATCCTCATTAGATTCTTAAGCCTACATGTCAATTATTTCATGAGTGTGACTTCTTTGTTAGTAAGTAAAGCTATAAAGAAGATTGGTTTGCAATCTCTCCTTATGCCTTCGTATCGCCTCACTATTTCTAGACTCTAGTATGATGCAGTTAGAGATGTTTCATTTTCCTTTGGTACCTGTTGAAGCCTCGAAAATCGCTGCAACAACATTGGGGGATAACCACCCGGTCCGGACCTTAAAGCAGTTCCTTTTCCGTTTGGTGTGGTGGCTCCGACTGGTTTAACTAGGTCCAGTTACCTTCTCCCTATTTGCTATTGGTTTATAATTTATCTTTAACTACCAATAGACAGGGATATCAGATCACTTCTTCTTGCTGATCAGGCAAGAGAATGACTTCCAAGCCGATTTGTTTGAAATTGACCACAACTAAAATTTTGCCTCTTTAAGGAGAGGACTTAAAGAATGTAGAATTTACTTAAATGCAAGCTTATTCTATAATGTAATCAAAAGAAACTAATCTAAATCCTATCTCAATTAGGTAGATGAAAATCTAACCCAACTAAGAGCAAGATGATTAAATAATGAGAATTAAAATATGTCTGGTCTCAATAGAATGTGTTTTGGTACTCACAAATGTGAGCTCATTGAATTTCTTCGTTAGCTTAACATTAATTTAAAACCAGACATATTTTAATTCTCATTATTTAATCATCTTGCTCTTAGTTGGGTTAGATTTTCATCTACCTAATTGAGATAGGATTTAGATTAGTTTCTTTTGCTTACATTATAGAATAAGCTTGCATTTAGAGTAAATTCTACATTCTTTTAAGTCCTCTTCTCAAAGAGGCAAAATCTTAGTTATGGTTTGGCTGAACCCAAATCAGCTTAAGGGTCATTCTCTTGCCTGATCAGCAAGAAGAATTGATCTGATATCCCTGTCTATTGGTAGTTAATGATACATCGTAAACCAATAGCGATAGGGAAAAGGTAACTGGACCTAGTTAAACCAGTCGAAGCCACTATCATAAACGGAAAAGGAGCTGTATTAAGGTCTAGACCGGGTGTTTATCCCCCAATGTTGTAGCAGCAATTTTCGAGGCTTCAACATTTTTGGCGCTAGAAGGAGGGCCTGAGATTTGTTTTACTTTGGAGTCTTTGAATTCTAACATTTCATTTTTATTACAATGGCTCCTTTAAAACTTCCAATTTGGAGTTGTATACATGGACGTGCATCTTCCAATACTCCACCCGAAGTGGTAAGACTATTGTCTCAGGTAAAGTTTGATGGTAAGAAAAATTCTTCTGCTTTTAATCATGTCTTTCAATTTATTCAAAATGTTTCAAATTATGATTTTCAAGGGATTGATGAAGGCATTTTATGCAGAATTTTTACTCTCACATTTGCGGCAAAAGCCAAAAGCTGGTGTAGAACTCTTCCAGTTGCTTCAATCCACAGCTGGGATCAATTTGTTACAATTTTCATTTGTAAATTTGACGGCTATGATTATGAACATGTATGTGAAGAAATTGAATATTTACGAAGGTTTGAAAATGAGTCTGTTAATGATTTTAATATTTGATTTCATTTAAATTGCTTAAGATTTAAAGACGAAGATAAACCTACGAAAGAAGAATCATTAGATTGGTTTGAATATATTTGTTCTCTTCCACCCATTCCCAATCCATATGAAATTAATTCAAGCTTTGTTCCATCCCATTACAATATAAATGGGAATCCCAATTTGGATGTGCAAATAAATTGTGATGAAGTGGTTTCACAGAGCTTAGAAAATATTTCTAATCAAATGCAAGAAGACAACAATAGCAATTTTGGAGAAAGAATTGCTTTGAAATCTGAAAATTACTCTGCGGTCAATTCAGAAAATCAGATCGCAAATCAACAAGTACAAGCAGCAATCGAAGTAAATAATAAAATACAAACTGCTGTACAAATTTCTGAATTCCTCCATGATGAGCAAATACCGAAATCACAACAACAAAGCAGCCTTCTTCAAGAAAGCATGAGCATACAAAGGAATGATTTAGAATCTGAGATTTACAATGAGCATAATGCACAAGAGTTCTCAAACAGAGACAGTTTTAAATGCATTGTTTCAGGTTCACATTTTTCCCTTTATCCTGATATTAATGATATTTCAAAAAATACAGAGGCTGATCTAAATGAATTACTATTAAGTTTTTATCAAGATAGAGAAGCAATTAACGATCATTCTTTTTCCATTAATGAACATGAAATTCTTGTTCCTCCTTGTTTGGATATATTGGATGAGATTGAAGGGAATTCTAGAGAATCTTGTGAGGTCATTTATGATGATTGCTCTGATATTGAGGATGTTGATTTCAATTTTTCTCAAAAGAATCCTCATGATAAGATTCAAATAACATCTGAGAATGAAGAACGCTTCAATTTAGAAATTATCCCAACCAATCCTCATTTTAGAGCAGCAAATTATCTTCATGATTTCATTATTCGAGAAAACTTTCCAATTGATGATTCGTATCGTGATCAAGCTCTCATTCCTACTCATAATCATAATTCATTTTCTAATTCACAAGTTGGAATTCAAAATTACTCAAATTCCATAATTCTGGCCAATCCTTGTGAAAATGAAATTATTTAAAAACGATCCCAATTGTGTTGTAACATTAGTTGTAAAAATAGTGATTTCATTTTAGTTTTTCTTTCACAGTTATTTTGTTTAAATTTAGATTTATTTTTTGATTTTATTTTGCAAAATTTTCACACTTTTCGCTGGCATATTGAACACTTTACTATCAAACACTCAATTGATGCATTGCCCGATTGGGAAATTGAAGTTTCATATTATAATCATGAGCATCAAAAGATATTAATATTTCAATTTCAATCAATGCTAATGTTTCATCAAAAGCTTCTATTTTTTCAAAGGCAATGTCGACAAGAGAATGTATTTTTGCAATCTGGCCAGCAATTCAATTCAATTAATAATTTTCCATTTGTACATAATACTAACCATTCTTTCCAGGCCTTTGAATTTAAAAGCTCATCTTCACAATTTGGCCTGTTATCTCTTCCTTTGAACATTTTCCAATTTTTAATAGAAATCCATCCAGATTTCTATGATCCAATTAATATTCAATTAGAAAGGAAATTTCAAGAGAAAGAGATTTTAATTAAGTTGCTAACCATAACTGTACATTCTGATTTCAGATTTATTTTCCTCAGTTTAGTTAGATTTGTATTTTTATTACTAACATTTGAACTGCACATACATGCAGCAATTAAAATGAAAAAATGGCTACACTGGAAATATGACTATACCTAGTCATTTTCATGTATATGGTTAGAATAGGAGTAGAATTAATTTAGTTTGTTTGTTTTGTATAGTTAATTTGTTTTAACAGTTTTGTAGATTAAAAAATAAAACAAAGCAATCAGCCTTCTCATGCATGTTCATTGAAACATTTTCTCCTTATCAGAAAGTTTTAATTCTTGCTTTCCTTTTTAAATTTCTTGCATCAATACCTCTACTCTGCTTATTTTGAATAATGTCTTGATTAAATTCAATTGAGGTTGCACTTGGCATTGATCGCCTCAAAGCCACTTTTCTTCATTTCGAGATTTCCTTCTAAGATTTTCTTTTGGAATTTATATAATAAAGGTTGAAGATGTAAGAGCTTCATGATCTCATTATCCCATGAAATGTATGATTGTCTATGATAAGCTTAATTCCGACTCAATCATTAGTAGTCAATATAACCTTTCACGATAATCATATGAAGTTCATATTATCTTCCTCGGAATTTGCTAAAGCTGACCTTAAGGATGTCAATTTTGCTGAGTGCACACATTCAAATCTGTTTTGATATTTTTCTACAATTAGTGGCTTTATCCCATTCTAATCTTTAGTTTATTATTTGATGCTGCAATATGCATCATATTCATTCACTAAAGACATTATTGAACAGTCGCTATAACAATACAGATTTTTCTCAAGTTAATTCGGAATGTGCAGAGGTAATAAATTGTTGTTGCAATTCAAAAAGGAAGCATAGTTTCAGATTTATTTCTGGTAAATTTTATATTTCCTGAACATGAATAAACATATCTGATTTAGGTTGATTGCTCACTCCGATTTAGAATAAATAATGAGATGATTTTGAACAAAGTCAGAATTTGAAGATTTATGAGGTAAAATTTACAAGACAAATTCCTTTGGTACGTATTTACAACTTTATTCTCATCCATTATTAGTTCATTTTTTATTCTTAGTTTATTTTTTATTTGTGTTCGTTTTTATTCGTTATGTCTTTATTTTCTTTTTCAAAACATAAAGTGTTAGTGAACCCATTTCAAATTTGGTAAACAAAGTCTGTGTGGAAATTTTATTTCTTATGATTCATTAGAATTTTATCTTTTAACTTTGCTTTCATTCATTTAAAAAATCCAATTGAAATTAAAAAAGAGTATCGTGAAGATCCATATCGTAACCTCCAACTTGATTTTCATATTTTATGTGAAGATCTCCTCGACGTGTTACATCATTCAATTTTTCATAAAATATCAAATCACATACTTCCATTGGAATAAATTGAAAGGTTTGTTTAATATTACAAAAGTTCTCGATGCCCAATAATGGATAACAAACGCACATATCACATTAGGCATAAGGTTAATTTCTTCCATTCAAAAACTCCAATGCGATAAAAACTTAATCGCAATCGCGAATTGCAAAGTCATACCACAATTGGTTCATATCACAATTGATTAAAAGGTCAACTTTTTAAAGTTCCAAGAGCGATGAAGTTCAATTTCAATCGCATTTCATAGGTTTCAGACAATGATTCGTTCAATAAAATTCAAGTGCGAACAATGTGATAAACCCAAGAATCGGTAACCTTTTGAAACTTAATTTTGATATATCCATTTTCAAAAAGCTCCGATGCGATAAAATTAAAAGCGAAATCGCAAATTCTTAAATTAGTCAGGGACTAATTTTAAAAGACCTCCGATGCAACAAGTCTAATCGCAAATCGCAAATCGGGAGGAAAATTGAATACATCCTTGTGTGCTCATTTTAAAAATTGTGATGCAATAATTCATCACCAATTGCTTATCGCTATCGCTTTTTATTAATCGCCAAATGCTCATTGCTCATCGATTTTCACTAATTTTCGATTTTTCATCGCTTATCGTTCTTCGTTCATCACCAATTATTATAAAAATCACATCACTGCTATCGCGATTGTTTTAATTTCAATTCCCTTGAACACAAAGCATTTCGTTTTTACATTTTACTGCTTGCTTTAAATTAAATAAAATAAATAATGATTTTGGGTTATAGAATTTTGGTTAGTTTGCCTTCTTCATATTTTTAATGTCAAACTACAAGAAGAAGTCAGCTAGTATTTGAGAAATTGATACCTTCAGGTAAGATCAAATGCAATCATCCAATGGTAAGATTCATGTACCCACTTTCATTAATTTCCATTTCATTACTTTAGTTTCAGTTTTGTTTTTCAAAATTATGTTGATATTTGAATCTGTTTTGCAGCTCTTCATAAAAGCTTTCAATCATCTGCTAAATCATATTTTGGAAGCCCTATGCTCTTTTCCTGGTTTTATTTTCAAGAAGCAACGATAGTCTTCATTGAAACAGCTACACTAGGAAGTTTCTGAACCTTTAATATATTTCTTTAAAGCATTTCTTTTATTAGAAAATGATTAAGATAATGCTTTGAAAACGACAAGATTGATATCAAACAGAAATTTTTCATTGTGGCTGAATTTTATCATCACTGCTATCTGAAACCTAAAGCATTTACAACCTTGCAAGGCATAAGTTTTATGGATCTCGACATAAGAATAAATGATTACATGATTATTTTATTTTACTTCATGTTGTTGAGACATTGGTATAAACATTTTTTTTGTTAGAGTTTGTATTTCAAAAGCTTGGATTTTTTCTTTTCCACTTTTTTGCTTCATTTTAATTTTGTTTGCTAATTTCTTTTCTCACTTTAGTTTAAGAATTCTTTTCCTTTGGTTTTCAATTTTGATTTTGGTAACTTTGTTATGTTTTATATGGAAGGCTTTTTATTACTTAACAATGGTTGGCATACATAGGAAAAATTGTTAATAGTCTCCTATTAGCTTTTTCTTAAAATCTCTTAGCAAAATTTGTTTTTCTTATTATAAAGGTAGACATACTTAAGGAAGAGTTTACAAAACAAGAAAAGTTGACGAAGCATCGTGAAATCTGAGAAATTTCTTTTTCATCAAAATTGTAATTATTTTGAGATTTCAATACTTTATTAAGATCTTTCAAGATTCTATTATCAGTCAAGAAAAGTTATTTTTAACCAAGTAAAGACACTTTACAACAAAGCACTTTTAACTCTGAAATTGTCATTCTGAACTCTTAAGGAGTTAATGATTCTCCCTATTTAAAAAGAGTTTTATATTTCTAGAGTGTAATCCAAAAATATATTTATAACTTAAAAGATAAGAGGTCTCATCACGAGCCTGCTTACCATGATCATAGGGGAAAAATAGGCTGACATTACCAACAGTGCTAAACAAACCAGGGTAATGGCTTATAATTTCAAACAATTGTAAGACAAGGGGTCTCATCACGAGCCAGCTTGTTCAGTCCAATTATAACCAGTGAATGGCATTGTCAACTATCTGGCTACCAAACCAGGACAATGGCTTTTAAGAATAAAAAAAAAAAAAATAAGCATATATAAATGGATTTATCTCTAGGTCAATAATTCTTAAATAGATAGGATTCTGAATCATTGATGATTAAAATGTAACCCTGTCGAGACCATAGATGTTTGCTGGCAGCAGTGGCTCTACCTGTGACAAATGAGTACACTTTAAAAGCTCGGCTGTAAAGTGACCCCTGCTTTATCTCTAGAACTAATTAAGGACTGATATAGAGTTATGAGATATTTTAATTTATGAGGAATTTCAAGAAAATTACAGTAAGATGATTGTTGCTTTTATTCGGATTAATGAACCTAGTCAAACATTCCAAAAATAATTTTCTCTTCTTTAATTATTTTTACTTTAATTTTAGGAAAATTTCATTTTTATCAAACAGAGATAATTGTTTCTTCCAGTGAATCGCCAATTGTTGTACGGTACAACAACCCCCCATTTTTAACTTGTTCACATCAAATAATGGGGACCCTTTCTATAAATTTTTTATCTAAACACCTTTTATGATTTTATTAAGTCAATTATCTTAGGATTTTGTTAATTTTTCATTTTCTTTAGATTCTTGTTTTGATTGCTTGGTTGAAATCGTTTTTTTATAAGCTTCCTGTTGACACTTGTTTCGTCTCATTTGGTCAACCGGTTTGTAAATAGCACTCCTTTGAAGTCTAATCAATTATGTCGCTTGGGTTAAAAAATGCGGATTTTAATAATGCATTTAGTTTAAATACTAACCCCTAGATTAATTATTACTAACAATTTTTATTTTTATTTTTTACTTATACGGCCAAATCATAAAGCATCAGGATTTCAGTCATTTATTCCAATTTTCCAATTTTCAAATAAATTATTAATCTCGAAAAAATCCAAATTGTCAAAATGGTTGTTTTAGGTAAATCATCATTTTTTCGTAGTCTAATTTAACATCTCTAAAATAAGATCAAAAAACAAAAGAATAATTTTTAACATAAAATTTTGAATTAAATAAATTAATTATTATATTAAATATAATTAATTTAATTAAATTAAAATTTTATATTAAAAACAAATATATAAAAAAAAACAAAAAATTAAATTAAATTTTTGCATAAAACACATCGCATCGGAAATATTCATGTGAACATCCTTTTAAAAAAAAAAACCCCGATGCAATGATTTTTCCCGATGCGATTGAGGCTCATTAGTTTCATCCGATGCGATTGAGCTTATTACCTCCGATCCGATTAAGCTTGTCAACCCCGATGCGATTGAGCTCATTACTTCCGATCCGATTGAGTCACATTGAACTTATGCGATGCAATGAGGTCAATGTTCAAATCTTCCGATGCGATTAAGTCAATGTTCAAATCTTCCGATCCGATTGAGTCAAGAGGAGCAACTGAATTTCCAGATTTATATCAGATTTGACTTATCAACTTTGGAAGCTCATAAATTGAGTTTTACTTGGCCAAATGAGGCCCAGGACGGCTCATTGGAAAGATAAAATCAAGGAGAACATTTCTGAGGAGGTTTCAATAACAGATTTGATCATTTATTGGGTCAAAAATCAGGCAGAAAATCAAGCTCCGAATTTCTAAAAATAAAATCAATTTTCTGAGTTTTGTTTTCTTCATTTTCATTTGTCCAGCCTCTTCTAATTGCAGATTCATGCATCAATAATATCCTTGATTAATTAAAATCATTATGAGTATCAATAAGAAGCTCAAATTTCATTTTTATTTATTTAAACAGAATTTGATTGGATTTGTTTTAATGATAGAAATAATATTTGGATTTTATTTTTGCTTCTTAAATGATTTTTAATTTCTTTTTGCAGGAAAAACAGTAGAAGAGATATTGAGGAAAAAGATTTCAATCAATGAGAAGACTCCAACAATTAAATATTGGAATTTTTGAACAATTAAAGTTGGATTGGGCAGATTTTTCTTCAAACAAACTCTCTTCTAAAAATAGTTTTGGGAAGATTATAAATTGCAGATTGCAAAATGTAAAAAGGGCTGCTCTCCTCTGCAATTCCAGACTTCTAAAAGCATTTCTGTTATAGGAATTTAGAATTGTAGATGGGGAGGAGAGAAAGTTTCAGATCTGAACATTATTGAGGGTTTATGCTTTATGTCTTTTATTATGCATGATGGGTAGAGTTTGCATTTCTGCAGCTCTAGTCTTGAAAGCAGAAATTCAAGTAATGTAAAGTACTGTTAGAGACCAGGATCAGAGAAGCAGATTCAATTAACTGGTATTTTTGGCATTTCTGTATCAAATACCAGTTTCATTCTTATGTTAATAAAATTGTTGTTTCATTTTATTCATGTTTTGGCATTTCTGTTGATATGGATAATTTGTCTTAAATTGTTAAGTATCTCTGCTCTTATGAATTAAACTCTGATTTCTGAGTAACCATTACTCAGAAATCTGTCTTATAACACTGATTTATTAAATAGTAATGTGCTGTGAATTTCTTCCACATGTTATTGTTTAATTATTAGTTTGACTGATATGATAATTGATATCAATTTTTGTGAATTTCTTCCGGAATGTTGTTGATTTATTATTTCAGTCAAATGGTCTCAATAGAATGTGTTTTGGTACTCACAAATGTGAGCTCATTGAATTTCTTCGTTAGCTTAACATTAATTTAAAACCAGACATATTTTAATTCTCATTATTTAATCATCTTGCTCTTAGTTGGGTTAGATTTTCATCTACCTAATTGAGATAGGATTTAGATTAGTTTCTTTTGCTTACATTATAGAATAAGCTTGCATTTAGAGTAAATTCTACATTCTTTTAAGTCCTCTCCTTAAAGAGGCAAAATCTTAGTTATGGTTTGGCTGAACCCAAATCAGCTTAAGGGTCATTCTCTTGCCTGATCAGCAAGAAGAATTGATCTGATATCCCTGTCTATTGGTAGTTAATGATACATCGTAAACCAATAGCGATAGGGAAAAGGTAACTGGACCTAGTTAAACCAGTCGAAGCCACTATCATAAACGGAAAAGGAGCTGTATTAAGGTCTAGACCGGGTGTTTATCCCCCAATGTTGTAGCAGCAATTTTCGAGGCTTCAACATTTTTGGCGCTAGAAGGAGGGCCTGAGATTTGTTTTACTTTGGAGTCTTTGAATTCTAACATTTCATTTTTATTACAATGGCTCCTTTAAAACTTCCAATTTGGAGTTGTATACATGGACGTGCATCTTCCAATACTCCACCCGAAGTGGTAAGACTATTGTCTCAGGTAAAGTTTGATGGTAAGAAAAATTCTTCTGCTTTTAATCATGTCTTTCAATTTATTCAAAATGTTTCAAATTATGATTTTCAAGGGATTGATGAAGGCATTTTATGCAGAATTTTTACTCTCACATTTGCGGCAAAAGCCAAAAGCTGGTGTAGAACTCTTCCAGTTGCTTCAATCCACAGCTGGGATCAATTTGTTACAATTTTCATTTGTAAATTTGACGGCTATGATTATGAACATGTATGTGAAGAAATTGAATATTTACGAAGGTTTGAAAATGAGTCTGTTAATGATTTTAATATTTGATTTCATTTAAATTGCTTAAGATTTAAAGACGAAGATAAACCTACGAAAGAAGAATCATTAGATTGGTTTGAATATATTTGTTCTCTTCCACCCATTCCCAATCCATATGAAATTAATTCAAGCTTTGTTCCATCCCATTACAATATAAATGGGAATCCCAATTTGGATGTGCAAATAAATTGTGATGAAGTGGTTTCACAGAGCTTAGAAAATATTTCTAATCAAATGCAAGAAGACAACAATAGCAATTTTGGAGAAAGAATTGCTTTGAAATCTGAAAATTACTCTGCGGTCAATTCAGAAAATCAGATCGCAAATCAACAAGTACAAGCAGCAATCGAAGTAAATAATAAAATACAAACTGCTGTACAAATTTCTGAATTCCTCCATGATGAGCAAATACCGAAATCACAACAACAAAGCAGCCTTCTTCAAGAAAGCATGAGCATACAAAGGAATGATTTAGAATCTGAGATTTACAATGAGCATAATGCACAAGAGTTCTCAAACAGAGACAGTTTTAAATGCATTGTTTCAGGTTCACATTTTTCCCTTTATCCTGATATTAATGATATTTCAAAAAATACAGAGGCTGATCTAAATGAATTACTATTAAGTTTTTATCAAGATAGAGAAGCAATTAACGATCATTCTTTTTCCATTAATGAACATGAAATTCTTGTTCCTCCTTGTTTGGATATATTGGATGAGATTGAAGGGAATTCTAGAGAATCTTGTGAGGTCATTTATGATGATTGCTCTGATATTGAGGATGTTGATTTCAATTTTTCTCAAAAGAATCCTCATGATAAGATTCAAATAACATCTGAGAATGAAGAACGCTTCAATTTAGAAATTATCCCAACCAATCCTCATTTTAGAGCAGCAAATTATCTTCATGATTTCATTATTCGAGAAAACTTTCCAATTGATGATTCGTATCGTGATCAAGCTCTCATTCCTACTCATAATCATAATTCATTTTCTAATTCACAAGTTGGAATTCAAAATTACTCAAATTCCATAATTCTGGCCAATCCTTGTGAAAATGAAATTATTTAAAAACGATCCCAATTGTGTTGTAACATTAGTTGTAAAAATAGTGATTTCATTTTAGTTTTTCTTTCACAGTTATTTTGTTTAAATTTAGATTTATTTTTTGATTTTATTTTGCAAAATTTTCACACTTTTCGCTGGCATATTGAACACTTTACTATCAAACACTCAATTGATGCATTGCCCGATTGGGAAATTGAAGTTTCATATTATAATCATGAGCATCAAAAGATATTAATATTTCAATTTCAATCAATGCTAATGTTTCATCAAAAGCTTCTATTTTTTCAAAGGCAATGTCGACAAGAGAATGTATTTTTGCAATCTGGCCAGCAATTCAATTCAATTAATAATTTTCCATTTGTACATAATACTAACCATTCTTTCCAGGCCTTTGAATTTAAAAGCTCATCTTCACAATTTGGCCTGTTATCTCTTCCTTTGAACATTTTCCAATTTTTAATAGAAATCCATCCAGATTTCTATGATCCAATTAATATTCAATTAGAAAGGAAATTTCAAGAGAAAGAGATTTTAATTAAGTTGCTAACCATAACTGTACATTCTGATTTCAGATTTATTTTCCTCAGTTTAGTTAGATTTGTATTTTTATTACTAACATTTGAACTGCACATACATGCAGCAATTAAAATGAAAAAATGGCTACACTGGAAATATGACTATACCTAGTCATTTTCATGTATATGGTTAGAATAGGAGTAGAATTAATTTAGTTTGTTTGTTTTGTATAGTTAATTTGTTTTAACAGTTTTGTAGATTAAAAAATAAAACAAAGCAATCAGCCTTCTCATGCATGTTCATTGAAACATTTTCTCCTTATCAGAAAGTTTTAATTCTTGCTTTCCTTTTTAAATTTCTTGCATCAATACCTCTACTCTGCTTATTTTGAATAATGTCTTGATTAAATTCAATTGAGGTTGCACTTGGCATTGATCGCCTCAAAGCCACTTTTCTTCATTTCGAGATTTCCTTCTAAGATTTTCTTTTGGAATTTATATAATAAAGGTTGAAGATGTAAGAGCTTCATGATCTCATTATCCCATGAAATGTATGATTGTCTATGATAAGCTTAATTCCGACTCAATCATTAGTAGTCAATATAACCTTTCACGATAATCATATGAAGTTCATATTATCTTCCTCGGAATTTGCTAAAGCTGACCTTAAGGATGTCAATTTTGCTGAGTGCACACATTCAAATCTGTTTTGATATTTTTCTACAATTAGTGGCTTTATCCCATTCTAATCTTTAGTTTATTATTTGATGCTGCAATATGCATCATATTCATTCACTAAAGACATTATTGAACAGTCGCTATAACAATACAGATTTTTCTCAAGTTAATTCGGAATGTGCAGAGGTAATAAATTGTTGTTGCAATTCAAAAAGGAAGCATAGTTTCAGATTTATTTCTGGTAAATTTTATATTTCCTGAACATGAATAAACATATCTGATTTAGGTTGATTGCTCACTCCGATTTAGAATAAATAATGAGATGATTTTGAACAAAGTCAGAATTTTGATAAATCGAAGGAAGAATTTGAAGATTCATGAGGTAAAATCTACAGACAATTTCCTTCCAGGTATGCATTTACAAGTTCATTTTCATCTATTATTAGTTTATCTTTTCTTTAGTTTATTTTTGATTCTTTTTCTGTTTTAGTTGCAGGTTTTCATTTGTTTTCAAAACTTGAAGTAAGCAGCAAACCCATTTCAAATTTACAATAGGTTCAGGAAAATTTTATTTATGATTCATTAGAATTTGAGAATTCTTTAACTTTGCTTTCATTCATTTAAAAAATCCAAGTGAAATTAAAAACAGTATCGCAAGATTCATATCAGAAATGTTCCAACTTGATTTTCATATTTCCGATGCAAGATCTCTGATGTGTTACATCATTCAATTTTTCATAAAATATCAAATCACATATCGCATTGGAATAAATTGAAAGGTTTGTTTTTCATTACGAAAGTTCTGATGCGATGAAATGGATATCAAACGCGCATATCACATAAGGTTAATTCATTTCAAACGTTCTGATGCGATGAACCCAATCAGCAATTGCAAATCGGAGAAATTACATTCTAATATATCTATTTGCAAAAACTCCGATGCAATAAAGTTCAAATCACAATCGAGAATTGGTAAAATCATATCACAATTGGTTAAAAGGTCAAAATTTTAAAAATTTCCGATGCGATGAAGTCTAATCGCAATCGCATTTCGGCAGAATCCTATCACAGTTGATTCGTTCATTTCAAAAAAATTCGATGCGATCAACCCAATCGACAATCGCAAATCGGAGAGACCTCATTTTGATATATCCATTTGCAAAAACTCCGATGCGATGAAGTTTAAATTGCAATCGCAAATTATTAAATTAGTCAAGGATTAATTTTGAAATACCTCCGATGCAACAAGTCTAATCGCAAATCGCAAATCGGGAGGAAAATTGAATACATCCTTGTCTGCTCATTTTAAAAATTGCGATGCAATAATTCATCACCAATTGCTTATCGCTATCACTTTTTAATAATCGCCAAATGCTCATTGCTCATCGCTTTTCACTAATTGCTGATTGTTCATCACTTATCATTCTTCGCTCTTAGTTCCCTGTTATAAAAAATCAAGTATCATCGCTATCGCAATTGTTTTAATTTCAATTCCCTTGAACACAAAGCATTTCGTTTTTGCATTTTACTGCTTGCTTTAAATTAAATTAAATAAATAATGATTTTGGGTTATAGGATTTTGGTTAGTTTTCCTTCTTCATATTTTTAATGTCAAACTACAAGAAGAAGTCAGCTAGTATTGGAGAAATTGATACCTTCAGGTAAGATCAAATGCAATCATCCAATGGTAAGATTCATGTACCCACTTTCATTAATTTCCATTTCATTACTTTAGTTTCAGTTTTGTTTTTCAAAATTATGTTGATATTTTAATCTGTTTTTCAGCTCTTCATAAAAGCTTTCAAACATCTGCCAAATCATATTTTGGAAGCCCTATGCTCTTTTCCTGGTTTTATTTTCAAGAAGCAACGATAGTCTTCATTGAAACAGCTACACTAGGAAGTTTCTCAACCTTTAATCTATTTCTTTAAAGCATTTCTTTTATTAGAAAATGATTAAGGTAATGCTTTGAAACAAGAAGATTGACATCAGACATAAATTTTTCATTGTCACTGAATTTTATCATCACTGCTATCTGAAGCCTAAAGCATTTACAACCTTGCAAGGTACAAGTTTTCTGGATCTCGACATAAGAAGAAATGATTACATGATTATTTTATTTTACTTCATGTTGTTGAGACATTGGTATAAGCATTTTTGTTAGAGTTTGTATTTCAAAGCTTGGATTTTCCTTTTCACTTTTTGCTTCATTTTAATTTTGTTTGCTGATTTCTTTTCTCACTTTAGTTTAAAATTTATTTTCCTTTGGTTTTCAGTTTTTGGTGACTTTTTCATGATTTATATGGAAGGCCTTCTTGTTACTTAACAATGGTTGGCATACATGGGAAAAATTGTTAATAGTCTCCTATTGGCTTTTTCTTAAAATCTCTTAGCAAAATTTGTTTTTCTTATTATAAAGATAGACATACTTAAGGAAGAGATTACAAAACAAGAAAAGTTGACGAAGTTTCATAAAATCTGAGAAATTATTTTGTCATCAAAATTGTGATTATTTTCAGATTTCAATATTTTATTAAGATCTTTCAAAATTCTATTATCAGTCAAGAAAAGTTATTTTTAACCAAGTAAAGACACTTTACAGCAAAGCACTTTTAACTCTGAAATTTTCATTCTAAACTCTTAAGGAGTCAATGATTCTCCCTATTTAAAAGAGTTTTATTTTTCTAGAGTGTAATCCAAAAATATATTTAAAACTTAAAAGATAAGAGGTCTCATCATGAGCCTGCTTACCATGATCATAGGGGAAAAATAGGCTGACATTACCAACACTGCTAAACAAACCAGGGTAATGGCTTATAATTGCAAACAATTGTAAGACAAGGGGTCTCATCACGAGCCAGCTTGTTCAGTCCAATTATAACCAGTGAATGGCATTGTCAACTATCTGGCTACCAAACCAGGACAATGGCTTTTAAGAATAAAAAAAAAAAAAAAAAAAGCATATATAAATGGATTTATCTCTAGGTCAATAATTCTTAAATAGATAGGATTCTGAATCATTGATGATTAAAAGGTAACCCTGTCGAGACTATAGATGTTCGCTGGCAGCAGTGGCTCTACCTGTGACAAATGAGTACATTTTAAAAGCTCGGCTGTAAAGTGACCCCTGCTTTATCTCTAGAACTAATTAAGGACTGATATAGAGTTATGAGATATTTTAATTTATGAGGAATTTCAAGAAAATTACAGTAAGATGATTGTTGCTTTTATTCAGATTAATGAACCTAGTCAAACATTCCAAAAATAATTTTCTCTTCTTTAATTATTTTTACTTTAATTTTAGGAAAATTTCATTTTTATCAAACAGAGATAATTGTTTCTTCCAGTGAATCGCCAATTGTTGTACGGTACAACAGTACCTCACACAAACCTATTGACCTAGTTTTGTGGTCACCTATTGGACATTATAATTATTTTTGATATTATTAATCTAGCCAAGGATACCCTCTCTTTGAATGGGGTTCTTCCTTATTCTAAGGGCTTGTTAAGGATAATTATGATAGGTGATTCAAATATTGAAATTTTTTTATACCTTTATTATGTTGTATAATTCCTTATTTTACCATCATAAATAGCACTCAGTTGCTTAAAATTTGGTTCACTTAATTTCTACATTCAAATCAATGCATTGTATTTTCATAATATTTGACCCCTTGGAATTATTAACTAGTTTTTTCCAAGCATTTAATGGTATGCTAATGGTGGTTGTGTACATTAGCTATAGTACACTTAATTAACAGAAGACAAGGGTAAATGTTTGTGGTGTGCCTTGCATGCAACAAAAGGTATGCTGACTAATGTTCCTTTCATGGGATTGGTTCATTGGGACACCTGTGGAGCCCAGATTAAATATCCAAGCTTGTTTCTTGAAATTGTTTGGTATTGGTGTGTGTAACTCAAATTCCAACTCTCCTCCCTTCATCTTTAGAGTTTCTTGCTGTTGGGATTCCATATACAGTGGTGATTTGCTACTTGACATGGAGGTATACTGGTTATGTGATCATTTGAATTGGGTTTTTCTCCTTGGCTCTAACTAGTACATATGATCTACTAGTCAATAAATTTTTTAGCAAAGACTATAATTTATCCTATTTGAAGAAAAATATCATCAATTTGTCAAGGTTGGAACTGGGTTTTCTCTTTGCAGCTCAAGAACCCCTGCGGATATGTTCTTGTCATTTCCCACTTGGTCACATAGGTGGTTGTTGTTACCCCTCATGTTGACATGATTGGTAAATGCATATTTCAGGGGTAACTTTTAGGATGCTTAGTGACCACAGACACACACGTATTTCTGGTTGAGAGTAGTTCTTCATGTGAGATCTTCCTGGATGTTCAAAATAGTGATTCTCCTTGATAATAATGTGGTTTCCTTGCTTTGAATGATGATTATAGCCGTCGCAAGGTTAGATTTTCAGTGGAGGTTGCTTCAGTGGTGCATAATGTTCTTCATGAACCAACATCAAGGTGGTCAAATAATCACATCTTGGTCACTTTCACCTTGGGTTGCATGGTTATATCATAACTATCCTCTGATGTGGTAATAAACTTACCTAGTTTCATTCATGATCATGCCATTTTTCCATATTTTTACCTAGGCAATTTGTTTTTCCTAGGCAACGAAGACTTGGGAAAAATTGAAAGAAATTTTGAAGGGCCTAGCTCTATGATAGCCTTTTCTTCTCTTTATATATAATCAGTTCCAATTTTAGAAAATTTGTGGGCCAACTTGATACCTGGAATTTGTTGAAATACATATCATCCTAGAATAAATTCAACATAATTCTTTCTGCAACAATTATACAAATCATTAAGACAAATGGGGAATTACATTTTGGGTCTAGGTGATGAACAAGAGTTTCACATACTTGAGTTGAATTCCCTCGGTGATATATTGAGGTTGTTCATGTTAGGACTAAATTTACATTCACATATATTTACCAGATTGAAGACTAAAGTCCATAGTTTCTACTGATGAGGTCCCATATGAAGGAATTGGATTGGAGCATTTTGACTTTTTAGAGAGAGCTAAGAAGCAAATTTTTTATGACAATCCAAATATATCATGTCCCTTGAAATTGTTTTAGGAATTACCTAAACATTGTTTCATTGAACCCATACCTCTCAGTGAATAACTTAAAGAAATTAAAGCAATTTTTCTTGTTCCAGAAAATAGTTATGAGTGTCCTCTTAATTTTTTAATAGGCATGCCTATTGGAATTTGGTTGCTGATGGTTTTGGGAAACTTGGTACAATATAACCAAATATATGTCAATGAATTTGAAGGAAATGGTGGAGTAAAATCTCGTTCAGTTACTTTTCCATTTAATGTTGTGAAAAAAGATTCATCATGTTTCTTAGAAGTTTCTGTTGTGAAGAAATGCCATTTTGAATTTGGGAGAGTTCTATTAAATAGATTTCAGGTTGTTCCAAAATGGGAACTTGTTTCACTATCCCATGATGGGCTCCATTTTTCCCTTTGGTATTTGGGCCTGCAAGATCTTCTGTCCATTGAAAATTTTTGGAAGTATCTGTATGCTACAGTGAAATATGATCCTCTTCTATTGAAAAATATACATGTGGAGTATCCTCTAAGTGAAAGGCTCACTGATGATACCCTCTTAAAACTTGTTGAAAGGTCTCAAGGTCAGTTACGAAAATTGACTTTTAGTGGAGTGCCTGAAAATTACAGATGATGGACTGAAGCAAGTATTCGACATCAGTCCATAGCTTACAAAGGTTGGTATATGTATTTGTGTTGAACATGGTATTCATTTTAAATGGCACTGATTATAACAACCATGGTATTCATTTTAAATGGCACATTTTAAAAGTAAACTTTTGTTTTGAATTGTATTGCAAAAATTAGGAGGATAGAATTCGACCCCCTGCACCAAGAGTATGAGGTTTTATCTGTGTTGATTTCCACAGACAAAACAAAAAACTCCTCTGCAAACTTTTCAATCTTGGGAAGCTACTGAAAAATCTCTGGCCTCTTTGGAATAATTAACACCTGCACCAAGAGTACGAGGTTTTCTCTGTGTAGATTTCCATGGACAAAATGACAAACTCCTCTGCAAAATTTTCAATCTTGGGAAGCTACTAAAAAATATTTGGCCTCTTTGGAAGAATTAACACCTGCACCAAGAGTATGAGGTTTTCTCTGTGTAGATTTCCATGGAAAAAACAAGAAAATCCTCTTCAAACTTTTCAATCTTGGGAAGCTACTGAAAATTCTTCGACCTCTTTGGAAGAATTAACAACAACAATAGAAGCAGAAAAAAGTGATGAAAAGGCTCAATATTTTCATCCATAAGGGATTTTAGAGTTCTGGGTACTGGGGGAATAAGAAAATCAACAATTCCCTCAAGCATCTAATTATATTCCAACTTACGTTGTAAAATTTTGCTTTCTTCATGAATCAAAATACTATCATAGAAAACTAGAAATCACTTACTTGTATTTGTACCACTGGATCAAATAATTGTAAAGGCTTTGTGCACTAAATAATTTTTTCTTGTGCTTAAGCCCAATGGCTATGAGTAAGGTCTGGAACTAGGAATATGTTCATTATTTTTATGATTTATGCTTTAAACCATAATAATGGCTCTAAAGACATCTACCATGGCAATGGGAGGAAAGAAAGAGCCTTAGACACAAAGAAAATATTTACAATCTAAATGGAAATGGGGATATCATAGATTAAGGTTTGGGTTCATGGTTGTAAATTTTTCTGGCACATTCATTGTCTTTTGTAATGGGATTGAATCTCACCTCTCCTCCTGCAAATGCAAACAGAAACAAGACGGTGGTAGAGCACACAATTCTTAAGATGGGGAGTCATGGGAACCTGGTCCTAGAAGACTAGGACAAAACTGTGGTTTAGAGTATCGATACTGATAAGTCTAAAGGAATTTTAATAATGAAGAATGCCAATTTTCAGATTTATAATTCCACGAATTCTTTGCTCATGTAAGAGGGTTTAAATCTCATGTGGAAAAGCTATTATTATCCCACGCACACACTCATGTCTAGGCAATCGTTGAAAAGAGGGCAGACACTTGTCTCGAATTCAACTGCGACGAATGCGTCTTGTGCAGGATTAGGGTTGGTTTTTTTCTACACAATCTCAATCCAAGAGACTTATGGGGGTTGCAAATTCTAGACTTCCAAGGCATTATTAGGACATGCTTTTATAATTCATCATTAGTCAGCCCCGAGGCAGTCTATATGGGCCAAAATTTGCAGGTTTTGTCTAATGAAAATGTAGGAAAATCGTTTTCTTTTTATTCCTATGCTAATGGGATTCGATTTTTGCCAATGATTCATTTATATAATGACAATTATGGCTATCCTTGCATCTACCATGTCTTTATGGTTCTTGGATGGAACAATGTTTAAAATTGGTGTATGGAATTTGAACTGGACTACCCTGTATCTCGGGTTCCTGGACATAAATGATAAGAATTGTCTATTTCTCAAAGCCTGCTGGTCTTTTGGGTATCTGTGACAAAGGCCAATGCATCTTCCTTCAATTTGAGAAAATCTAGAACCATGGGGTAGGGATTTTATAATAGCGAAGTTATTCATTTTAAATGGAACATTTTAAAAAATACAATTGTATTTTGAATTGTATTGAAAAAATTAGGAGGATACAATGCTACCTTTGTATTTTTTAAAATTTTCCATTTAAAATGATTACAAAGGAGTGATTATCCCTATCTGAAAGTCACTCCCCACAGGCTAAGAGAACTAGCAAAAAATCATGTATAGATTCATAATAGCCCAATGCTTAATTTTCCTATTATTTCAAAAATTTACTAATGTATGCAGGATCTAAATCAATTTTGTGTTGATGAAGGTTGATTACATACTGGGATATAATCCTATGAGGATGTCATACATGGTTGGATATGGTTCCCTCTATCCAAAACTTATTCATCACAGAGCCTCTTCTCTGCCCTCTAAGGCCAATCATCCTCAACCCATTCCCTCGAAAGCATGCTTCCAATATTTGTACAACAGTGCACCCAATTTCAACATCTTGGTGGGAGCTGTGGTGGGAGGCCCAGACAACATGGATAGGTTTATTGATGTGAGAAACAATTATGATCAATATGAACCTTAAACCTACATTAATGCACCCTTAGTGGGTTCCCTTGCTTATTTGGCCCATTTTACTAACTCTTAAATATCCTATCTTCTTCTTCTAAACAAGAAAAGGAAATAATAATTCTTGGAGATAAGGGCTATAAGAAACCCAATATCCCTTGCTATTGTTCACATGATTTCTGTAGGATCTCCAAAATAAAATCAATGGAATCTACAGGATATCCAAAATAAAATCAATGGAATGGAATTAAATTTGTATCCCTTGCTATCATTCACACGATTTCTGCAGGATCACCAAAATAAAATCAGTGAAATGAAAATTAAACCTTCTCAATCAAGACTTTGGTCGTTAGTAATATTTTCACATTCATTATATTATGCAACCAGTAATCTTACTCATTGGCAATTTTTGCAAGTTCATTATAATGTAGATTATGACATAATAGTGAGTAACGTGATATTGAACGAACAATGAATTAAGTAGTTGTAGAAGATTTGGGCATATTCATGAAGAATACGTGACATTGCACTAACAATTAATTAAATATTTGAAGGAGATTCATGCTTTCGGAACATTTTTATGCCCTTCACGTTTAAGATGGTTACAGGAGATTTGTGGCATATTCCTCAACAATGTCACATTTAATTAGAAATTCATTAAATGGTTGAAGGACATTCATGGTTGATACCTTTGACTGGAGGGTGTGACATCTTTCTCATATGGTGAAACATTTGACTGAGTTTTAGTGGAATAATTATTATTTTCCTTCGAATTTAATGTTAAAATTTTGAAAAAGGTAGTTTATCTTTTAACACATTAGTAGGTACATGTCATTCTTGTATTTGAAAAATCCATTTTATTTCTCCACTTTTCTCATAAATTATGCTCATTAATATACTTTGGTCATGTTTCATAAGTTTCATTTTGATTTATTCCTTCTCTTGAATTAATTTACGTAGGAAATTTTAGATTCTTTCCTTCTTGGTTTAAACTAGCTCCTCCATATACCATTGTTGAATAAGGTATGCAGAGAAGAGGGTGGAGATAATATTGATATTGATCATAGACAATCAAGATTTCCTACACATCTACCGCCCCAAGTGATGGTATAGATTCCTGTCTCTTATCGTTTTTGCTACTCCTGACTATATCACTTTGCACAATACGTAAATATAATATAGAAAAGGCTCTGGTGCAATACTGGTGCATGATTTTACTATTTTTGGCATATTTGATTGCATTATTTTGGTTCTACAATAAACGATTGTGTATCATGTATGGTAATGTGTTTGTCCTGAATGCTTGTGATTACAATTTGGGATCTTTGCATTTTTAAGTAAAAAAGAACAAAAATTTTGTTTGTTTTTATGAATTTATCTTTATTTTTGATCCAGTGGAGATTATTGGTGACTTGGGTTCCTTCTAATCAAGCTTCACCATGTGGCCTTACGTAGTGATAAAAAATTCGTCTCTTGATTTTTTCTTCCTTATAACTATTTCACATTATTCATACCATAGAGAAAAGTAATGTTATAATACTGATGGGTGCTTGTATAGTTTTTGGCATTTTTGACTGCTTCACTTGGTGCTACAAACAAGTTTGGATGTGTGTTACTTAGTTTGGCACGACTCATGAGTGTTTCAGATTTTTTTTGGGTTGAATACATTTGATTATAGTTTGATTCTTCTAGATATGGATTATTTTCAAGTATTGAATTTAATTCAACATCAATTTAGAAACTGATAGAACCTTGTTATTCGTTGCTTAATTTGTGTTTAACTATCTCCTGCAATATCTGGTAGATATTGATATCAATATTTGTTTATCTGTTGCAGGTCAATGAGATTGATTCTAGTGTAGCTCTGAACATGTCTGGGTAGACTTTGGAGATGACAACTTTACCATTAGTAGTTCAGAACATAAAGTATTGGTTAGTAGAGATGGACAAATGAAGCTATCAACCGAAGTATTTATTTCTTCAATTGACCAACGAAGTGAACGTGCTGGAGGGGAGAGTGCTTGTATTACTTTGGTAGAAATTATCACTGACTGGTTACAAAACAACCCCAATTCTATGCCAATAAAATCATATTTTGACACATTGATATGTGAAGGATATCTGGAGTGGAGGAAGTTGTGGGAACTAGAGGAATATAGACAGATTTTCTCTGATGGGCACTTTGATTTGGAAACAATATTGTAGTCAAACACGTTTTATAACTGGCATTGAACCTCCACATATTTTTAAATTGTGGAAATTGTTTTAAGATTAGATTGGGATGCAGGGGCTCTGAATTGGTTTTGATTGTAAAGATTATTTCTTTTAACATTAATGATTATGCACAAAATTGTTAAGGCTCTTGTGTCATGTTCCAGTGATATTTCAGTATTGTTTGTAAAGACTCTATTTTTTCCTGTGAAAGTTGGCATCCCATGAAATTTAGAAAAGAAGGTGGGTTGGAATCTTTGGGTGGCTCTGAGACTCGAAAATATCATAATAATACTGTTAGTAGAATAGTATTCTAAAATGTGACATTTACATATAAATACTATTGTGTTGTTAGATAATAGACTTTATTAGAAAATTACATGGAAGTTAAATAAAATCTTTTTCAATGACAAACTATTGAAATAATTATTTAGTCTCATATTCTACTTTAGTTTTTGTGATCCTTCGATTGGAAAGGCACCTTATATTAAGAAAATTTTCCTCTGTGACATATTGTGCTTTTAAGTTGATCATAAATTTTTAGATTGGTTTTACTTACTTTTGAAAATGGGTAGTTCCAATAAATGGAAATTCTTAGTTGTGTTCATATTTATCCTCTTTATATAGGATCAACTTCTGATAATAGTGTTTTATGCCCTATGTAGACATTTTTCACTATCATGGAAATTCTTAATGGATAAGGCTTGGTGTCGTTCTTGTGAATGTGCATTGTAACTCTTTGTAAAAATATAGAATGTTTTAATTGTAATTTTCACTTCATTGACCTATTTGCAGGGGCAGAGTGGTACTTGCAGCTCTTGAGGTGCATGAGGATGAATTTGGAAGTGATGATTACTGTGGTCATCAAATACTAGCACCGAAGAAGAGAAATAAGCATCTCCTCTAAATTTTGCTGCCTTTTTGGGTGCTTTTTGTTGGAAACCATCTATGTTTCTATCTATGCACTGTAATTCATACGGTAAGGTAATATTTAATTTAAGCAATCTGGTATACAAACCCTATATAATCCTACAATCTATTGATCATGGAAAACATTCAAAATTTGAAACTGATGAATTTCTTTTAGGAAAAATATTTTATAGATGCTTTTATTTGAGGCATACGTGTGTGTTAATTTAGCATTCATATTTCTTTGCAGAATTATTGTTTGTAAAATCTATGTATTTCTAACTATCTCTATAGTTAAAATTTAGATACATTAAAGTTATAACATCTTATAGCTTTTAAGTTGCACTAATCTATCATAAAACACTGATAAAAGACAATATCTTATGTCAAACTCAATGCCATTTATTGTGTACAACGGGATTGCCACATTCGTGCTTTACCCAGATCCCGTTTGTTTTATATACATTATATATCATCGGTCAAGGCATGAATTCTTATAATATATTGAGCCCTATTTTCTAACTATCCTCTCTTCAATTTCTTTTTAAGGATTGAATACAATCTAATTGCATAAATTACAACTGGGGCAGAGTAAAAATTCAGTATTAAAAGACACCATAAGCATTAATTTCTTCAAAGTATTATAAATGCATTTTAATATTATTTGATTTTCCATGCTTATGTGGAACATGGTCGAGAGATATAACTATAACAACAATGGATCTGCATGAAAGCTTTATAATTTTTTCAAATGTGAAAGCTGTGATGCGTTACAAAGTTTCTTCATTATTGTATAGATCATTACATGTCAAACCGAATTTACTCCTTGACTGGCATTGCATTCAACGTTGTGCACAAGTATGATTTACATGTATCAATCAAAAGTATGATTTTATCTATATTTGATAATGCAAGTTGAATACATCATACAATACATAGCAGTGTTATGGATATGAAGTTCAATATGAAAAAATCTATTGATTGCTACTATTACTATTATATAAGGGGTGCTCTTCCAATGGCCATTTATTAGCTATGTGAAGAAGGCTTTGTGGAATTTGTATTTCCTATAAGATTATGCATAGCTGATTTGTAGACAACTAAGTAAAATTTGGTAGGAAGTTTGGGGTATGTGTAATTCATAATGATCTTGTCTTCTCTTCATTGATGACTTTTCAATGTGTGAGTTTTGACCTAAGCCATCGCATTATCAATGTGTCAAGGCTCAAAATGAAAGCTATATGTCAACTACTTATGATCATTCCTAGGAACATGAATCCTAATTTTTGTAGGTTTAAAATTTATCGCAAGTTTGTTCTATTGGGGTTGAATTTGTGAAGGTTATCTCAAAATTTATTGAAGGTACCATGGACCTAAATTTCTTATGAAATTTCAACACTATAACAAACTTCGGTGCAAATTGTTGATAAATTCTGAATTGGTTAGGGTTATAGATGTTGATGAAAATTTTGTGTGTATGCGTGAGAGTTGGGTGTAAATGCACAATGTTGTGTAGCATTAGTGTGATAAATATGGGATAGTGAAAAGCATAGTTTTGAAGATTAGCCTGAGTTGACTCATACGTAATCAAATAAGTCAAGTTCATTGTTGGTTGAATGGTTAATTGTTGGTTTAATGGACAAAATATCTTGCAGGCCCAAATACCAAAGGAAAAAGTGGAGCCCATCATGGGGTTCTATTTGTAATTCTCCACCACTGCTACCTTCCATGCTTCCTTAAACTCCTCTCCAACCTCAATATCAATGCTCGTAGTGGCATGAGCAATAAAACTACGCTGAGCAGAAATATAATGCATTTTCCAAACTGCACAAGAACTACTTCCCTCATGAGTCACCATGTGTCATGCTTCATCTCAGTGGTTCGATTCCTTAAACTAGTAGTTCAACTACCATATCTTCATTGGAACCAACAACTTGAACTGCACTAGGCAATGATTCACCATTTGTACTGGTGATTCGCCATGATTATAAAAGATAATATAATCTTGTGAGAGATTCATGAAAAAAATTATATATACATATTATATTATTAATAATATCGCCTTCCATTTTTCCTATGTATCATGGGGATTCGCCCATTTATTATACATATAAATTTAGGGGGGGTTCTTAAAATCTTCCCTGATGTGCATAAGCTACGCATCCAAACACTTTGAGATGAGATACGTTGCAAGACATACCTAACCATGCTTCTTGTGGTACTCTATTCATCACACTCTTTGCAGGACATTTTTTTATCACATAAACAATGCATGCAACTGCTTCTACCCAATACACATTAGACAAGTTTCTTCCTTTCAGCATGCTCCTTTCCATGTTCACAATTTTCTTTTGATTCCATGTTGTTTGCAGAAATCATGGAATGCCTTTGAATCATATTATCCACCATGATCTGACCTCAATACCTTGAACTGATGATCACTCTGGTTCTCTACTAAGGCTTTGAATTCTTTCAACGTTGTAAAATTTTCTAACTTCTACTTAATAAGTAAATGAAAATTGTTCTACTATAATGATCAATGAAAGTGAGTAAGTAACATATTCCACCAATTGAATGTGTCCTTATAGGCCCACACAACTTTGTATGCACCAGCTCAAGTGGATTATTTTCTTTGTGTGTAACTCCTTTGGAAAAATATCACGATGTTTCTTTCCCAATATGCAACACTCACAAGTAATAGTAGGTTATTTGTTGGGACATAATCCTTTGACCATATGTTTCTGATACAACAATATTAAACCAAAAAAGTGTAGATTTCCAAAATGAAAGTTCCATAACCAATAATGATTAGAACATGCCACTATAAATAAACTAACCTGATCACTGTAATTCATGATTAGAGGAAATATTTTGTTCCTTGTCATCACCACCTTTGATATCAAATTCTTTCTTGGGGGATTTTCATAAATAACACACTCTTGTCCCTGAAAGATAACTATGTATATCTTCTGCTTCAATTGACCAACACTTATCAAATTATGTTTGAGACTAGGGACATAATATACCACTGAAATTTTCTTTGGCTCCCCCTACTTGGTCATAATGTTGACCTCTCCTTTTCCATCTACATCCACAATCTTGTTTCTCCCCAAATTTACCTCTGTTTCACAGATTGGTCCAAATTTTCAACCAAACTCTTGTTGCATGTCATGTGGCTACTGAAACCACTTTCTAATAGACACACATTATTAGAAGGTTTGCACATGGTATGAAAACCTAGGAACATGGAGTTAGTATTCCTTGTCATGACATTACTTCTTTGGTTTCCTTAATAAATTGTCTTCTTCCTGTAATCATGAGGATATTGACCAAAGTTATTGCAATAATAACATCTCACCTATGATTTGAAAATTATTTTACTATTGTTGATTTTTATGTTGTTTCTTCCACTTTCATGTTCATGCTCTTCTCGGCCACCTCTTTGACCATTATATCTTCTTCCTCGTCCATTGCCTCTCGATCGAATTCTTCATCAACCTCTGTCTAACACACTCTTTTCCCTGAAAGATAACTATGTATAACTTCTCCATCAATTGACCAACAATTATCAAATTATGTTTGAGACTAGGGACATAATATACCTCTAAAATTTTCTTTGGCTCCCTGTACTTGGCCATCTACATACACAATCTTGTTTGTCCCCAAATTTACCTCTTTTTCATAGATTGGTTCAAATTCCCAACCAAATTCTTGTTGCATGTCATGTGTTCACTGCAACCACTTTCTAATGCACGCACATTATTAGAAGGTTCGCACATGGTATGAAAACCTAGGAACATGGAGTTAGTATTCCTTGTTGTGACATTACCTCTTTGGTTTCCTTGATAGATTGTCTTCTTCCTACAATCATGAGGATATTGACCAGATTTATTGCAATAATAACATCTCACCTATGATTTCAAAAGCCTTTTATTATTGTTGAATTTTATGTTGTTTCATCCCCTTTCATGTTCATGCTCTTCTTGGCCAACTCTTTGACCACCATATCTTCTGCCTCGTCCTATGCTTCTCGATCAACTTCTTCTCAACCTCTATCTATTGAAATAGAAACCCGGCTTTTGAAAGTGGTTTCTAAAGTGGAATCCTTATTTTTTTATACCCTTGCCTCATGTGATAGAAGTGATCCCATCAACTCATCAATTTTTAGTGTTTCCAAGTCCTTGGCTTCTTTTATGGCTACTACCACAACATCACATTTGGTAGACAAATATTTGAGGACCTTCTCAACCACTGTTTGATATTTAATATCTTCACCATAAAATTTTAACTCACTTACAAAAGTCATGACCCAATTCATGAATGAATTGGTGTCCTCTATCTCCTTCATCTGCAAACTTTCAAAACCTTTCCCAGTATTCTACAATTTAACAACATTAACTTTGGCCATACCTTTATAGCTTGTTGCAAAGTTTCTTATGTTGCCTTTGCTGAAGACATGATCATAATTTTCTAGAGCACTACTCGGTCCACTCCCTGTTAAATAAGTTGCAATGCTTATGAATTATTCCTTTTGTCTTTCTTTCATTATTCCCTCTCTGCATCAGTGAGAGCTAATTCTTCTTCTTCACTCTTAGGTTCTGAAAACCCAAATAAGAGATGATCCCAAACATCGTGTGCCTTCAACATGGTCTCCATGTTAATGGCCCACACATCATAATCCTTCCATGTGAAAGCAGGAAATTGTGGCTGGAAACTTGTTGTTGCCATCTTTCTTCAAAACTTATCTTCAAAATCCTTCTTCTATAAACTTTACAAAACTCTTATAAATAACCCTTAATTAATTATTTTTTATATAAAAATGCTCTTTATAAAAAAATATTTATATAAAAAACCATTAAAAACTTTCATATAAAATAATAATCCTTTTTTCTAAACTTTCCAAAGCCTTTATGCCTTTGAAAATTAATCTTTTAAAACACCGCTCTGCTTATATTAAATCAAATTTTATATTAAAAAGAACTTTGGAATTTGAAACAACCTTTTCACCAAATAAATCAACGTAACATGACTTGTTGACTTTCGACTTAAAAAAAATACGCACTTTGCTATATTAACGCTCCTATTGTGATGATGGTTTATGTGCTAATGATTTTGATGGGAAGGAGAATCGTGTTAGTTCTCTAAGGCTTTGAAACCATAAGGAGCCTGTGTGATGTGAATCTGAGGTAAATCTATCATTCTTAACATGAGTCTTTACTGGGCCCTTCAATGTTATAACACCCTGAATACCACTACAAGGTGTTTTATAGCTCAACCAAGAGAAAAAAATTATTTCTCTCTTATCTCATAGATTACTACCGATCCACTCTTGTTCAATATTTGTAACCTCTCTCTGATGCTAATTTTTTGGAAAGGAAGAGGATTAGTGATCAGAGGCTCGGTATTTTAGCTCAAAATGAAAGTGCTCAGAATTTAATGAAACTAGAATGACAACGACCATTCTGTTGCAAGGAATCCAATGCAAATCATTTCATTCAAAATTGAGATCGTATGAAGGATTTATGGTCTGCTAATGGGCATTCAGAACAAGAAAATTTTTATTAAAAAATTATAGAACAGGTACAGGCTAATGACATGGAAGCCTAGTCAGCATTCAAGGAATCTTCCTCAATTTTAGTCCAATGGGAATGTGACAAGTAATGAGGTCAATGTCTGAGTTTGAACATGTGACCTCCCCCCCAAGAACTAAGTTCCTCCACCATTGGGCCATGGGCCCATTCCATTGAAAATCTATGCTCCTACCTTCTATTTAAATTTTCCTTATGTTCCAGTGGTGGAAACAGAGGTGCCAACCCCTCACAATATTTCCACACCGTATAACTGAGAAGAGGGAATAAGTGCTAAACATGAAGTTAAACTGAGCTTACCATTTAATTAATGACATAGTTAAGTTGGAAACAGAGTTGGCGAAGCACCATTTTTGGCGAACAACTCTAATTTTAGTGGAGTTAGCTCGACAATTTCCATATTTGGAGGAAAATTTGCAAGAGAATTTGTTTTTTCTATAACTAAGGAAATATTCGACCAATTTTGGCTCAAGAAGAGTCATTATTGGTATATTTTGATGTTATGGAGCCATTGGAATAGGTTGCACATGCAGAGGTGCTCATCTACACAGTTTTTTGTTAACTTGAATATTTTTGAAGCTAAGGGCCACCAAGAGGGAAGGCCATGCCCAGAGCATCTGGTAACCAAATTGAGTAAAAAAATAGTCATTTCTGATAGATTTCGACATTTTAAACTCATTGGAGTAGGTTCCAAGAGCATTTTATGCATGTAAATAGCATTTTGAGCATAATTGATCTAATATAGAGGCCCAAGCTATGGAGCTAGACCAAGGAACTGTAGCCTAGGAGGGGTGAAATCCTTCATCAAAACTATGTTTTAATGGATCATTTTCTTATGGTTTGCTATTATTTATGTTTTTGTTGTTCATCCATTTAAATTCATGTTTTATACTTTCAAAAACACTCATAAAATTCAGTTTTAATTACATATTTGTTACACATAAGCAACAAGGAAACCTGTACATCAAGCATAAGATCAATGAATAAGTTTTATATCTGAAAATGAAATTAGCACAAAAATAACTAACATTCAAATTCAGATCAAGTTGGTATGAGAGCACAAGTTTGCTAAAGCTTATTTGCTTGGCATTTGCTTGAAGTTTTGTGCAAATTTAGTGGTTGCAATTATGTGATGTTGACAAGGTTAAAGTTGCGGAAAGGTGAAGGGAATTTTTTCATTGAAAGTCCTAATATCTGGACCCAAAGAAGGAGAGATGAAAGAGCATCATCCTCACCCAAAATTCCACTCATAGTTGCACTTGAAGAACCTCAAGTTTTTTTCTCAAGAAGCTGAGATTGAAGAGGTGAAATTCGTTCAAAGACTGGCCATGATGAAGACCACTATTGGAAACATTATCCATAATTGAAACAAAGCAAGCTGAAAGCCAAACAGAAGGGAAAAAATGTTGCTATAGTTTAACATGACTTAGGGTCAGATTCAGGAGATGAGAAAAAGATTACGGGCATGGGTTTGAAAGGTAAACATATTGCAAGCACTATTTCTTCAAAATTTTCAAATAATAGTCATGATGAAGATACAAGAATAGAAATTTTCCATATTAGAGTTGTCTCTAAACATACCAATATTCATACACTTTTTGATAGTGGGTCACAAGCTAAATTGATTTCCAAATACTTGGTTAAGCAACTAGGCCTTGAAACTATTAGACATCCAAGACCACATCCTTTGGGTTGGATATGCAAGAATGAAAACTTCCAGGTTACAAGGAAGTGCTTACTAATATTCTCCATCAACTCAAACTTTCTTCATGAAGTCGAACCTGATGTCGTGCCGCTTGAGATATCAGGTATTGTATTGGGAAGTCCTTATCTGTATGATAGGAAAGAAATATTTCATCACCATGAGAACAAGTATCACTTGTTTAAGGATAGTATTGAGTACATAATTAGATTTCATAAGAAGACATGTTTGTCTCTTATACATGCAAGTGAAATGAAGAGGATAGTGAATTCAAGTCAAAACTTGACATTGTTGATGATCAAATAAAGAGATGTATTGAATCTCACTTTTCAAAAATATGCTTATGCTTGTAATGATTTTTTTAGGATGTTAACAGGCTTCCTTTGAAAGAAGGTGAAAAAAATGTAAAACATTTATAGCAGTCAACATTAGTGTTGAGCGGTGTTGGAAACAAGATGTTAGTGCAAGAGACTACAAAGGTCAAAGAGAAAGTGACAAAGCAGCTTGGAAAATAAGGCATGGGTTCCACAAATGCTGGTTTATGGTTTCCGAAAGGTACATGGAAATGGTGAAGATACTTGGTCAAGAGTTGACGCAAGTGCAAAGTGATATCAACTAAAAATCACCATGGTGACAGCATGCAAGGTGAGAAATACTTTAAGTTTTCTTTGATTGTTGACCAAGGTAGGAACAGGACGGTTTCTACAAAAATAGATTGTTTTTCAGCAAATTCAGAAATATTGCAGCATGATGGTGTCAATGAAAAAAAAAGAAGGTCACAAGAATCAAGGAAAATTTTGAATTTTTGTGAAAATTTCAATGGATAGAGACTAGAAGGGTGAGGGAACAATACCCTCATCCACATGATTAGTAATCAGAGATATTTTGGGGTCCAAAAGACTTCTAGTGGGGAGGAATGATGAGAGGCTTAGTATTTTAATTCAAAAATGAAAGTGCTTAAAATTAAATGACACCATAATGAAAGTGATCGGCCCATCACAAGGAATCCAATGCAACTCCTTTCATTGAAAACTGAGTTCGGATGAAGAAGTTATGTTCCATTGATTGTCGTTCAGAATAGACAATTTTTTCTTAAAAAATTGCAAAAAAGGTACAGGCTGATGACATGGCAGCCCAGTCTGCATTCAGGGGATCTTCTTCAGTTTTATTCCAATGGGATTATGATAGGTGTCACTCTCGGATTCACTAGTTTGGTTTATGAAGTAAAAATTGTTAAATGAACTAAGGTTAAATCTGGGTTGATGACATTATGTGCTTGAAATTTCTATTTTTTTAATTAATTAAGGTTAAATTAATGTGCATAAAGTGGAAAATGTCAAGAGAGTCTTAAAGGACATAAATAGGATGGTTAAAGTTATTTTTGATGTATTTAATGCTCGGATGGCAGGATGCTCTATGTACTCCTCTTCCTCACTGATCCCATTGAGAAACACAGTTTTTACATCCATTTAATGAATGAGCCAACCCATCTGCGCTGAGAGTGTAAGGATGGATGTTATGGAAGAGTACCTTCCCACAGGTGCAAAGGTATCATCATAATATATCCCCTCAATCTGTGAGAATCCCTGGGCACAAATCTGGCCTTTTATTTCTCCACACTCCCATCAAAAACTTGGTTTACCTTGTAGATCCATCTGGATCCAAACAATGATTTTTTGATTGGTCTTAGGACTATCTCCCATGCACTTTTCTTGAAAATGGAGTCAAACTCCTCCACCATTGCATTAACCCAAGTTAGTTTTTGCATTGCTTCCTGAAAGGAAGATGGTTCAGTCACAATAAATTTTCTCATGAGAGCCATGCATCCAGTAAATCGATTAGGAGATTATCTCTATCCGTGCTATTAAGTAGGGGCTCTTAGATTCTTCGCAACGTCAAGTCTTAATATATTAGCTTTTGTGGTGTGCCTTTTTCCATTTGTGATGGATGGATCCGCAAGATTTTTTTCCTCCACTCCATGATCCTCTGCCTGTGGCAGATCCACATCTTGAGGCTCATCCTTGGGAACCAAGGCAAAGATGTGGATCTTGAGGCTCATCCTTGGGAACCAAGGAAAATATGTGAACCCAATTCCAGCTCCCTCTCAACGAACAACTGCATGGATTTCCTCTCATCAAATTTTATATCACGTCACAAAAAAATCATTTTGTTGTTTCGAAAATACACATGATAATTATGGGTTGTTTCTGTGTACCCCGAAAAAATCCCGATCTCAATTATCAATTTCACCTTCTTCCTGGCGTCCTTTTTCACATGCACATAAACATATGACCCAAAAATATTAAAGTGTGAAACATCAGGTTTCTTAGCAGTGAAAGCCTCTTCAGGTGTACTCATGCCAAGTATCCTATGAGGAAAACTGTTCTGCATATAAACCGCAGTGTTTCATGCTTCTACCCACAAATACATTGGTAGGCCTTGATCATGCAACAACACTCGTGTTACACCCATGATCATTCTGTTATTTCTCTCTGCAACCCCATCCTGATATGGGTTATGAGGCGCTGTGAGTTCTCTTCAAATTACTTCTTTGCTGCAGAATTTCTTGAATTTGTTAGAGATGTATGCTCCACCATTATCGCTCCTAAGAGCCTTCACTTTCTTCCCCGACTCTTTCTCCACCAGTGCCTTAAACTCACAGAACTTAGATAATGTCTGATCTTTCTTCTGCATGAATAATATCCAGCACTTACGAGAAAATTCATCAACAAATATTACATATAACTTATGTTTTGATATTTAATAAATAAAGAATGATCCACACACGTATGTCTGAACTCTCTCAAGGATCCTCGAAGCTTGGTTCTCCTTCTCATAAAAGGTGGACCAATCTCCTCTGCCATAATTCGCCCTCATCTCGTCTCACCTGTTTTTCTGCCTTTCCCATCATTGCTAAAAACCTATCTACCTCCATCTTGTAGAGATTCTTAACTCGAATCCCTATCCTTTTGGCTTGTCCTATTGTCTTATGTCATAGGAAAGTTTTTCCTTCACTAAAAAGAACGTCATCGCCTCTATCCTCCAACATTGCGACTAAGACTAAAATTTTCTTCAAACCTAGTACATGCATTACATATTTTAATTGAAATTGTTTACCTAAATTTATCTGAAAGGTAATAGTACCAATCCTGGTAGCACTGTACCATCCATCATCCCCCATTTCAATATGCATCTGGAGATCCTTCTCCTCGAGTTCACTGAAATTTTCCTTGCCTCACGTCATGTGAAAGGAAGTGCCACTATCTAAATACCACACTGATCCCAATGCACTTGACACCATGCATGAAATCAATGAGAAGTGAAGCTCAAATTGCGAGGCAAGGGCCTCACCATATGCACATCCAGCAACCTTCATGTTCTTCTTCTTTTGTGGATAGTTAGTAGCGAAATGCCCGTGTTCGTGACAATGAAAACACTTCAGCTTGGACATGTCTTGCTTCTTGCCTTTAGAATCGGATTTAGAATGGAATTTCTTCCCCTTCCCACTCTTCACCTTGGTAGCCAAGGCACAACCCTCTTCATCCTCATGCTTAAATGAAGAGGCATCTCTGGTGTTTCGTCTGAACTCCTCCTGCACCAAATCTGACCACAGTCATTCCCAATCTCGTAATTTTTGTCGTCTATTAACAAAGTCTTCATAACTGTGCCAACTATTAAGAAGTCCTATGAGATCCAAAATCACCAAATTATCATCAGCAACTTTTATTCCCACACTCCCCAATTCTTCCCAACATTGGACAAACTTCGTGAGATATTTTGGAATGGTGTCACCCTTTTCCATCTTGATCTTCCTGAGTTTATCTTTGAGCACCAATTTCCTATGGTTGTTGCTACTTTGGAATAGATCCGTCAAAGCCTTCCACATTGCATATGGTGTGGCTTTCCCATGAAGGTTTAAGACATTGTGGTCTCGTACTCTCTCTAACTGGATCCTCCTCACTTTTGCCACTCTCTTTTTCTATGCATCAAGATTTTCAGCATATGTCACAATGAGTTTAGGAATGTCATTGTCGATGAATTCCGTCAAGTCATTGTCTTCGAGTACTACCTCCATCTTGTCCTTACAATAAATATAGTTTGAGCTTCCCTCAAGTACGTACTTCAACATCAAGCCATTGGAAGCCATTTCAATATTGAATCAGCTATAGCACCAAGAAAGTCTTTTTGCAAATTTGAATTCTATCCAGTCACAAACTTAGCTCCTGCTTTGATACCATGTAGAAATTATACAAAAAGAATGTATATCTTAGATTCACCCGATCTAACAATGTACTAAAGTTAAAAATTGAATCGCTTCTACAAATATTTTGCGGAATTAAAAAAACATAATCGCTAATCACATAAAGCAAAGAAGAATCAAATCACACACAACACAGATAATTTCTCGGGGAAACCTTGCTGCTCAAAACCCCATTATCTTCTATTGTATATTCAACATGGATCATGAAACAAATATAATTTCTACTCTTCTCACAATATTATCCAACACTCATCTATCTGTCTCGCACTATCCTCATAGAAATCTGACCAATACTTAGCCAATTTTCAGCCTCCTGATACTCTACCTTGCTTGTGCAATCCCTGATGGAAAAGATCCCTAAAATATAGGAATTATGGCCTTCCTTGACTACATAAGTATCATGGGAACTCCAATGGTTGGTTGGTTGCATGTGTGCAAGCCAATAATGTCACAACTGATAGTCAAATTCCCTTTCACCTAGATCTGAACTAGGTCTCCACTGGATCTGACATGGATGCAGCTAATAATAGTAAATTCTCAGTTGCATGTGAGATCACTGATTGTGAATTAATTAATATTTAATTCAGTTGGTCTTAACTGAGTTAAACTAATTACAACATGCATTAACTAATGCACCACTTCACTTCGATCTCTGTTACAAGTAGAATTACTCTGCATGCCTCACCAACTACCTCGAATTCGAAATCCACTAGCTAAATGATTTTATCACACTCAGTTAACTGTTACAAGTTATTTTGAGATTTATATTACATTTTATTGTCCAATTCTAATTAAGGGATAACTAAAAATAGACATGCACCAAAAATAGCATTGTCGGCCCCACCCTAGTGTAGGTGCTTAATGCACTAGCCATGGCTGCTAAAATTTTATTGTTGAATATCAATATGTTTTTATGGTTTTCTGTTATTTATGTCATTGATGTTCATCCATTTAAATTCATGCTTTATGCTTTCAAATACATTCATAAAATTCAGTTTTAATTACCTCTTTAAGACACATAAGCAACGAGGGAACATGTAGATAAAGAATAAGGTTAGTGAATAAGTTTTATATCTGAAAATGAGATTAGAGCAACAATAACTAACATTAAAATTCAGATCAAGTAAAAGCACAATATAACAAAAATAATTCACACACACAATAACACGAGTTTTGGCTCTTATATTGATCTCACAAACTCTATTGATTATAATGAACCATGTGAGGGGTATTTAAACTTTTCCAACTAGAAACTCGCCTAAAATACCTTGGCATGAAACCACACACTAAATTCATCTATTATTTAACTCGACTTGACTGAATGTTAAGTTAACTAACTCTCTAAATATAGCAAACTATTCATGCGGGAGCTAATTAGCTATTTTAACAAAGAAGAAAGGTTCAAGAATTAACAAAAATGTCCACAAGGAAAGAAAACTTGTATATCCATGTGCTTCAAGAAATATATGTTAGTAAAGCTCCAATGTGTGGAAACTCCAAAAGGTCAACCATGAGTAAAAATGAGGAAACGCTTCTCTTTATATAATATCTACCTCAAATTCCATTAAACTAGGAAAATAGTATCTCCGTGTGAAATTTTTAGATATAGCATGTTGAGAAGTAGACCCAAGAAAGTGGGATGTATTCATCAAAAAATGAATGGGATGACCCAATAGTGAAACATGTATCCTTCAAAGGCCTCTAAGTGGATATATCCACTAATATATTCTCAAAGCAGGTAATGAAAACTAGCAATATCTACTATAAGCTGAACATGTATCTCTCCAAGGTTAAATATATTAACAAATTATCAGTATAAGCCCTCAAGAGTGGATGAATCCCATAGAAATAGATGCAATGGTCATATGTGAGGTCTCCAATGTGTAGCTTCCTATTAAATCATGTCAAACCCCTCCCCACATAAGGAAGGCCTAATACACTCTAAGACCTATGATATTCCATGACATGATAGGTATCATGCACAAAGAATATCCCCCAACTACTAAGGACATTATGATGAGTACGCCAAGAGTTGTGAACTACCATGAGAGTTGTGAAGTTGTAAAGTATTGCAATGAATCCAATGAAATCCTCAATTATCCAAAAATTCTATGGAATTCAACCAAGGGATCTATACATAATCATGTATACTCATATATCAAGCAATGGAGACTAGAGCATTATATGGTTAAAAGTGATGGCATGATAAGCAAGCAATACCTCATTAAAACCTACAGAACATCATAATTGTTTTCATCAAGGATTCATGGAACCAAGTTAATACCTCGGACATCCAAATATGTTTTTGATTCAAATCACAAGCATAATGAACAAATTCTCCACTATTATAAGCTTCATGTAAAATAGGGCTCACAACTAGCTCCAACATAGAAACATGTACCCCCCTTTTTAGTGCATAATAACCTTAAAATAACATCATACACGTATTAGAAATCATATTTATCATCAAGAAAAAAATATGTGTGTAGATATATCCACCTTAATGTCCCTAAACAACATATTTACTAGTCCATTAGATCCATAGTTCAAAACTTTTGTTTACAAAATAACACATATACCATCCATTCCCATGACAACATAATATAAATATATTTTTAATATGTCATCAGAAACCAGATTATCCACGGTATCATAGAACACTGGTCGACGTTTAGAATCCCAACGGGGATCCACATTCAAGACAAGAATGAATGAATTAATAATGGATCCCTGTTGGGATTTGAAACATCGACCAGTGTTCTATGATACTGTGGATAATCTGGTTTCTGATGACAATAACTATAACCACAGAAGTTTAAAAACCAGAATTTTTAATATGTTTGAGTTATTCATGTTATTTTAATTGTCAAGTAATTTATTCTTTCTTATACCTTATTCTAATATTAAAAAATGAACATATTATGAGAAATCATAATTTTAGTGCAACCAACTTCACATCTAATCAATACAATGAATTCTTTTCATATGTTTTTTCATCACATAAAACAAGGATACATCTAAAGTCAAGTAAATAAATGTTGGAATCTCGAGGAAATGATGGTTGGAATGAAACACAAAACTATGTGCATTATCGAACACATGCCAAAAATTCCATTCTGTGCTATAAGATCCTTTATCAAAATATTAGATAGGGTTGGTACACACATTATTACTGCAATAAACCTCATGGTATAATCCAATATTTTATTGTACAACATAATCACTAATCCTAAGCAAAAAATGCTTACGGGACTCACAAAGGTCAATCAAAATATCATGGCCATACATCTATAATATTTTGTGTGAGATTTAAGACAAAATTATAGTTTTAGAAAAAATATTAATCCTTTATATAGCACTTGGAATATTTTTTTGGATGGCTAGAGTTATGTGTATAATAAATCATCAAGAAATTTTTACTAGACCATACAATATTTTAGATCAAAAATAGCATTTCCATCTAGAGATGCTTCCAAGAGAGGAGAACAATATGGAAGGATGGATGGTAATTTCAACATTTAAAACACTATTATACTATATAATTTTCATACACTCAACTACATCTCCTAGCTAGAAAAACATGCACAATTTTACCAAGACATGAGGAACAAGATCATTCTAAAATATTTACATTTTTTCACATCACACATCTACACCTTTGGCTGAAAAAATATGTACAATTCATATGCCATTGCTAAAATTGCCAAAATAAATCCTCTTTAGAGTTGATAGTACATGCATGGAAAAAAATATCATAAATATCTTTACAAGGATTTCTAGATATGCATAAAAAATAGGGATATAATGTTAGAAATAACATGTAAAATTTCCAAATTATCTTTCTTAATGTTAGTGTGCCCTTATGGTTCAAAATTTATAATTTTCTCTATGAAAACATCACTATATTCATCATAAATATGACCTCCATAATGTTTCCATCAATCTCACTTCATATAGTGAGAAAAGTATTTAAAGGTAATCCCCATAACTTTACACCTTAGGGTACCATTATTTTCATCAAATGGTGAGATACATACCAACATTTTAGGGTATTTATTCAATATTATCCCTTTAAATATCACAAAATGGAAGATAATAAAATTCATCAATTTGAGAGGGTTCAAATCTTCCTAAACCCATAACCCTGTCCAAAGGAGAAATAAGTGCATGAGAGTATCACCTTCAAGGAATAGATAAATGTCCTCAATGGGAGAATGAAATGATTCTTCAAAAATTATTTCTTGATGTTCTCATTATTTAATGGAAATGTGAGAAGAGTCCTAATCATTACATTCTTCAAGTGGAAGTGCAAGAGGAGATTGAGGAGCTTCTTCAATAAGATTTTATTTTCTCATCACATCATAATTTTTCTTGATCCTTTTAGTAATGGACATACCTTGCCCATGATGCGTAAGGCCCAATTTCTTTCAAAACACCTCAAAAATGTTTGCAAAAGATGAGGTTTATCCTTTGCCAAGATGTTCAAGTGACATTCCTTTAGGTTCCTTTTAATACTACATGAAAACAATATCACCACAATGTATTCATGAATGAGTTCCAAACAAAAAATGAACTCCATGAAGGATAAGATTTGTAGTATGATTGAATCATCATGTCCACCAAAATTTGTTTTTCACCACGCACATATACTTGCCTTCTCAACAGGTAACAATAGGATATTTGAGAAATTAATGATTCGAAACAAACCATCCAACCATTTTATTTTTTCTATACTTATATATATTCAATACAAAGAAAAAAAATGTGATGAGTAATGATCATGCCTAATACTAATGTGAAGAGTGGAGTCCCAAAGATGAATTTGTTCAAAATGTGTTTAAGTTAGATCGTTGTGCTCAATTATACACCCAATAATGTCTTCACAATATGTAAGCAGTAAGTAATTTTTTCCCTTTATGGACTCTCCATGTGAGAAGCCATCTTCAATAAAGAATAGTCACAAAAATATCATGAAGCATGGCCTTAAAACATTATGGGAAATGGACTTTATCCAAGAAAAACTAGCAAAAATTTACCACCCATATTATACTTAATGATAAAATATCTAATGCACAAGGCATAAACCTAAAGGAAAATACTAGGATAGTATCACCATCACTTAAGAAACATACCCTCCCTATTTTATATTGTCTTGTTAGAATATTGAGATGTATTAATAAACATATAATGATATTATATATATGAACCATATTACGTTATCCTCCTATCCATATAACAGTATCATTTAATGAAATTAAGAAAGAGAGATCAAAAAGAAGAGTACACTAGATATTCAGGTTTTTCCTTCACTTGATCATATGCAGAAGGATAATATGTAGTCAAAAACTTAGTAATCAAGGTAAACTTGGATCTATTTCAATGAGTATTAAAAGGAATACCTATCTCAAAATAGACAGATCCAAGGGTTTATTGGGTTGATTTCAAAAAACTAGAAAAAATTTACCTCCCATAGTATGCTTAATGATAAAATATCTAATGCAAAAGGCATAAACCTAAAGGAAAATACTATGATAGTATCAGCATCACTAAAGAAACATACCCTCTCTCTTTTATATTGGCTTGTTAGAATATTGAGACATACGAATAAACATATAATGATATTATATATATGAACCATACTACCTTATCCTCCTATCCATATAACAATATCATTTAATAAAGTTAAGAAAGAGAGATGAAAAAGAAGAGTACACTAGATATTCAGGTTTTTCCTTCGCTTGATCATATGCAGAAGGATCTTATGTAGTCAAAACTCTAATCATCAAGGTAAACTTGGATCTAGTTCAATGAGTATTAAAAGGAATACCTATCTCAAAACCAACAGAGTCAAGAGTTTATTTGGCTGATTTCGAAAGAGGGGTAGTGGTAAGCATCACTCTATTATCTTTAGAGCATTTAGGAGGATCACCTAAAGAGGTAGTTGAACTACGATCAATATTAGGCATAGAGTTGGAACAAGGGGTAATCAAGATGGGGCTAATAGGAGAGAAATTCAAGGTAACACAACTTTAAGAATATGCAAGGGAAGGAGAAAGTTCATTAAATTTAACATCTTATGGAATGATAATACCTTATATAATTCAATAAAGTAACCTTTATACTTTAGAATCCTCATTATAATCAATGGAAATATAGTTATGAAACTTGGTCTCTAACTTTTTTTATTTGTCATTAGGAAAGGGCCGAACCTTCAATGCTAAATATATTCAATCTACTTATGTCATGATTTCTTGTGTTCCATTTTTCTTTAGGAGTAGCCCACAAAACTACCATAGTAGGAACTCAATTAAAAATATAGTTAGCACAAAAAATGGCGTAAGTGCATAACCTTTTATGGAATCTATTAGTATAAAGCAAACATCTAACCATTTCAACCAAAATTTTAATTTTCCTTTCAAATATGAAGTTTTTTTGAGGTGTATATGGAACAATATTTTGATGTTCAATATCATATTTATATAATTATTCATTTAATTTTCACTAAATCATTTCCACCCCATTATTAGTTCAGAATTTCTTAATACTTTCACTAAATTTATTTTCAACCTTGGATATATATTATTCAAATTTACAAAAGGTTTCGCTCTTATGTTTTAAAAAATAAATCTGGGAATTTCTACGATAATCATCAATAATAGTAAGAAAATAGTAAACTCTATACATAGGAGTTTCAACTAGACCACATATTTTACTATGACTTAACTAAAACTCTTCTTTAGCACACCAAGATTTACCTTTATAAAACATTTCGATATGATGTTTACTAAGAACACAACCTTCACAAACACCTTTATTGGAATAAATAGGAGGTAATACAAGTACCATTCTAAACAACATTTGTAGTTTACCATAATTCAAGTGATATCTGTTGTTATTTTGGCAACACTAAGAGCGAGGAGGGCCATATTTTTTTCCTTTTCATGTAGTATTTAAGCATATATTGACTATAAGCATGTATAAACAATATATAACATCAAAAATGGTGAACATTGTTAGCTCCCTGTAATCAGCAAGATTGGCAAAGTCCGATCTTAGGGAGAAACATCGTTTCAACCAACTTTGGGATGCTAGGATCTAGCCCTCCTGAATCCAGAGAGGGATCTCTCCAATAAGTGCAAAGATGGAATTGTATTTGAAGTTTGGGGTAATAATATTCAACTAGTTATGAAGGCCAAGGGTTTGTTTTTCTTTTGGATGGTTGAGCATGAATACTGTTTGAGGTGGAAAGTCCTAAGTGCAAAGAGTTTCAAAGGTGAGAATTTGCAAGTGAATAGAATAAATAGGCTAAAAATATAGATATAATGTTGGTTTTTAGTCCATTGGGCTATGGAGTCATAACAGGGCTTTAATTGAGCAACAACATCAAGAGTGATCCAAGGGGCAAGTCATATACATCACAAGATTATTGAGATTAAAATGATGGAATGGGAACAATAAAGTGTTGGAGGGGTGGAAACTGATATTAATTTCACAAAGGATTTATAGTTAGTCCAAACAAGAAAAGCCTCTAAAGTAACTGTTTAAAACCAACCAAGTGTAGGGCTAACCATTGACTTCTTGGGCATGTTTGTATTAAAGAATCTTAATTGACAAACAATCCAGTAATCCACATAATTACCTTTAGAAAGTATGAAAACATATAAGAGAAGACAGAGTATAAACTTAAGATCAGATAAAGTACTTTTAAACCTAGTCTACTTTCAGTTAACACCGAGGGAAACTTTCAGAATCTGCCTTTGGAGAATAGAAGCTAGAAACAGGGCAAACCATCACTTTTCTATTCTAACTTTAATAAGAAAATAAAGAAAATAACTTTCAAGAACAATGTTTAAAGCAAACAGTAGGACGAGGGAACTCCAGCATTCCTAACTGCTTACATTGTATTAAATCATTCTAAAATAAACAATTTGGAGGAAAAAATTGAGATAAAGCTTTTCAATCAGAGAAGGTTACTCATGTACAACAGGTCCTAACTCTATAAATGTTGTTCTTTATCAGAGAATAGTGAACAATATGACATACATAGAAGGAAAACAATAACAAAGAAAGGGGCACTTCACCAGTGATATAGACCAGGATCCCAAGAAACAACTTATTTATTGATGTCAAACCAGTTATAGTACTCAGGTCCAATGTTTTAGTTCAGCAATCATCTTCACTATCCAGCCTAACTAATCTAACACAAACAGAGCCTCAAGGGCTAGTGAACACTATTTACAGATACAAGTCTCAAGCTCAGTTACATTAGAATGTTCAAAAACCTAATCAACCAACAGTTTCTCATCTTCTATAGAAGTATTTATAGAAGAATGAGGAGGTGAGATCTGATAAAATATCTCTCAGGACAATTAATACAGATTCAAGACTTCTCGGCTTTTGAGGGGCTCGATGGAGAAGTTTACAGGCGGTCTGTCTATATTAACTCTTTTTCATTTATGAATTAAGCTCGGTGGAGAGATTTTATTGAATTTGATGCTCTGCATTACATTGGAATAATTCTGCAGATATTTTTTGCATTGAATTCTCTAGCAGAATTAAATCTTTGGCTGCGCTGAGGCAAATATCTTCGTTTGATCAATAAATTTGGCCTCTGTTGAATGATTTGAGGCACATGTGGCTTTGTGGTGGCTGGGAGGAATCAATCACCTCAGTCGTGGTGGTGGAGGCCTTTCTGTTAGATAAAACACTTTCGATTTTTCTTTTAAATGTGTTTAATTTAATGGATTAGGCTTCTGATAATCAATCTTAGCCGTAATCCATTAAAATGTGGAATTAATCTTCAATTTTTTGATTATGTTGTGTTTGGGTCTTCGACAATGATACTCTTTTAATCTTTTTTAAGAATACAGTGTCTTGTCGATGTGCAGGGCCACGCAGGGCTCGCATGGCATCACTGCCTCATGAAACAATGATAAAACGTTGAATCTGAACCTTGTGAATGGTCTCCATTGATAAATCAAAGGCACGGGAAACGTCTTTCTCAGCCTTCGGAATTTCTTTCGAACAAATAGAAAAACCATTAATCCCTGCAAAATACACTAAATATTAGAAAATCCTACGTTTTTAGGTTTAAATGCTTTGGAGGCTTCGAGGAGGAGCGTGGTCGTTGGATGCAAATCATCTACGGTGGAAATTTATTTAAAGGAGGTTAAAGAAGAGCGTGGAAATGAATGAGTCAGAATTATTTTGGACCGTTCGATCTGGACATGTGGACAGTCCAGATTCAATCGGGGGTGGCGAGAAAATACACCGATTGAAAGTTGTGATGCGATGTAGCGTGGACCGTTGATCTGAGGATCAGATCAATGGTGGAAAATGAATCGGGGGATGGTTGATCGGTGGGAGCAAACAAGTGTATGCGATGGAAAATGCGATATGATTTAAAACTCTGATGTGATGGAGCGCTGGCCGTTTGATTGACTTACGATCGACGGTGGGGATTGGTTTTAGAATGATCCGGCAAGAAAGCTTATAATTTTCTAAACCCCAAAAAAAATTTAAATAAAACAAAGGTTTTGGTATGGGCGGGGCCGAAAAAATATTCTAAAAAGGTCTGGCACCCGACTGCAGGGCCTTTGTATGTATGAAACACGATAGGCCCGGGGCTTATACAACAAAGGCCAATAGCAATCGGAGCTTTGGGCCCGGTCCTTTTAGTCTACCCATTAGAATTTTTTCGATGTGATTGGCACCTGGGATCTTTAACACTTGGTCCCGGGTGAAAGTCATATACAATAAAGAGGTGGGGCGGGGGGGGGGGGTGGGGGGGGTGGGTCAGAGTTTATATATATAAGCCCTAATCTCATTAGAAGTTTGATGTGGGTCTTTTTAATCAACCCATTGGATTTCTCCGATGTGATTGTGCAATAAAACAAAGGCCAATCGCAATCGGAGCTTCGGGCCTGGTCCTTTTAATCTACCCATTGGATTGCTCCGATGCGATTGTGCGATCGGTATTTTTAATCCAACCATTTATATTTAACACGTGACTTTAGCTCTTTAGACCAAAACTTTGGATAAATGGGTTTATGACTTATAAAGGAAAAATCGGATCGAGAATGGATTTTCAATGTTTTAAGTGCGGAAGGCGGGCCCATAGGTTATATGGAAATGATAATACAATCGGGTTTTTTACAATACAAAGGCTTAATCGCATCAGAAATTTTTGGAACATGGAAAAGACTTGCGCACTTGAATCTTTCTGATGCGATAAGCCCTCAGGACTATAACTCTTGGTTTTTTACAAAGGAAGCACGAGAACGGGAGTTATATCAAAGGGAGCTGATCACATCAGGGTTTTTATAATACAAAGGCTTAATCACATCGGAACTTTTGGAACATGGAAAAGACTTGCGCACTTGAATATTTCCGATGCGATAAGCACCGAACAGGATTAGCACTTGGTTCCAGGGTGTGGGCATGTGGGGGAAGTGGTTAGGACTTAGCCCAAGGGGGCTTAAGCCTTTATGCAAAAACATGTATTTTTCATGAAAATTTTCAAGGTTTTCAATGGATTTGGGGGTTTCGGTAAGGTTAAAGAGTGAGTCTTTAACCTTGTAAAAGTGATTTTTATGAATGGAAGACGAGGAATCATGAAAACAAAAGAGTTTTTATGGAAAAAAAAGGGGGAGAAAATGAAGGTTAGTTTTGAGTGGGAGAAGGGGGAAAATGATGGTTTTTTAGCAGTTTCTTCTCATGAAATCATCAGAACTTCTGAGTATAAAATGGGAACAGTAGTGAAGATTTTGGACAGAGGCATGAGGCCTTCTAGGGAATTCAAGAGCCAATAATTTTTAGCAATGAAATTTGTTCTTTGAAGGCTCAAAATGTCTTAGCCACCTTTTGCTATAACAAATTTTATAGGTGGCTAACAGTGGCTCCACTTGGGGATGATACCTTCTTGAAGGCGTCAAGAACTTCAGACTTGCATTCTTTGGGAGGCTGACCTGTGCTACATCCATTATGTTCTCTGGGAGGCTGACCTGTGCCTGATCCATTGGGCTACCCTTCGTTTGCTGGGATGATCTTGCTCTCAGAACATATTAGCAACTATGAAAAACAATGGATCTTTCATCTACAAGCTTTCTACCTACCCAATCCTACAGATCTAACATTTTTTCTTCATTAGAGTGCACTTGGATTGGAAAACTCTTTTCACAACATTTTATTCTTTTGAAAGCAGGAAATATAATCTATTTCTACTCCTTATTTCTCCATGGACTCAGATTAAACAGTTGAGTCCATATGATTCTCTACCTATTCTATCAATCTGTTAGGATTAAACAGTCTAACAGATTTTATTCTCTAAATTCTACAACAGAAATTTAAAAGCAATCAAGTCAGGATTAAAAATTCTAACTTGAAGCTGGTCTATGGCATAAAAACAAGCTGCACATAGATATTAGTTTGCAGAAAATTAAATCAAAAAATGGAAGGCTTAAGATCTGAAAATTTCTCATCATGGCCTTCTCTTTTTACAGCTCTGTTTTGGCTCTTGTTTGAGCTATTTCTTCCTTTTTCTCTGCTTCATATTTTGAGCTAATTAGAACCAGATTTACTTATTTTTGACTCAGAAAAAATAAAACAGATTTGAGTCATATATCCTTTGGAAACCTTAGGTTCATATTTTGATCTTGTTTGAACCTTTAATTTCTATCCTAAACTATCTACTGATAAGCCAAGATTAAACAGTTTGGAAAATCGAATTCACTATCCTATCAGCAGAAAATTTAAAGCTAATTAGTCAAGATTAGATAGTTTGACTAACTAGAAGTGTGTTATTCAGGAGTGGTATTTGAACTTGCACACTTTCAGATTTGTTTCTCTTTTTTGGTAATGGGGCTATACCTTTCTTGTTTTCACAATCTGCCCTCTTTTCTCTTTTCTATTGTTTTTGTAATTTTGACTTTTAGAACTTTGAATGCAATGGTGGATAAGATATTTATAATGAAAAGGATAAAAAGGCTTCAAAACATAGCATTGATCAAGAGAAGTAATGCTTAAGCATCCTGCCATTGACAGGACTCCCAAAAAATTCTGCTCCATTCAACTCCTGCAAGAAAAAAGCATTGTTACCAGCAGCTGAATGAATAGAGTAAGGGCCAAGCCATAAGTTGTCAAGTTTTCCATGCTTGCCCTTTTCTTCCCTTCTTGAATCCCATTTTAAAACTTTGTCCCCAGTCTTGAAATTGTTGGCCTTTGTTCTTCTATCAAATTTTTTTTTAATACTGTCTTGTTTCTACAAAGCTTTGTTATACACCTCCTCTCTGGTTTGCTGAAGATGAATGGTCTGGTTTATTCTTCTGATCATGTCATTTTATTCAGTTTGTAACTCTTGAATTGACTTCATTACTGGTACACCAAGGCTGTTTGGAAAAATTGCATCAGTACCATACACAAGCTGGAAAGGTGACATACCAATAGATTTCTTCAAAGTCAATCTCTCAGCCCAAAGTGCATGAACCAGCTTTGTGTTCCAAGAATTTTTGTTTTCCTCCAACAGTTTCTTGATTATGTTCACTAAAATTTTATTTGAGGATTCTACAAGGCCATTACCCTAGGGGTAATAAGCCGTGGAATGCCCCAATGTTATCTGATATCTATGACAGAACTCAACCATTTTCCTTGATCCAAATGCTGTTGCATTATCAATGATAATCTTAGTAGGACAGCCAAATCTGGAGAGAATATTAGTCTCCATAAATTTTATGATAACTGATTCATTGGCCTGCCTACAAAGAATGGCTTCTATCCACTTAGTGAAATAGTCAGTGGCAGTGAGAATCCATCTATGCTGGGCAGAATATGGTGGATGGATTTCTCCTATAGAGTCAAGTCCCCACTGTTGAAAAGGGGCTTCAACAGTGATTGGATGTAGAGGCAGGGGTAATAGTTTTCTTTTTCCTTCAAAAAGTTGACATTTATGGCAGGATCTGATCATCTTATGCACATCATGGAAAAGAGTAGGCCAATAGAAACCATCCCTCAAAATTTTGTTGGCTGTTTTCTTCCAGTACAAATGACCTCCACACTCTCCTTCGTGGAACTAGTATTTAACCTTCTCTACATCAAACTCAGGAAAACATTTAAGAAATACACCACTTTCATTTTTCCAATAAAGACATCTATCTATAATGAAACAGTTTACAGCTTTTAACTTCAGGAACCTTACCTTTGTTTTTGTCAAACTAAGAGGTGTATTCAATTTAAGCAAAACATAGATAATATCAGCATACCAAGGAGAATTCATAAAATGATCTTCAACTATAGGAGTTGATAATTCTTATTGGTCATCCAAAGCATTAATCATATTGATATCAAGAACTTCAAAATTTGATTCAGCCATTAATCTAGCTAGACCTTGGCCTTTGATGAGTTTAGTGGGTTTTATCTCTAAATCATACTTAAGGATAATAGCAATCCACTTACCTCTCTTAACATCTAGGTCCTGTGTTAGAATGTCTTTAACAACTGATTTTGGGACAAAGGCAATGGTGTGTGAGTGAAGGATGTACACTCTGAAGTCTTTCAAAGCTTTAACCAAAGCAAAATATTGCTTCTCCATAATGTTATACTTAAAAGGGGCATCCCTCAATGCCTTACTAAAGAATGCAATAGGCTGCTCTTGTCCTTGTGGATTTTTATGTAAAAGGACAGCAGCTATGGTATGTTCTGATGCAAATGAAAAAAATTATAAATCTTTTGAAAAATCAGGACTTATAAGAATTGGTGTTTTGGTTAACGCTTGTTTCACCAGCTCAAAGGATTTCTTTGCTTCCAAGGTCCATTTTACTCCTTGCTCCTTTTTTAACATGTTTTTGATATTCCTTAGGAGCTCAGCCAAGTTGGGGATGAACCTTCTCAAAAAGTTAATCTTTCCAATGAAATATTGCAACTCTTTGATGTTCCGAGGATGAGAGATTTGCAATATGGCCTCAATCCTGTTGGGATCTATCTTTATATCCTCTTCTGAAATAATGTGCCAAAGAATTTTACCTTCTTGGAGACCAAATAGTGTCTTCTTAGGGTTTAAAGATATCCCAAACTTTCTGCATTTCTCGAAAACTTTTCTCAAATGTTCTAGGTGCTCTTCATCTGTTTTTTAAAACACAGTGACATCGTCAAGGTATATAATGATGAAGTAGCCCAGTTCTTCCGAGAATGCTATGTCCATGGCTCTTTGAAAGGTTTCTCCAGCATTCATTAAACCAAAGGGAATTTTCACATACATGAAAGTGCCCCATGGTGTAGTAAAGGTTGTCTTTAATTGATCAGCAGGGTAAACTAAGATCTGATTGTACCCCAAATAGCCATCCAGCAAAGAAATTCTCCTAGACCCTACCACCCTTTGTAAAATATGATCCATCTTGGGTAAATGGTAGTTATATTTCAATGAAGCTTTGTTTAAGTCTCTAAAGTCTATACAAATCCTGATCTCTCTAGTTTTCTTCCTAACATACACCAGATTAGACACCCACTCAAAATATCTAACAAGGACAATAATACCAGCATTATACATTTTCATGATCTCCTTTTGAACCAAAGGCAACTGAACAGGATTTATTCTGTGCAGTTTTTGTTTGAATGGTTTTTGGTTCTCTTTGAGGGGAATTTTGTGTTGTATTATTTCAGTGTCATAGGATTTAAGATCTTCGTAGCTCCACACAAAAACATTAGAAAACTCTTTAGACAACTCAATATATTTGAGTTTAATGTGAGCTGGTAAAGTCTTGGACAGTTTAATCCTTTTCGGCTTAAGTTCACTGCCAATATTACACTCTTCCACTTCAGTCTCTACAGGTTCCAGTTTTGGTTTATTCTCCACATCGTTAAAATTGAACAACTCTTCTAAAGGGGCCAGACCCTTAGGCAAACTTTCATCTTTAGAGTGCAGAGTTTCTAACTCCTCTGTTTCAAACTCTGCATTCATTTCTGCTTCGCTTTCAAGTTTGCTAGATAACAGGTTTATATTAGCAAGTTTAGGAGAAGGTTCTTCTTCATCAAGAAAATTTTCTTCCTTGCAGTCTGTGTCATAGTCTGAGTCTGAACCGTTTAGTTCAAATTCATTTTTGAATTGCATGAAGTCTTATATTTGTTTGTCATTTTCAAACACCTACCAATACTTCTCATTATCAGGCATAGCTGGTCTAAATTTTATCTGAGTTGTGTAGTCTTTGGTGTTATATGGCTTTAAGCATGTTCTAACTACAAAGGCTAAATTGTGTGCCGCAATATTTCTTTTTCTTGGGACAAAAAATAGTTTGGACTCCTCGAATATTTTCAAAAGGTCCATGACATCGTTTCGGTAGGCCCTATGTCTGGGATGATTTGCGTTATACTCCCCATTGACCTGCCTAACAACTAACTCTAAATCCTCATGAACTTTAATTCTTTTGGCTCCTATCTTTTTCAACAAATGTAAGCCTAGGAGAAGGGATTCATATTTTGCTATGTTATTGGAACACTAAAAGTTTAATGTACAGGAAATACATTCTGTGTGGTTGTTTTTAGTGTTAGTAATCCAGACACCTACACCAGCATTGTTCTTAGTGCAGGATCCATCAAAATACATACTCCACAGAGGACTATTCTTAGTCTCATCCTGGTTACTGTCTTCTTCGACTAACGTGCTCAAAGGTTGTTGTGGCAAATCAACGCTTAGTTGTATTTGTTTTGATTCCCCAAGATTTGTGTTCATTTGAGGGTCATTTTCTTTTGTGTCTAGGTTTAAAAGCAAAGGACGCATGACCTGTAGTTCAAGACCTTTGTTTAGTTTTCTAATGTCTTCAAATGCAGCAAACTGTTTTAACATTTCTGCGTTGTGTTGCTCTTCCTCCTTGTCGGCCGTTAATCCTGTTAAAGTGACTTGTTCACCAAGTGTTTCATCATTAAACATAATAAAAGAATCAAGGCCTGTATTTATAGAATACAGTGGAGAGTTTTGCGGTCTGTCTTGACTTGTAACTATGAATTTCATATGGGACTCCCTGTACAGTCTTCTATTCTGATTGAAAACAGGGATAGTCGCATAGGTCATGTCCATTTGCATAGTCCATTGTAACTTAGCCCCCCAAGATCTTGATAATAACATTCCATACTTTGGGGGCACATCAGCCACAACAATATCCATGACTAAAAATTTGGCTGGAATTTGGGCTAAGTTAGCACAAAGGTCTTTGATTAATCCTAAACATTTTACTCTGCTGGAATCAAAGGAGTAAAGGTCTTTGTAAGGTCTGGTGATTTCTAGACCAAGGCTCTCCATCACAGCTCTAGGCATTAAATTATGAGAAGCCTCGGAGTCATGCATAGTGTTGTGCAAATTTTTTTCATGAACATTTAAACTCACATAAAAGGGAGGAACAGGTCCTTCTTGATATCTACCTTCAATCTTAGGACCAAAAATCAGCTGGGGTTGGTCATCATTAAGATTGACTGTGTCCTCATTTTCTTCTATTTTTAAAGCCTTCGAAATTTGGGTTCTATATACATGTTGGGCAGCTAACTCAGTCAAGGGAACAAAGATTTTGATTTTTGAAATTTCATACTCAAGGCTGAAGGGAATTTGGTTCTTTGAAGAACTTGTTTCAGCCTTATTAGCTGTCACTTTATCAGCAATATCAGCTTGCTGATTTGTTTTATTTACACTCAAAAAAATTGTTTTCACAGGAGTACTAGCTGAAGTGTTAGTACTACTAAGGTCTGCACTCTGATTTTCATTTTTTTGAGTGCCTTTATCTTTTCCTTTATCAAAATTTACAACCATTATTTTATCCTTTTGTTTGACAACTCTAGGCTTGGTTGTAGTGCTGTTTTGTGAAGATTTGTCAGAGGTTTTGTTGTTGGGGGTCTGTTGACTAGTTTTTCTTCTAAGGTCATATTCTTTTTGAGATTCTATGATGAAATTTTCCATGTCTTGATAGTAATTTTCATCATCATCTCTTCTGTCATCATGAGGTGTGTATAGACCTTTTTTTCTAACATAATGAATCTCAAAGTCACCATTGTCTATCCCCAGCATGTTGATACCATCCTCCTCTGCTATTTCATCTGTTTCCTCAACATCACTTACATAGTTTTGATGAAAGGGAGGAGTGATCTGCTGATCATATTCCCTAGGTCTGTTTGGAGGTTGGTTCCTTCTAAAATTCTGATTCTGGGTCTGATTTCTACTTTGAGGAGCAGTTTGGTTTTGGCTTGCTTGTGCTCTCTTAATTATTCTCATCTCTTTCATCATCTCCTCCATCATTTTCTCCATCTTTGATTTGGAAGTAGAAGGCGTGGATTCCTCTCTAAAAGATACTCTCTTTTCAGTTTTCATTCTTGCTCTCTTCTCCATTAAGTTGACTTCCATAGAAAGAGCACCTTTTTGCATATCTTCAAGAGTTGAAAAATCTCTCTCTCTTAGCTGATAGGTCATGTCAGAGTCAAACCCTTCAGGAAACTTGTTTAAAGCTGAGCCCTGCGGAGGTTTTAGTTCTGGGGAAAGTGCATTATACACACTATTGAATCTAGTGCAGTAAGCTTGCACACTTTCCCCAGTGTTTCTATGGAGGTTCTTATAATCAGAAAGGACTTGAAGAGGGTTTTTCTTTACTTCCCATTTGTTTAAGAATGTTTGATGGAAGTCTTGGAGATCATTAATACTATGGGGGGCTAGGCCTTTGAACCATTTTCTTGCTTCTCCCCCTAAGATATGAGCAAATAACCTAAGCTTGAAAGAATCATCATCAATTTCATTTCTGTCAAAGTAGTCATTCATCTTATCCACATGTCGTGATGCAGTTGTAGTATTGCTAGCATCATATAATGGAATTTTTGACTGATAGTCCTGTGGAATATTGACTAATGGTACAGGAAGGACTAGGGGAGCATACCATGCTGCCATGATATATGGTGGGGGTGGATTCACAAGGAGTTGATTAACAACAGGAAAAGTGGGCTGAACTATAGTGGTTTGAACAGAGGATGTAGGGTGAGCAGAAGTGGATGGACCAGGAATAGACTGCTGAGTTGATCTTGGATGAGAGACACCTAAGTTGTGAAGGAAATGCAAATCAGGAGGTGTTGTTTCTATGATACCAAGAGGTTCACTTGTTTTAGGAGATGATAGTGAAGACTCAGAATCTAACTGATCTAAATCATAAAGAGACATAGTTCTAAATGGATTTACTAAGTCAATTTGAGATTGTTGTAGAGCTGAACGATTTTCAGGAACTGAATTAGCTCTCAAGGGTGATCTGAAAACAGTTGATAATTTAATCTTAGGAGTCTTCCTAAGGATACTTTCTGGGTTATCAATTATCTCAAGTGGATCAGGGTTAGGATAGGCTCTAGTGTGAATCTTTCTAGAGACATGATTTCGGTGAACTGAATTAGCTCTCAAGGGTGATCTGAAAACAGTTGATAATTTAATCTTAGGAGTCTTCCTAAGGATACTTTCTGGGTTATCAATTATCTCAAGTGGATCAGGGTTAGGATAGGCTCTAGTGTGAATCTTTCTAGGAGCCACTATGTTATGTTTTCCAGACCCAAATAAAAGAAGAAAAGTGCAACCAGATATGACAATCTTTAAGAGGTTAACTAGTCTGTTTTACAATTTTAATCCTACAGTCTTCTGACTGAGTTTGAAAGATATTATAATTATAAGGGTTATTCCCAGTGGAGTCTTAAGGTCTGTTTAGGATTGTGGAGTCGCCAAGTGGAATTTTTTAGGTATTTTCAGAGGTAAAAGGTTTTATGGTCCACCACCATGTTTATTAGATACCAATCTGAAATATTTTTAGGTTTTTCTAAGTTATTTTTCAGTTTTATGGTTTTAAATAATATCCTAACTTTGTTTCAAAACTTAGCTACGGTTATGAGACAAAGACAGTTTACTCTTATGGCTAAGCTAGCTGATCTTTCAAGGTTAGATAAATTCTTAAGAGAATCCTAGGTTTTACCTAGCTTGTCACTGATTCAAACAAGTTTTACCATGATTAACTTTCCTGGTAGTGCCTGAAAAAGGCTGCCTTTAACTCACGCCAATTTTCTTGAATCAAGGGTTTTATGAGGTCCTTAAAGGTATAAAAAACACTTAAGATCCCCAGTAGAGTCGCCATAAATGTTAGCTCCCTGTAATCAGCAAGATTGGAAAAGTCTGATCTCAGGGAGAAACAACGTTTCAACCAACTTTGGGATTCTAAGATCTAGCCCTTCTGAATCCGGAGACGGATCTCTCCAATAAGTGCAAAGATGGATTTGTCTTTGAAGTTTGGGGTAATAATATTTGGCTAGTTATGAAGGCCAAGGGTTTGTTTTGTCTTTGGATGGTTGAGCATGAATAATGTTTGAGGTTGAAAGTCCTAAGTGCAAAGAGTTTCAAAGGTGAGAAGTTGCAATTGAATAGAACAACTAGGGTAAAAAGATAGATATAACGTTGGTTTTTAGTCCATTGGGCTATGGAGTCATAACAGGGCTTTAATTGAGCAACAACATCAAGAGTGATCCAAGGGGAAAGTCATCTACATCACAAGATTATTGAGATTAAAATGATGGAATGGGAACAAGAAAGTGTTGGAGGGGTGGAAACTGATATTAATTTCACAAAGGATTTATAGTCAGTCCAAACAAGAAAAGCCTCTTAAGTAACTATTTAAAACCAACCAAGTGCAGGGCTAACCATTGAATTCTTGGGCAGGTTTGTATTAAAGCAGCTTAATTGACAAACAATCCAGCAATCCACATAATTACCTTCAGAAAGTATGAAAACTTATAAGAGAAGACAGAGTATAAACTTAAGATCAGATAAAGTACTTTTAAACCTAGTCTGATTTCAGTTAACACCAAGGGAAACTTTCAGAATCTGCCTTTGGAGAATAGAAGCTAGAAATAGGGCAAACCATCACTTTTCTAGTCTAAATTTAATAAGAAAATAAAGAAAATAACTTTCAAGAACAATGTTTAAAGAAAATAGTAGGACGAGGGAACTCCATCATTCCTAACTACTTACACTGTATTAAATCATTCTAAAATAAACAATTTGGAGGAAAAGATTGAGATAAAGATTTTCAGTCAGAGAAGGTTACTAATGTACAATAGGTCCTAACTCTATAAAATGTTGTTCTTTATCAGAGAATAGTGACCGATATGACATACATAGAAGGAAAACAATAATAAAGAAAGGGGCACTTCACCAATGATATAGACCAGGATCCCACGAAACAGCTTGTTTATTGATTTCAAACCAATTACAGTACTCAAGTCCAATGTTTCAGTTCAGCAATCATCTTCACTATCCAGCCTAACTAATCTAACACAAATACAGCTTCAAGGGCCAGTGAACACTATTTACAGATAGAATTCTCAAGCTCAGTTACATTAGAATGTTCAGCAACCTAATCAACCAATAGTTTCTCATCTTCTACAGAAGTATTTATAGAAGAATGAGGAGGTGAGATCTGATAAAAGATCTCTCATGAAAATTAATATAGATTCAAGACTTCTCAGCTTTTGATGGGCTCGATGGAGAAGTTTACAGGCGGTCTGTCTGTATTAACTGTTTTTCATTTATGAATTAAGCTCGGTGGAGAGCTTTTATTGACTTTGAGGCTCTGCGTTACGTTGGAGTAATTCTGCAGATATTTTTTGCATTGAATTCTCTGGAAGAATTAAATCTTTGGCTGCACAGAGGCAAATATCTTCGTTCGATCAATAACTTCGGCCTCTGTTGAATTCTTTGAGGCACAGGTGGCTTTGTGGTGGCTGGGAGGAATCAATTTTCCTTAGTCGTGGTGGTGGAGGCCTTTCTGTTAGATAAAACACTTACTATTTTTCTTTTAACTGTGTTTAATTTAATGGATTAGGCTTCTGATAATCAATCTTAGCCATAATCCATTAAAATGTGGAATTAATCTTCAATTTTTTGGTATGGGTGAGGCGGAAAAAATATTATAAAAAAGTCTGGCGCTCGACTGCGGGGCCTTTGGATGTATGAAACACGATAGGCCCAAGGCTTATACAACAAAGGCCAATCGCAATCGGAGCTTCGGGCCTGGTCCTTTTAATCAACCCATTGGAATTTTTGTGATGCAATTGGCACCTGGGATATTTAACACTTGATCCCGAGTGAAAGTCATATGAAATAAAGAGGCGGGGGGGGGGGGGGGGGCGGAGTTTATATACATAAGCCATAATTGCATTGGAAGTTTGATGCAGGTATTTTTAATCAACCCATTGGATTTCTTCCAATGCGATTGCGCGATAAAACAAAGGCCAATCACAATCGGAGCTTTGGGCCTGGTCCTTTTAATATACCCATTGGATTCCTCTGATGCAATTGCGCGATCGATATTTTTAATCTAACCATTTATATTTAACACGTGACTTTAGCTCTTTAGACCAAAACTTTGGATAAATGGGTTTTATGACTTATAAAGGAAAAAATGGATTGGGAATGGATTTTCAATGTTTTAAGTGTGGAAGGCGGGTCCATGGGTTATATGGAAATGATAATACGATTAGGGTTTTTATAATACAAAGGCTTAATTGCATCAGAACTTTTTGGAACATGGCAAAGACTTGCGCACTTGAATCTTTTCGATGCGATAAGCACTCGGGACTATAACTCTTGGTTTTTTACAAAGGAAGCACAAGACCGGGAGTTATATCAAAGGGAGTTGATCACATCAAGGTTTTTATAATACAAAGGCTTAATCGCATCGGAACTTTTGGAACATGGCAAAGACTTGCACACTTGAATCTTTCCGATGTGATAAGCGCCGAACAGGATTAGCACTTGGTTCCAGGGTATGGGAATGTGGGGGAAGTGGTTAGGACTTAGCCCAAGGGGGCTTAAGCCTTTATGCAAAACATGTATTTTTCATGAAATTTTTCAAGGTTTTCAATGGATTTTGGGGTTTCGGTAAGGTTAAAGAGTGAGTCTTTAACCTTGCAAAAGTGATTTTTATGAATGGAAGAAGAGGAATCATGAAAAAAAAAGAGTTTTTATGGTAAAAAAAGGGGGAGCAAATGAAGGTTAGTTTTGAGTGGGAGAAGGGGGAAAATGATGGTTTTTCAGCAGTTTATTCTCATGAAATCAGTAGAACTTTTGAGTATAAAATGGGAACAGTAGTGAATATTTTGGATAGAGGCATGAGGCCTTCCAGGGTCTTCAAGAGCTAGCAATTTTTAGCAATGAAATTTGTTCTTTCAAGGCTCAAAAAGTCTTAGCCACCTTTTGCTATAACAAATTTTATAGGTGGCTAAAAAACATCATCAACAATACACATGAATTCACAAACACACATTCTTTGTTTCATCTTATTTATTATTCAAAACTTATTTTCACATGAAATCAATCGCATCACTAGTTTGCAAGACCTAGGTTGAAATATGGATGAAACTACTGGCCACTATCTAATAGAAGCCATCACTTCCTAAACTTTGTATGCCACCACTCCATCAACTATGTTGGACACTACCTAGAGGTCCCAACTTCCAATAGTTTCCAAGGCCACCACAGAAGAGGAAGCCATCACTCCCAAATTTTTCAGGTCACAACTTGAAGGAAGTCACTACTCCATCAATTAGCCATCACTCCCAAAGTTTTAAGGTCACAACTTGAAGGAAGCCACTACTTGTCAACAACCCACCACTTTCCCACTAATAACCCCAGCCTTCAAAACCTTGTAGACCACATTTCATACATTTTAAAACTAGGACTGGATACTCTCAACATTGTAAGCCATGTTTCATCCTATTTTCAAATTGGACCCACTAAGACTTATTCATTGAAATCTAAATACAAAAACCACTCACTCAAATCTCTCTATGCAACACATGCGTCAATATCTACTCTGATAAACAAATATGCTCATCAAATGCACTCAACAATAATACCACATCAAGAAATACTCAACATCATACTCTCCATACTCTCTGACTCAGCAGTATACATGCATCTCTCATTGTTCATCAAAATCAAACCACAACATCATACAGCTCATTATACACAATAAAAGACATCAAATTGTTAGCTAATGATGATCCTTAGCAGCAAGCTTCTCACTCAAACACTCACTTTGAATAGCAAGGATTTCTTACATGACATAGCATATGATAAATATGAGAGATTACAGGGCTTATGGCATCGATACAAAACTGTGAAAATACAGTTAAAGTCATAGTATCCCTTGCAAAATAAACAATGTCAGCTCAACAATCATCTATCCATACTCTGCCATTTATTTCTCTTGAGCTCTGAATCCCTTTGGCATGTTGATCCATCTACATTTTCTCTAGCATATGATCCCTGCAATACATCACTATGCGATTCATACTAAAATATCCATCATGCTCTGCATATGAAATTCACAATCAATCTCCCACTATTTAATGACCAGTAAATTTACACTCACTAATAAACAACCTCTTCTCCTCCACACTTTGATCACTCGAATATGTTTTCACTACAGCCGTTGATCTAATTCGAGATCATGCTCAGGTTCCATTTGCATCCTCCATACACACTTAGAAATATATCATATGCACTGATAGTTACACAATTGCACCCATTCTGAAGGGCTATACATTGGTCAACATATCAATGTTCTATTATTCAAACAAATCACAAAGGTTATACCGATTACACAACAAATCACACTCTTTTTAACCATTATCAAGTCTACGCATCAAGATAAATAGATCAAGCACTAACACATCTAATTAACACATTCTGTAACCACTAGGAATAGATAAATGTGATCAATGCATTACAATTGCAGGACCAGATCCATAAAGACCAAACAGGTCCACTAACAAGTGATCACCTCATCATTCAATAAATTTACATTACGGTTAATGACCAAATGATAGTGAACATTGTACACTAGGTTGTACCCTTCAATCACTTCCTTTACCATGGGAAAACACCATAGTAAAATCTTGTGGTTTTATTTTTGACACCTACAGGCAGTGTCGTGGGCACTGGCTAGCAGACTGCGGCTAGTACTGCTAGGACATTGTGACAAGAGCACTGCATTGCAAAATTGTGCTGGGTGACAATAACAAGATTGAAATATTTTATGTACCATTATTTCAATGTTATATTATATTTTTAAAATATTAGCAAATTTTATTTATTGAAATAAATATTAAATGAATTAAAAGTAATACCTTTCTTATTTTCTGTAAATTTCGTAGAGCCTTACCATTTTTTATTTATCAACAAAAGAGTTATATTTCTGTACATATCCATAAGCAGTTAGTGGCATCAACCTGCTCGAAGGAAACCAGGTCTATTTGACACCTTAATGAGTTAAAATCCAACCATTATTGGAATTTTTTCTTGCTTCTACTTTCCATTACATCTACTTTACTAATTCCATCAAATTCTAATAAAAAGAAGTAAAAACATGCCACAAAAATCTTCAAAAACTATTAGTATCTAGTGTCATCCATCATCCATCAGAAGAATCAATTGGAGTCGGGTCCTTTGCAGTATAACCTAGCATATCTACTTGTTTCATAGCTTGAAGTTGGCATTCAAATTCTGATTCTAGTCATTCCATGGTACTGAGATATTTCGATTTGCTGAATTTCTTGTTTGATTTCTTGCAGTGCTGAAACCACATTAGGATTTCCTTCCATTTCCTGCATACTGGTCATGGCCTTCACCAAAACACATTTGAGAATCCAATATGCGTGGATAGATTGATGAAAGAGAGAGAGCCTCCCTCTTGTATTCCCAGGGTCTGAGATAAAGTCCATGTTGGCTTCCTGTTGTTCTATGTCTTCTTCTTTGTGGTTGCTTTCTCTTTCCTAGCCTTGAATTGTGTTATGGAGTTGTGGTGGGTTTCCAGCTGCATAAAGATAAAAAATATTCTCCATGAATTCCTTTTTAGTTTTCCTGCCATGCTTGCGTGGTCCAACATTCTGAATCGAAAGCTTCTGCTTCCATTTTCTCATACCCTGTCATTTCCATGTTTGTTCTTTTGCCATGTATTTGAGCTAACAAACACTTAATGATAGATTATGTGTAATCTCTATGAGAATTTGAAGCAGACTTGTATGTGGCAAGGAAAAATCAATAACATAATTCATTTGATTGTTGATGGGGCCCATTACTTCCGTATATGCAAGCGGAGCCACACACTTTGTTTCCATTCAAACAGCATCTTGAAGTGTAAACAGAAGAGTCACAGAAACCCTATTACGTAAACAAATTTTCCAAATACCAATGCTACAGTGAGGTTGATTAACACTAATCTGATTACTACTAGGGTGGCCAGGACTAAGAGAAAAAACAGAGTTTTTTGTGACGCCAAACAACGGAGAAATTTTCTGAGTAGGCTAGGTGTGGGTTATAGATTTGTCATTTCTGGACATACAGGCCTGTTCATAGGCTTCATATAGATCAAAAATATTGGTAAGACTCAAAACCCAAACTAGAAATTGAGCCCCCCATAGATATAAATGCATGAGGATTTGTAATTGATCCTCACTGGGTGAAAAAAAGGGGATTCTTAAACTAAAATCAAATAAGAATAAACCTTTCACTAATATCTCAGGACCATGTAGACTCGAAATGGTCTTAAGCAAGGTTCTAAAACAAAAAAAAGAGTTTGAATGAGCGACACAAAAGAGTGGGATTGGGGTTCTGAAATAGGGTTCAATTTCCAGTGCCGAAACAATATGAACCAACATGCAAGCTATATTGATGAACCCTTCCATAAAATTGGGACAGAGAAGACTCAATACATTCCCTAATTGAAAATCAAACCAGCCACTGAGTCACAGAAACCATCCACAAACATGATTTCATTTGCGTTACAATGAGATAGAACTGGTAATTGAAATGCTAAGGTTATGAGACCCGTGACATATCCAATTAACCATCGACGTCGCAGACCAACTTCCTTCTTCCCAAACTCCACTAAAAATCGCATGCGGAGAACAACACCCTGCTTCTCCTTACCTTGTTGCCTTAACCCAGTTCGCGAGCAACACTTTTTCCAACCTTGCCCTGACATAATTCGTTGGCTGCTAGAATTCTCATCACCATAATGGTGGAGCGTGCCTGGGGCATATCTTCATTACTGAGCTTGATGAATGGTCTTGGGCTTGATGGATGCGCACCGTCGTGTGACATCGGTCGTAGACCACTTGCCGTTACGTGGCACCCTGATCGGGGGTAATATTTTTTTTTTGATGATATAGAGTGATAACCATTTCTGATTAATGAAGGTTACTTATTCTATTAAGGATGGAGTGATAATTTTTCACAATTTACTAAAATTGTGATTTTATGGAGTTATGATTTTTTCGTCATTAATGATTAATTTAAGTGTTAATTAAGTAGCAATTAGGGTAGGCTATTTGTTATATTTAAAATATATATATATATGATTTATTTTCAAATTTAATTTGTCTAGAATCATATAGAAATTAACACCATTTAATAAATCAAATCTTAAAATAAAATAATTTTAATTATGATATAATTTCAATTAATAAAATTAATATGGCATTTTTTAAAATTACTTAATATTTTTATTCCATCACTCAATGAAAATATTTGTTTTTTAATTTAACTTATTATTACTCAATTACATTATTATTATTAAAAAAATTAGTAATAAGTTGTTTTCTATTTTAATAATATTAATATTTCTGAGATTACATAAAATCAATTCCTTTTTGAGTATTTGATTATCCCAAAATGTTCATATATTAACGTGAGAGATAATCTGAAAATCTATTTCTTGTGTTATTTTATTTCAAATGCCTATATACTAACTCCATACATATAAAAAAAATTACTAACCATTATTTTATTATACAATACATCATACCACAATGCAGGTAAATTCCAAATAAATAGAAATATCATAAGTCTATTTTCAATGCTAACTAGTTACTTATTCTGTTAACTTTCCATTAATAATAACTTAAAAATTCAATAATGTGCATTTGAAAAGTAATCCCTTATTGTACCTCTTTTTTTATAATTCTCTATTTTTAAGTAAAAGTATATACTAGCACAACCACATTATATTTACTAATGTGGTTGATATATGCCAATAGGCCTATATCCACTACCCATCACATTAATTTATATATCAATAAATAAATATTATATATAATAATTTTATTATATTAACTTGAAATATATTTATTATATATTAATAAGAATATTTATTAATATATTAATTATGCTTAAAATAACAAAAATATTTTATATATATTAATAATATTGATTGATATATTAATAATATTATAATATTTAATAATATAATAATAATATTAATAATAAATAATATTTTAATATTTATTAATATATTAATATTATAGATGGTTATATTATTAATAAACCAAAAGAGCTAATAATATATTAATAATATATATTATATCATAGTTAGTTACATTATTAATAATATTATAATATTATTAATAAACATTATTAATAAATATTAGAATATTTATTAATAATATTAAACCCAAAAACATAAGAAACTAATAAACTTTAAGAATTAATATATTCAACTCAAGAGAGTAATAAAGCATATGAAACAATATTTAAAAGCAAAAAACCTAAGAAATTAATAAACCCAAACAATTAATATTTTTAAGTGAAGATATTAATAAACCCAAGGGATAATTAATAATACAAACCCCATGTCATCATAAACCAAAAGTTTAAATATTATAAACCAAAGGAATTGGTGAACCCAAGGGATAAATATTATAAACATAAGGGATCAATATTAAAAACACAAGAGATTAATAAACTGTAAGAATTGATATTTTAAACTAAAAAACCTAATAAATTAATAATCCATAAGAATCAGTATTTTAAACATAAGATATTAATAAACCAACGAGATTATTAACATTATAAACCAAAAGAACTAATAGACCCAAGGGTTTAATATTATAAAGCAAAGGAATCAGCGAACCCAAAGGATAAATATTATAAACCGAATGGATGAATATTTTAAACAATAGAGATTAATAAACCCTAAGAATTAATATTTTAAACTGAAAAATCTAAGAAATTAACAAACCCTGAGAATTAGTATTTTAAACTCAAGAGAGTAATAAACCGAATGTGTGATTAACATTATAAACCAAAAGAAGTAATAAACCCAAGGGTTTAATATTATAAACCAAAGGAATCAGTCAACCCAAGGGATAAATATTAAAAACCTAAGGGATCAATAAGGCTAAGGGGAATATTAAAAACAATAGAGATTAATAAAACCCAAGAGTTTAATACTATAAACCAAAGGAATTGGTGAACCCAAGGGAAAACCATTACCCAACAAATTATAAACCAAAGGAATTGGTGAACCCAAGGGAATTGATTTAAACATTGAGACAATTGTTGTCAAAATGCGACATTGGACCAACTATGACCAAGGTTGGCCATGGGTGATTTTCATATTGAGACAATATTTGTCAGAATGGGACATTTGATCATGGATGACATTGATTGATTATTCGTATTATAAACCAAAAGAACTAATAAACCCAAGGGTTTAATATTATAAACCAAAGGAATTGGTGAACCCAAGGGACAACCATTACCCAAAAAATTATAAACCAAAAGGAATTGGTGAACCGAAGGGAATTGATTTAAACATTGAGACAATTGTTGTCACAATGCGACGTTGGACCAACTATGACCATGGTTGGCCATGGGTGATTTTCATATTGAGACAATGTTTGTCATAATGTGTCATTTGATCATGGATGACATTGATCGATTATTCATATTATAAACCAAAAAAACTAATAAACCCAAGGGTTTAATATTATAAACCAAAGGAATTGGTGAACCCAAGGGAAAATCATTACCCAACAAATTATAAACCAAAGTAATTGGTGAACCCAAGGGAATTGATTTAAATATTGAGACAATTGTTGTCACAATGCAACGTTGGACCAACTATGACCATGGTTCGCCATGGGTGATTTTCATATTGAGACAATGTTTGTCAAAATGTGACAATTGATCATGGATGACATTGATCGATTATTCATATTATAAACCAAAAAAACTAATCAACCAAAGGGTTTAATATTATAAACCAAAGGAATTGGTGAACCCAAGGGAAAATCATTACCCAACAAATTATAGACCAAAGGAATTGGTGAACCCAACGGAATTGATTTAAACATTGAGACAATTGTTGTCACAATGTGATGTTGGACCAACTATGACCATGGTTGGCCATGGGTGATTTTCATATCGAGACAATATTTGTCAGAATGTGACTTTTGATCATGGATGACATTGATCGATTATTCATATTATAAAGCTAAAGAACTAATAAACCCAAGGGTTTAATATTATAAACCAAAGTAATTGGTGAACCCAAGGGAATTGATTTAAACATTGAGACAATTGTTGTCACAATGCGACCTTGGACCAACTATGACCATGGTTGGCCATGGGTGATTTTCATATAGAGACAATATTTTTCAGAATGTGACATTTGATCATGGATGAAATTGATCGATTATTCATATTATAAACCAAAAGAACTAATAAACCCAAGAGTTTAATATTATAAACCAAAGGAATTGGTGAACCCAAGGGAATTAATTTAAACATTGAGACAATTGTTGTCACAATGTGATGTTGGACCAACTATGACCATAGTTGGCCATGGGTGATTTTCATGTTGAGACAATATTTGTCAGAATGTGACATTTGATCATGGATGACATTGATTGATTATTCATATTACAAATCAAAAGAACTAATAAACCCAAGGGTTTAATATTATAAAACAAAAGAATTGCTGAACCCAAGGGAATTGATTTAAACATTGAGACAATTGTTGTCACAATGCGACGTTGGAACAACTATGACCATGGTTGGCCATGGGTGATTTTCATATTGAGAAAAGATTTGTCAGAATGTGACATTTTATCATGGACGACATTGAGCTATTATTCATATAATAAACCAAAAGAACTAATAAACCCAAGGTTTTAATACTATAAACCACAGGAATTGGTGAACCTAAGGGACAAACATTACCCAACAAATTATAAACCAAAAGGAATTGGTGAACCCAAGGGAATTGATTTAAACATTAATAAATTTGTTGTCACAATGTGACGTTGGACCAACTATGACCATGGTTGGCCATGGGTGATTTTCATATTGAGACAATGTTTATCAAAATGTGTCATTTGATCATGGATGACATTGATCGATTATTCGTATTATAAACCAAAAAAACTAATAAACCCAAGGGTTTAATATTATAAACCAAAGGAATTGGTGAACCCAAGGGAAAATCATTACCCAACAAATTATAAACCAAAGGAGTTGGTGAACCCAAGGGAATTTATTTAAACATTGAGACAATTGTTTTCACAATGTGACGTTGGACCAACTATGACCATGGTTGGCCATGGGTGATTTTCATATTGAGACAATGTTTTAGAATGTGACATTTGATCATGGATGACATTGATCGATTATTCATATTATAAACTAAAAAAACTAATAAACCCAAGGGTTTAATATTATAAACCAAAGGAATTGGTGAACCCAAAGGAAAATCATTACCCAACAAATTATAAACCAAAGGAATTGGTGAACCCACGGCAATTGATTTAAACATTGAGACAATTGTTGTCACAATGCGACGTTGGACCAACTATGACCATGGTTGGCCATGGGTGATTTTCATATTGAGACAATATTTGTCAGAATGTGACATTTGATCATGGATGACATTGACCAATTATTCATGTTATAAAGCTAAAGAACTAATAAACCCAAGGGTTTAATATTATAAACCAAAGGAACTAGAACTATAATGATTTAATGATCATAGACAATTGCTACATGTTGTAATGCAACGCGATCAATCATGACCATGGTTGGCCATGGTGATTTTCACATAGAGACAATATTTTCTTAAGGTGACATTTGATCATGGATGAAATTGATCGATTATTCATATTATAAACCAAAAGAACTAATAAACCCAAGGGTTTAATATTATAAACCAAAGGAATTAATGAACCCAAGGGAATTGATTTAAACATTGAGACAATTATTGTCACAATGCGATGTTGGACCAACTATGACCATGGTTGGCCATGGGTGATTTTCATGTTGAGACAATATTTTTCACAATGTGACATTTGATCATGGATGACATTGATCGATTATTCATATTATAAATAAAAAGAACTAATAAACCCAAGGGTTTAATATTATAAACCAAAGGAATTGCTGAACCCAAGGGAATTGATTTAAACATTAAGACAATTGTTGTCACAATGCGACGTTGGACCAACTATGACCATGGTTGGCCATGGGTGATTTTCATATTGAGACAAGATTTGTCATAATGTGACATTTTATCATGGATTACATTGATCGATTATTCATATTCTAAACCAAAAGAGCTAATAAACCCAAGGGTTTAATATTATAAACCGAAGGAATTGGCGAACCCAAGGGAATTGATTTAAAAATTGAGACAATTTTCGTCACAATGCGACGTTGGACCAACTATGACCATGGTTGGCCATGGGTGATTTTCATATTGAGACAAGATTTTTCAGAATGTGACATTTTATCATGGATGACATTGATCGATTATTCATATTATAAACCAAAATAACTAATAAACCCAAGGGTTTAATATTATAAACCAAAGGAATTGGTGAACCGAAGGGAATTTATTTAAACATTGAGACAAATGTTGTCACAATCTGACATTGGACCAACTATGACCATGTTTGGCCATGGGTCATTTTCATACTGAGACAATATTTGTCAGAATGTGACATTTGATCATGGATGAAATTGATGATTATTCATTTTATAAACCAAAATAACTAATAAACCCTAGGGTTTAATATTATAAACCAAAGGAATTGGTGAATCCAAGAGAAAATTATTAAAAGGATGAGTTATCAATAAGGCCAAGGGATCAATATTAAAAATAGAAGAGCGTAACAAACCCTAAGAATAAATATTTTAAATTCAAAATCCTAAGAAAATAAAAAACCATAAGAACCAATATTTTAAAAGCAACTAATTAATAAACATAAGGGATTATCAATATTATAAACCAAAAGAACTAATAAACCCAAGGGTTTAATATTATAAACCAAAGTAATTGGGGAACCCAAGGGAAAAAATTTAAAAACATAAGAGATCAAGAAAGCCAAGGGATACCTATAAAAAAAAAAAAATTAGTAAAGCCACATGATTATTAATAGTATAAACAGAGGGGAATAAACATGGTTTACCATGCTTGATTTAAACATTGAGACAATTGTTGTCACAATGCGATGTTGGACCAACTATGACCAAGGTTGGCCATGGGTGATTTTCATATCGAGACAATATTTGTGAGAAGCTGACATTTTATCAAGAATGAAATTGATTGATTATTGATATTATAGACCAAAAGAACTAACAAACCCAAGGGTTTAACATTATAAATTAAAGGAATTGGTGAACCAAGGGAAAAACATTACCCAACAAATTATTAATAGAAATAAAAATTATTAACAAACTTAAGCGATTAAAAAAGTATTATAAATCAAAAGAAGTAATAACCCAAGGGTTCAATATTAGAAAACAAAGGAACTGGTGAACCCAAGGGAAAAATATTAATAACCCAAGGGACCAATAACGCAAAGGGAACAAAATTTTAAACTCAATGTTTAAAATGAAATATTAATAATGTTAGTAATTCAATATTTGTATTTAAATCAATGTCAATATATATATTAATTTTAGTCGAATATTAGTATCAAATATAAATATCTTTGTCACTGAACCAAACCACAACATATTTAGCAAACCACATTGATAAATATTTTTAGTTTCATGTAATAGGAATATGGACTTCAATCTTTATTTTTAATGAATGGCTAATATAACTGGTTGTATATCTCTGAATGGTATATCGCAAACAAAAGAACAATAGTGACTAAAAAAAGGAGGTAAATTGAACAACACGAAAAACGATGTAAGAAATTTCTCATATATTTCAATATTGCATCTCATGAATGTATTCATTTAATTAATACATGAAAAAATTATTATACTAAATGAAAAAGGAGACGACAATAAAAACAATTATAAAACATTCTAATATCAAACCAAAAAAATAACATCGAAATTAACATACTTTAAACACAAAACCTAAGAATTTAATAAACGATAGTATTTAATATTTTAAAATGAAGAGATTAATAAAGTGGAGGGACTATTAATAATATAAACAAAAATATATAATAAACCCAAGGGTTTAATATTATAAACCAAAGGAACTGGTGAACTCAAGGGAACATTATTAAAAAAATAAGTTATATCAATAGTCCCTTCTGTTTATATTAAGTTGAGTGAGTGTTTTTCATAATGTGAAATTGGACAATGCATTAGGATTAATCTCCAGGACTAATATAAAAACCCCAATATTTGAATTTAATAATGTGAATGGAATATTATTACAAACCGAAAGAATCCGAAAAATCAAGGAATCAATGTTATAAACCCAATTGATCAACAAATACAGTGAAATATTAATAGTATAATCATAAAACATCAATAAAGCAAAGGAACCATTAATATTATAAAAATTGAACATCAATAAACAGAAGGGATTATCAATATTATAAACCCAACAAATTATTATTAGAAAAAAATATTATTAATAAACTCAAGTGATTAATAAAGTTGAAGGATAAAAAAAATACTCAAGTTGAAGAAATTGATAAACACAAATAATCAACCCAAGGGATTATTCATATTATAAACCAAAAGAACTAATAAACCCAAGGGTTTAATATCATAAACCAAAGGAATTGGTGAACCCAAGGGAAAAATATTAATAACCCAAGGGACCATTAAGGCCAAGGGAACAATATTAAACAAAATAGCTTAATAAAGAATATGACCCAATATTTTAAATAGAGAATAATTTTAAAGTCGCATGAATATTATTATGATAAACCACAAGTGATCAATCAACCTTACTGATTGTTAATATTATAAACCGAATAAATAAATAAACTAAAATGATACTCAATTCCGCCATCAGTGAAAACAAAAAAAACACTGAAATTAACATATGTTTTTTGTTGTCTTTACATAAGGAAATCCCACCACAAAAATGAACTCAAAAAATTCCATCAAAGGTAATTTATCAAATAGCCTCTTCAAGAACACAACCAGACCGGCCACAAAAGGAACACCAATTCAAATCAAGAGGACAATGATCACAATACTTAACGCTTTCCAACCAATCCCTTCTTGTTTTTCTCCCAGCCTCCCTCATGTGCACATGCAACAGGTATTTTACATTCATTTTCATTTCATCAAGCACACGAAGATGCTCATCAATAAAAGTAGGATGGAAGCCATGTTTTCTATCGAGCTTGTTCCGAATGTAAGAAATAAGACTGATGAGTCTAGAAATATTTTCCACCGCTTGATTATAATAGATCCCATCATTATTATCCATACCTGCATTTGAAAGGAAAACAACAAGATAAAAATTAATACAGAAAGATATAGAAGCATCTAGGCAGATATATATATATATATATATATATATATATATATATATATATATATAGATATAACACCCCTCTTGTATTGTTTTTAAAAAACTTAATCTTAAAAAAGTCATTCTATAAACCTCATTAAAAATAACTTAAACCTCATTAGAAATACATAATGCACACATGAAATGAGTGATAAAAATAAATGACTGATATGACCCCTATTACAATAATCAACAAGAAAGCACAAAATTTTAAACTCAATGTTTAAAATGAAATATTAATAATGTTAGTAATTCAATATTTGTATTTAAATTAATGTCAATGTATATATCAATTTTAGTCTAATATTATTAACAAATATAAATATCTTGTCATTGAACCAAACCACAACACATTTAGCAAACCACATTGATAAATATTTTTAGTTTCATGTGATAGGGATATGGACTTCAATCTTGAATTTAATGATTGGCTAATATAACTGGCTGTATATGTCTGAATGGTTTACTATAAACAAAAGAACAATAGCGACTAAAAAATGGAGGTATATTGAACAACACGAAAAACGATGTATGGAATTTCTCATATATTACTATATTGCATCTCATGAATGTATTAATTTAATTAATACATCAAAAGAATTCCTATACTAAATGAAAAAAGAGACGATAATAAAAACAATTATAAAACATTCTATAAATATGTCAGAATACTATTAGCTACATGTGACAGTGATATGGAATTCCATCTTGATTTTTAATGGCTTGCTTGTGTAACTAGTTTTCTACCTGTGAATGGTTCATTGTAAGAAAAATAACAAAAAACGACATTATAAAAACAAGAAAATTAAACAACAGAAAAAACGATGTAAACAACATTCCAAAATACTACTATGAATTTGATGAATGTAGACATGTCATTAATATATCAAAAGCATTATTATTATATTAATAGTTGCATATCATAGCGATATGGACTTTAATCTCTCCTCTTCTTTCTTCCTAATTGTAACATACGCACTATTATTCATCTTGGCATAACGCTGATAAGAGAAAGGCGGTGCAATGCGTAAACCATCTATTGATTTCACTCTTGATATGGCTGTGAAGGTCAGGCCTTGTTGTTCTCTATTCCCGATATCAATTGATGCTCACTCTAAAGTCAAACCTTGTGACTTGTGAATTGTAAGAGCCCATGCCATCTTTAAAGGAATTTGTTTTCGATTTCCTCTTACCACTGGTGTGATAGGTACAATGTTTGGATTGCTTGCATCAAACGGAATACCAACATACTTATCAAAAATAACAGTTGTGAACATTGGAAGCTCAGGTGGCTTAGAGTTGGGCATATAAAATATTTCCTTCACATACCCAAGTGCACCATTCACCAAGCCAGCTTCAACCCACAAATTACATGTCAACATAACACGCTGGCCACTGCACAACAAAACTTCACGGTCCAGTTGATCATCATCGGCACCACTGATTTCTGAACGTCTTGAAGTCACAGCAATACATCGTGCAATTGGAGAATTTAATTATTTCAACATATGTCTGTTATGGAAGGAGACCAAATTATTTGTTGGAAACATGTGAACTGCTGCATTAAATAAATCCCTTTCTCTAGGATGCAACCTGATATCAGCTCGTGACATAAGAAACTCCCAATCATCAAGAACAGGTTCTTCGTTTCTTATGTTATTGAGGACTCGATGAAAACAAGATTGTTTCTCATTACTCCCTTGTTGGCGAAATATTGTGTCAAGAGTGACAACAGTGTTGAATTTTTTCCATAATACTTTCCCTGTTGTATTACCTACATACAAAGGCTTATCTCTCACAGGAGGTAGTTGCCCAAGGTCACCCACAAGGATAATGGATCTACCACCAAAAGGACAATTATTTTTATTTGGAAATGCTTCTCATAATCGAGCATCTATTTGCATGAACAACCTTGATCCTAAAAATCTCATTTCATCAATCAATATATATCGAATGTGCCTCATTTCCTCTTGTAATAGTGCCAATGATTGACCCTGTAGTGGTTTCATATCTCTAATCAGGATTTTCAAAGCAGAGTGTATTTTTTTTGCATGTATCTTGAAAGAAGCTATTAATGTTGGGGAAAGAAGAAGAAAAGGACTTTTTCCATTACTTGACATATTAGAAAGAGCCTCAGAAATAAAATGGATAAGGAAAGATTTTCCAGTGCCTGCAGTGCCCTGAATAATCATAAGAAGAGCTTCACTAATCTCATATTCAGCAAAATGCCTTAAAACGATTTCAAAAGCAAGTCGTTGTTTTTCTGCCAATGAATCCGGAGAGGCAAATGTTCTATTTGAAAGTTCACCAATATCACCCCTTGATATTGCATTCCTTATAAAATTAATATCTTCTTCAACCACATCATCATAAATAGTTGTACCTTTCCAGTCAAAGGATATATCAAAATCCCTTCGACCAAGGGTGTGAAGATCAGAAACATTGACACTATTTGGTGGAACCAAGCAAGAGAAAAGTTTCCACTCTTGAAAATCATCTTCAAGATTCATTTCCTGGTTAGAAAATTCACCATCTTCAACATCTTCAATATTTTCATCAATTGATGGATTTCGATCAACATGCCAAGCTCGATATCGGAAATTCCTCCAGTTTTCAACAATAATTTCATATGAAAGCCCAATATCTATAGAAATGTCACGAAATGGCTTGTACAAGAGAAATTTTGTCTAGCAAAAGGTTTCAAATTCCTCTAAATCCTCACCAAGAATAGAATAAAATCGTGGCCAGACCCGAACAATCGCATGAGCATCTCTAGGCTTCCATGGATCTTTTTTACGCTTGCTATCAAATGTCCAAGATCTTACTGTTTCTATCAAAGATAGATGTTAAAGGAAAGAAGGCCTCTTCTGATAATGTTGAACAAATGTATTTTCAGATGAACAGTGTAGGCCATCCCGTGAAATTTTCCTGAACACCTTTCTTCCAACATTTAACGAAACAAATTGTCGACTACACACGAAAAGAGGCAGCTTAAGCAACATATGACATGTTTCTTGTGCTCCAATGTCAGGTTCAATGACTGTTTCTGCAAGAAACCTCCTATAAGCACATAAAGCATGATCCTCAGAGGCAATAGAATTTGAAATTATAGTTAACATATCATGATAGCTTTTAGACCTTCTCTTTGGTTTTGATGCATACTTAGCAATATATTTCAGGACAGCATGCCAAGAAAGCACTTGTTGGCAAACAAAATTTGCACGCCACATTGTTAGAAGGTCAATGTTATGTACATTGAGCCTATCATCATTTCTTACCGGGTCATATTTTTTTCTTCCTTGATCATCTATGAAAAATCTTGATTCCTCAGAAATATCCCATGGGGCATTGTACTGACAAGCGAAAATAGTGCCCTTTTTGCACAAACAAGAATCTACACTACACTTTGTGTGCCTTTGGACACAGTTCAAAAATTCTTCATAATAATTATGAGGATTGCAAGAGAAAGTATGATCAGTATTCAATAGGCAAGGGTCATCATTAAGACCTCTTGGAACCATTATATTGAGACGATGTATTTCACGTGGATTCCATGCAGTTACATAATTGTCAAAGAATGTCTTTGCATGTTGCAAATCATTTATCATTTGACCAATAAAGTCTTTCCATGTCAGGAGCTCCTTGCAACCATAGGAAACCATGGATATGTGTTGAACCTCTATGTTGCCACTCATATCTGGAAAAAATTAACACAGAGTTACTACAGAAAATATGAATGGAAAATCAATAAGAAATTGACAATGAATAGAAAATAAATTCAAGAAAACAGACATGTACCAGAAGTCTTTATCTTTAAGATATTTTTGGATAACTTCCTCTCGAAATATATTGAATCTATGGTGCATAAATGTGGAAACAATATGAGCGTACTGGATAACATTTTCAACTTTCATACGATGCTCATTTAAGGAACAAGAATGTGACGGTACAGGCATGAGGCTATGCAGCTCTAGCCACTTTGTGTCAGCTGCACTCAAAGTTAAAAGCAAATATGAACATCCCAACTGAGTAATCATGTCAGTCAATTCAGCCTGACATTTAGTCCAGTATGCCCTTGTACCTCTTAGAGAAAACCCAAACCGCATAAGATGCTCAGCCAACTTATTATCTAGTAAATTAGAAAGTTGTTGATGCAAGTCATCAATTGTTATCGGTGAGTTATCATGTAAATTTTTCTTCACAAAAACTGAAGCATTTTCTTGGCTACAATGCCTCATTATCATATTCAACAGGTAATATCGGAAGCGAGGATGGCTTCCAAACCTCTGATCATGGTATCCAAGAAGATGCAATGCATACTCATGAAGTTCAACAGTACAAATGTGTGGTTGCAACCAATCAACAACACCAGTGGGGAACAATGTGGGGAATGCCATATCTAATAACCCCTTAGTATTATATGCATTCACTGGAGACATTCCAATACTAGGCCAATCCATTTCATCAACATCTAAAGAATCAAAATTATCAAAAAATGCTCTAATTTCTTCCACTTCTCTCTGTTCATTGGGTAGGCGTGTGATGCAGGAGCATTAGCTGGGAAAATACCTTGTATTTTTATTAAACCTAGGGGTCTCATGTTTTTGATAATTTATTAATTTCATGTAAATATTAATATTATTTTTGAGTGATTAATTATGTTTTTAATTAATTATATGTGAGAATTTATAAATGATTCCAAATAATTGGAAAACATGAGAGAAATTAGATGAGAGATATCTAAAAGATAATTGTGAGCCTAAGTTAGAATTATTTTCAAGGTTTTAGGTATAAAGATCTAGACTTTAGGGGTGTTGAGATATTTGGGGATTTTGTTGACTGATTTAAGGGATGTGAACAAAAATTGGCTCAATTAAAATTTGTATAAATTGATATGAGCTCAAAGGCAAAAGAGAAGAGGTGTGATTAGAGTAGGAAGAATAGAGAGTGTGGGTTGGACAGCAAGTTTGCAAGCCTACGAGATTTTGTAAAAAGGGCCATCGATTTGAAAATCTGGCCATGAACTAAGAGGTTTTTGTAATTGATTACATTTGGTTTTATTGTTGAAGAATTTGTTTGAAATTTCTATGTGAGACATGTATAAATATTCTTGGTTAATTTCTGTTGAAAGAATGTTTGGATTTTTGTGAAAGAAGCATATGAGGAGAAAATCGATTTCAGTCAAATCGATTCATGCTTGAACTGAATTGAATCTGTAGTTAATGTAGGGAAAATGGATCGATCATCCTGGAAGTGGATTGAATTGAAGTTCAGTTTAATTTGATATTTCATATTGGCTTTGAAGAAGTCGATTTCACTGTTGCATAGTGTATGTTTGAATTGCAGATTATATATAGCGTTAATGGAATGCATATAGTGGTGAATGCACAGTTTGAAAACGTTAAATGGAACGTTGTTCATGAGGATTGATAATTAAAATGACACGATTTGAAATTTGAATTAATATCTGTTGAGTTGTATTGATAACTACATGCTATAGGTTGAGACGCACAGGTTGATACGAATTTGAAGGCGTAGTTGATGTTGGAAGCTGTCGAATGCTGGACGTAGAGAATTGGGTTCAATGTATGGTGGAAACACAATTAAAACGGTGGAAATTTGCGCATAAAAAGCAGCAGAACTTTGGCAATTAGTAACAGGCACAGCCTCTTCAAAATCATGAAGGTTTTTGATCTCTAATAGGTGAACAATTTCTGTTTTAAAATTAATTCAATCTTTGAATTGTGTCCCATGGGATAATAGAGAAGAAATGGTGTTTTTTTATGGGGGCGTTTGAGGTTAAATGACACAAGAGTTACTTTGGGAACTGTTCATGTCTACTGAATTATATGAGTTGTTGAGTATGAGAAAATATTTTAATGCTCATCGATGGTAGCAACCTCTTTGGTCGAAAGCTGTTATGTTAACAATTGATTGTAATCAAAATCTCAATGTTTATGCAAATATCCATAGCCAACAGGGATGCATGATGCGTTGGTCCAGCTTTGTAAGCTGAAAGGGAAAAGGCGCATATATATTTGGTACCTTGGTTCGGCTGAAACGAAGAATCGAAGACACATAATTTTAAGCAGGCCAAATGTTATTGGTGATGTTTCCGTGAAAGGTTGGTTTGATTAAAGTAATGTCAAGTTGAACTTTAAAGCATGGGCACATTCGTTTTATTGACTTTTGATTGTGGAAAAAAATCTGGTATAAAAAAAACCCATATGTGAATGTTGGAATTAAATGGAAATTGAGAGGTATTGAATTTGGTTATGGATTGAGGGGTTTTAAATCCTATGTTTTGATAAGCTTCCGCATGAATAAAATATTGAAATTTCTAGATTTAGAGTCTTATCTGGGCATTTGTTTGATGATGTGTTTTTGTATATGCATGAGAGAGGAAGATTCTGGGTTTGCAGGGTTTTCCTGCATCATTTTGTTATCAGAGCTGGAATAGCTCTGTGTGAAGATTCAAGTTTTTTTTAAGTTAAGTTAATTGCATGTGGTAAATAAATGTCAGATTTTGAAGCTAATGAAGATTGCAGCACAGGGATGCAGTGCAGTTGAATAATTGAAGCGAGATCAACAGGATCTTGAAAGGTGAGCTGACAGGTATTGTTTATCTCTGGTTTAAAGGTTATGCTTGGATAATTTGATTTACAGGCATAGTGAAGAAGTCTCAGCGGGAAGAAGCAGATCACAGCTGGAATGCAGTGATGAAGGAGTCTGACATGGATTCTAAGAGAGAGTGGTAGAACCTAGAGATTCAACAGAGATTGAATAAAGTTGCAGATGAGAGAATCCTGAAGGAGCAGTGGAGAAATGCTCGAAAGGTTCCAGCAGAGGACCAGTGATTACCGAAAGACCAGATCCGGAGGAAGGGATTGGTGAGGTAAGTGGCAGTAGAAGAGTTTACTGTTGCAGAGGCTTGGTGTAACTCATGGGTGAGAAACTCATGACGAAGGAGATGACTATTGAAAGTCATAAAGGAGAGAGTAGAGGTTCAGAAAGAGGCCACAATAGAATGAGGGAGAAAGATGCCAAGGAAAATGGCATATTGAAGCAGTGGAATGATGAATAGTATGAGAAAGAGAAAGCTGAGATCGCGGTCCATCTTGAGTTATTGATGGAATTGTTACAGGAAAGTGTGAAAGACCAGAGACATGGTTGGACCATGAAGAAGAGAGTGAAGTGGCGGAGGCTACAACAGAAAAGAGATCCACAAATAAACATGCAGTTAACAGAAGAGCTGAGAGAGCTCGAGCAGATGATGAGTATACAGTTGAGACATGAAGAACTCAGATCAGCTGAGTTGAAAATGGAGGTTTCCATTGATGAAACAGAGGAGGAGATCATTGATGATTTCTTGAGTTATTGGGCAGATCCAGATCAGCTGGATGATGTAAAATCTTGTGTTTTTGTAGCTGACAATTGTGATGTGCTTACAAGTTTTACTAAGGAGGATGCGCAACCTTGTGAAGCTGTCGCAAGTGTGGGAAAGAATCTTTTAGGAGATAAGTACTCTGGAGAAGAAAGAAGTGATGCTTTTGTACTTGAAGATGTTACAGCACAAGAGGAAGTTCTTGTGAATGAAGAAGACATTTCATGTGATGAAACTATGGTGAGTGAAGCCAAAGGTTGCCAAGTTACATATGATGACTATTATCTGTCAGAAGATGATCAGATTGAATTACAGCAACAAAAGGAATTCATAAATTCCTTGTTTTGTGAAAGAAATTGTTTCAATGAAGTTGTATTTGATGATGATAAATTTGTTATAAATGCTGATAATGACAAATTGTTTTTATTAAATATCCAATTAAAAAGTGATGGACAGATAACTGAGTTTATTGCAGAATTTGAGGATCAGAATTATGTTTTGATGACAGATGACGAGATGGTGACAACATAAAGCTTGGCTTGTGAAGGTAGTGAAGATTGCACAGAAAGTTTCTCAAAGGAGATGACAGGTTTATGGCATGAGTTAAATGTCCTAGAGGAGAGACTAGAAGCACATAGGATAAGTGTTCAGATTATAAAGACAGAGATGAATGGAAATAAAGAGGTTCATTTTTATGAACCAGAACACAGAGACATTCTCAAAGAGGATGATGCCGAGGAGAGACTAACTGATAGTCTCAAGAATGATTGGAATCAGCATACTAAAGTGATGGCAGTGGGAATTAAGGCACTGAGGCCTTATGATTTTTATTTTAACAAGTGTTTTGTGAATGCAGGTGTTGTTGCAGGTGCTAAAGGAAATTTGACTCAGTTAAGAAATCAAATGAAGGAGGAAGACGAAAATTCTATGGAAACATCTAATCCATGGAATGAAGAAGCTATGTTGCTAGAAAGGATGCTGAATAGTCAAAATTCAATGCAGAAAGAATCTCAATTTCAGAATTGGGAATTGCAGATGCAGAGAGATGAAAACGAGAGAAAGGAGTACACAATGTACCATTCCAGTAAGTTGCTGATAGGAGAAGGCAGAGAAGAAGTTTTTTTTTTGTAGAAGACAAGAGGGTTTGGATGATTGGGTGGTAGCAAGAAGTCAGCAAGTGACAGTACAAATTGAACGAGTAAGAACTAAGCAAGCCGTCTTAGCTCGGGAGACAACAAGAAATCACCAGCCTGGAGATTTATTGGACCGAGAAATTGAATTAATCAGAAGAATCATGATGAAAGTATCTCAGAGGAAGATATCAGTAGGAAAGAGGAAGAGAAGCAGCAGCAACAAAATGAAGACGGAGACAGATTGTGAAAGTGTAGCGAGTGGAGCAAGATAGCATAAGATATGGAGACCTGGAGAAAAGCAGCAGATAGCAGATATAGATGATGACTTGCAGAACAAAGTGTGGGATCCAGGTGGACAAGGACTTAAAATGCATGATCTGGAGATCATGATCAATTTCTACCTTGGGAGTCTGATGCAGGAGCATTAGCTGGGAAAATACCTTGTATTTTTATTAAACCTAGGGGTCTCATGTTTTTGAGAATTTCTTAATTTCATGTAAATATTAATATTATTTTTGAGTGATTAATTATTTTTTTAATTAATTATATGTGAGAATTTGTAAATGTTTCCAAATAATTGGAAAACATGAGAGAAATTAGATGAGAGATATCTAAAAGATAATTGTGAGCCTAAGTTAGAATTGGTTTCAAGGTTTTAGGGATAAAGATCTAGAATTTAGGGGTGTTGAGATATTTGGGGATTTTGTTGAGTGATTTAAGGGATGTGAACAAAAATTGGTTCAATTAAAATTTGTATAAATTGATATGAGCTCAAAGGCAAAAGAGAAGAGGTGTGATTAGAGTAGGAAGAATAGAGAGTGTGAGTTGGACAGCAAGTTTGCAAGCCTACGGAATTTTGTAAAAAGGGCCATCGATTTGAAAATATGGCCATGAACTAAGAGGTTTTTGTAATTGATTACATTTGGTTTTACTGATGAAGAATTTGTTTGAAATTTCTGTGTGAGATATGTATAAATATTCTTGGTTAATTTCTGTTGAAAGAATGTTTGGATTTTTGTGAAAGAAGCATATGAGGAGAAAATCGATTTCAGTCAAATCAATTCATGCTTGAACTGAATTGAATCTGTAGTTAACGTAGGGAAAAGGGATCGGTCATCCTAGAAGTGGATTGAATTGAAGTTCAGTTTAATTTGATATTTCATATTGGCTTTGAAGAACTAGATTTCATTGTTGCATAGTGTATGTTTGAATTACAGATTATATATAGCGTTAACGGAACGCATATAGTGGTGAATGCACAGTTTGAAAACGTTAAATGGAACGATGTTCATGAGGATTGATAATTAAAATGACACGAGTTGAAATTTGAATTAATATCCGTTGAATTATATTGATAACTACATGCTATAGGTTGAGACGCATAGGCTGATACGAATCTGAAGGCGTAATTGATGTTGGAAGCTGTCGAATTCCAGACGCAGAGAATTGGGTCGAATGTATGGTGGAAACACAATTAAAACGGTGGAAATTTGCGCATAAAAAGCAGCGGAACTTTGGAAATTAGTAACAGGCACAACCTCTTCAAAATCGTGAAGGTTTTTGACCTCTAATAGGTGAACAATTTCTGTTTTAAAATTCATTCAAGCTTTGAATTGCATCCCATGGGATAATAGAGAAGAAATGGTGTTTTTTTATGGCGGTGTTTGGGGTTAAATGACACAAGAGTTACTTTGGGAACTGTTCATGTCTATTGAATTATATGAGTTGTTGAGTATGAGAAAATATTTTAATGCTCATCGATGGTAGAAACCTCTTTGGTCGAAAGTTGTTACGTTAACAATTGATTGTAATCAAAATCTCAATGTTTATGCAAATTGTCATAGCCAATAGGGATGCATGATGCGTCGGTCTAGCTTGGTAAGCTGAAAGGGAAAAGGTGCATATATATTTGGTACCTTGGTTTGGCTGAAACGAAGAATGGAAGACACTTAATTTTAAGCAGGCCAAATGTTATTGGTGATTTTTTCGTGAAAGGTTGGTTTGATTAAAGCAATGTCAACTTGAACTTTAAAGCATGGGCACATTCATTTTATTGACTTTTGATTGTGGAAAAAATTCGGTATAAAAAAAACCCATATGTGAATGTTGGAATTAAATGGAAATTGAGAGGTATTGAATTTGGTTATGGATTGAGGGGTTTTAAATCCTATGTTTTGATAAGCTTCCACATGAAGAAAATATTGAAATTGCTGGATTTAGAGTCTTATTTGGGCATTTGTTTGATGATGCATTTTTGTATATGCATGAGAGAGGAAGATTATGGGTTTGCAGGGTTTTCCTGCATCAGCATGCAATAAAAGATGAAGGATGAGAGGGCAAATGGTTAAGAGGAAACCCTTCATTATTAGCTGCACTGAACTCAGATTCCGCAATGTCACAATCAACAAATTTAAGCCTGGAGGAGACATCTGTTGATCTTTCGGGCAGAGCATTCACTGAATCATAGTCAATTACAACATCTCGATAATATTGATCACGTTCAATTTTGAAACGCAATGAATCGATAACGCGGGATATTTTTACATAACATTCATAATATTTAGACTGAGCAGCATGTCTCCTCACAATTAGAAAGTCAAGATCTTCAACATGGCGTGGAAGACTTTGTGGAATTGTAGAAATATCTTGGGGAAAGCTAATTGTGTGTCTGTTATACTTATATTTCCCACCTCGAGCATGTGTCACTTGAAAAATAGGATTTACATGTGCTATTAACATTTCGTCAGATTGAGTAAGAACTCTTAAAATATGAGGTTTCTCACTAGGATCCATGTTATTTTAGCCACAAAAACGATGTGAACCTCCTTCATTCTTACATCGTCTGCAAACAGGTCCTTTAGGATCTCTCAAACCGTGGATTCCAGGATATGATTCTTTGCAGATGTGGCACATTTGGACAACTGACAAGCTATCTAGCGTTTATCGAAATATTTTATGCACTGGAATCATATTTTCAACAAAATAAATATGATTTGTATTGGTTGGACCATGTGGAGAATGATGTGGAAGAGTATAATTTCTTCTAAAATTTATTTGATTTTCAGCACCACGAGACTCCCTCCCCAAATTTGAAACATGTGGAATAGATCTATGACATGGGCTTTCAAAATTTATGGTCTGCATTTTTGGAACCTGAGAGTATGCAAATTTTTCTTTAGCATAATTTTTTTTTAAATTGAATTTCCAAATAATTAGAATTGAAAAAATGAAAAAAAAAATCAATATTTACAGTTGTTTGGCGATGTGGATGAAGTGTACGAGATGGTTGCTCTTCACTTCTAACATTAGTAGATTGAACATTTGGTGAGTTAGTTTCAACACCTCTATTCAAATTAGTTGTTTCCTGTTAAAAAAAATTAAAATATTTTATAAAACTAAATGTCGAAAAAAGATAGATTTATAATTTTACAATTAACAATAAATGAAAAAGGGAGGAAAATATCAAATGCATTCAACATTTACATTTTGTCGGCGATCTGTATGAACGCTATGCAATGGTTCCTCTTCACTTATAACATTAGTAGACAGAACATCTACAAAGTTAATTTGTATGCCTTTATTGAAATGAGTTGTGTCTCATTTGAAGAAAAACAAAGTAAGCACCAAAAATTCAAATAAATAAAAATCAAATCAAACACATTGAACATTAACATTAGTTTGTTGATTTGATTCTCGAGGAGAATGCAGTGGAAGGTTATGACGTGCTTCATATTCAAATCTCAGATTAGGAGATGGAAGACGCGGGGAGAAAATTTCTAGACCTCTATTAAAATGAGGTTTATCCTACTCCAAGAGAATAAAATACCTTATCACTAAAGAAATGTAAATAGAGGAATGTAATAAAACAACCACTATTGCATCAACTGTAAAGATATCATTGGATTACCTCCATTGTTCCACGCAAACTGCTATCAAGGATGACTGTTTCTATTCATTGGAAAACATTATTTTGAGAAGGGAGATTGGAAGATATGATGTTTCGACCAACTGGATCCAAATTATCAAACAAATGGCCAATGAAACTATCATCCAAGTCATCACATACAATGTCATCATTGCCTCCACCATGGATATTTTGCAACCTTTGGCCTTTCTCACAAGATGCAATTGCAGAGACAGAAGGGTTAGGGTGAACATTTTCATCCACGTTATGAATATGATGTTCCTCCCTATTGCGATATGTTTCCTCAATATTATGATAATTTTCAGGAGAGCGTTGAAAAACAAAATTATGCTGACGAGGAGCATATTCTGGCAATGAACTACCAAGCAAAAATGTTCTTTCCATGATATCATCCATAGTACGATACCTACAAGGAACCATAAAATCATTTTGAAGAGTTGTTTCAGTCGTTCTTCTATGATATTTAGCTCTCTTGTGCTCATTTATTGTGTCCTTATTTTTTTGATACCGTAAACGACGACTTTCATTAGACTTGTCATGCGATGTCGGTGACTTATTCCTTTTTCTTGTACGCTTTTTTATACCTTCAGATGATATGTCTACAACAAACAATAACATATTTGTTATAGAACAATAAACATGGAACAGATATAACATATCCAATATAAATTAACAGAAAAGGATGAAAAATGAACACATTTTTTTCCACCCACAAAACAAATTAAAATCGTTTACGTTATTTTTCCAACCAAATGGCTAAAAAGAAAAATGGATTTTTTCAAATGGCCAAAACAAAAAAGGATTAAATTTCATGTATCATATTATAACTGTAATGGGAAACCCATATAAATGGAACAAAATTCTAAATAACTATATGAATTTGAAATATATCTAAATATTTGGAACTATATACCATCAAAAAAACCTAAAGATATAACATTGTTTGAGAATCAATGAGAAAAAACTGATGGAAACACCATGTATAGAATAAGTCACAGTAATTGTAATTATAGAAACAAAGAGAAATGGATAACATCCAAAAAAATTCAAATGCAATTAAGATGACTAAACGGGACAAAAAAAATAAATATTTTCGAGCAAATTGCAATGGAATTCAATATCCAACATCCGCTTCATACACATATAGAAGACACCCCCTCGGAATGGAGCAATATAAATATCCATAGTCTTAGAATACATACCCAAAAGTTTGCAAAGTAAAAAAAAAGGAAATATTTTCCACAGCAACAGAGAGAATACAAAATGGCTAATAGCCTAAGACTCCATGTACACATCTAATGGTGGAATCTCATCTATAGAATCCATACGTGGAGTAATTGCAAAAACATTTCCAGACTCGATCAAATAGTTGCAATCCTGCAATGTTGGAGACCAAAATCCATTCATTTGTTGATTAGTTGAGTTATCAATATCTATTGGGAAGCAAAGGCCAGCCATCATGTCATATAATAGGAAAGGAACTTCACTGCATTTTTACATATGAACCACACCTTGGACTGTTCGAAAAGAAAGATAACCAGGACATTTCATATTTATATCTATAGACATTTCTTCCAACAACTTCCATCTAAAGCCCCAATCATCCTCAAAGTAATAATTTCTTCGTTCAATACACGGGTGACCAAATTGAAAATTATCTATTTCTTCAATTGACCATACAGAAGTGGAGCCATCATTGAGAAGACATATCAACTGATTCTTGCATACTACCAATGACATACACCGAATTTCAGTGACTGGAACAAATGAAAATCCATAGTCATTTTTTATTACATCATACCATTAGATTGTATACACATATCAAGGATAATCTTCATACTCTGTGTCGAGATAGAGCCAAAACAATTTACTTCTATAAAACACCCCATTCTGAGGCGGTGAAGGGCCACCAAATGGAAGATCAGCCCTTCGCCAAACCCTTTTATCAAGACTACTGTAAACATAAAATTTAGACTGAATTCTATCATAGATATGTTTTAGAACATCCCAGTCATATTTGTTGCTACTGAAATTCTCCAATAACGAAAATAATCCCCAATCTCCAATTTGTATTCGCCCAATGTTTTTTAAGGCCTTTGTAAATGGATTCATCACAAAATAGTTTCGTGAATGGGAGAATTCTGTTGGTAAGGATAAAGCCACCATTGGTCCAATAGTAGACTCCACCTTGTATCTTGAATCTATGAATCGCAAATGAAAACGAGATATCCTCCCATTTTGATTAAGTTATTCAGCAGCAAAATAATTGTCTTCATCATTGATGAAAGGAACCATAAATCCAAATTCATTTGTACAGATATGCTTGTAACGCAATAAGAAACAAGGATTTTGCAAAATAGTCTTACATTGTTGACAAACAGTGCTAAACTTTATCACAACCGATAAAGGGAGCCTAAGGAAGACAATTTCAAGAATTTCAAATGGAATACTACTCCAAATAGCTAGATCCATGATAAAACAAGGAAATCACCTAACATAAAATAAAACAGATGTGATATCAACAAAACAACTTTCAATTAATGGTGAATAGAATAAGCAATATAGAAAAGCAATTTTCCATCTACAAATATAGTAACATGCACATATACATAATGTATAAAACGATATGACCCACAAGAACATTATTACAGTAGTTAAAAAGAACTCACAAATTTACTATTAATCTTAATAAGTATTTTTCTTATGTCTGTATTAATGTCTATATTTCTTAAGCCAAAAATCAAAACTTGATTTGTGGCTTAAGAAATATTAATTATATATTTTAATTAAACAGATATAGCACCAATATTTTGGTTATCTACATTAATTGGACCTGGGGGAGTAAGGGACCAATATTCACCTTAGGTTTCTTGTGGATAGAGCATCCACCAAGTACATAAAATTAGGATGGGGTGAACGGAACATCAATTTTATTTCAGAGTTCTCAACTTCAACAATGGTACTAGAGTCAACATTATTACACAATGAAAAGGGAGGATGACAAGGGACAAAGGGAACAACAAGTTCCTCCTCCAAGATGGGAGGTGTAATCTATATTATTTTTTACCAAAAAATATTAAAAATATAATTATTAATTTAATATTATTTCTATTATCAATTAATAATATTATTAAATAATTAACAATAGTAGTAATATATAATAATTAATAACATATTGAATTAAATAATATACCATAACAACAACAACTATTATTATTATTATTATTGTAAATTACTAATAATAATATAAATAATTTATTAAATTAATTATTTTTGTAATATTATTATTATATATTTATTATTATGAGTTTAATATTACATCTTTTACATCATAATATTTGTTGCAATACTCACTTTCCCAGCCTTTTAAGATGTCAAAATTATAGTGAGCTTGGGAGGCTTCTCTCTAAGCTTTTTGAGCATAGGAATAAAACCTTAAATCAAACTAAAAAATTCTTTTCTCTAGGTCCGATAAACCAAAGATTGGTCTCAGTGGCCGTTAACCACCATCACCACCATCATCATCAATTTATGTATATTTCAATTATTATTATTATTATTATTAAAAATTATAATTGAAATAGAATAATATTAATATATTGTTTAAGGATAATAATATTATTATTGTATATTTAACAATATAGATATTTATTATTTATTTATTTATTAATTAATAATAATAATAATAATAATAAATAATAAATAATTTGCAATAATAATAATTAATATTAAATTGATTATAATAATAATAATAAATTAAACCCTACCATTAATATATTAAGACCCCAAAATTATAAAATTTTAAAATAAATATATTGAACCCTAAATTTATACACAGATTTAATGACCACAGAAAATGATTGAAAAAATCTACACATAGAACATGATGCTTTTTATTTGTTGCAAAGACATTTCATTAATGATCCTTTGTTTTACTTTATAAACTCTGTTCTCTGTGTTGTAATCACAACAACATGATTTCAAAGCAGAGAAACATGAATTTTCCACCTCCTTTTCAAAATTTATGTGAAGATTAGGAATCAGATACTAAATCAAAATGGCATTGCATTAATCTAAAATAAAACGAATGTTGACAGATCTGTTCGAGCAGGTGAACAAGAATCATCTTAAAAATAAGGCTTCAGAAATATTAATTATATATTTTAATTAAAGAGATATAGCACCAATATTTTGGTTATCTACATTTATTTGACCTAGGGGAGTAAGGGACCAATATTCGCCTTACGTTTCTTATATATTATAATTAATTATAAAAAACTATACATTTTAAAATATTAATTTTTAAATTATAAAAATAAATGAATAAATACACTTATAAAAATATTTTAGAATATTTCTATAGTATACACAAATAAAATGCAAAAATTTACATATTTTTTCCTTTTTGATTAAATTCATTATTTTAAAAAAATCATATTAACAAATGTCATATGAAACTAATTATGATTTATTAAAAAAACTTGTTACATATTTTTTTTAATATGTATGTTTAACTAAAATATTAATTTTTTCCCCAAAAATATAATAACAAGGTTAAATAAAATTATAATTTTATTTATTTTAACAACTTGAAATATATAATAAAATACATCTCTTTAATTTTTGTTATAAATTAAGCCATATAAATATTTTTTTTTAGTTTAATTTATATATCACTGCACTAATAAAATATTCTTATCCTACACCTACCAACAAAAATGTTAACATAAATCAAATTTCCCACTTAAAAAACTACCTCTCAACCACCAACCAGAAATAAAAAACTATAATGCAATGAAAAAAAAATTGAAAAACAAAAACAAAACCTTCAATAAAATGAATAAAGCCTAAAAGAAGAGAAATAGAAAAAGAAATAATCCATATAATAAAATATAAAAAACGCTAAATCTACATTTATTTGACCTAGGGGAGTAAGGGACCAATATTCGACTTAGGTTTCTTATATATTATAATTAATTATAAAGACTATACATTTTAAAATATTAATTTTTAAAATATAAAAATAAATAAATAAATATACTTATAAAAATATTTTAGAATATTTGTATAGTGTAGACAAATTTTTAAACTATTTTTTCCATATTAGCATACCTGATAGATCTCACTTGGTACTATAGGATTCTCACCCATTATCATTATAATGGTTACCATACGACATAAAGTTTTAATACATTGAGACTTCTTATGTATGGAATTTCACAAATTTCAATGTTAAGATCTATAAAAATTATTTAGCCTATCCCCTATATTGACCTTGTGTCATCCACTCAAACATTACCTTCTCTGCTAAATCATCATATAAATTAAAATGAGCTTTTCAGTACTCGAAAGGGTTTCGTGCTATCGCAATGGTTCAAACCGGACCTGAAAGTTTTATATGTGGCATTTGATAAAGGTTTCATGTCACAAAAGACTCCGACGTCATCAACCCCATTTCGGAATTGAAATAATTTTATGGACGCGATTGTATATTTCATCGCGCCCACAAAAACCTCTGTGACGTCAGCAGGTTTGTAAGGCGAAATTTTCCAATGCAATTTGGTTTAATTGCGGTTTGAAGTCCGCGCGGAGTTTTGTTTTAATGGTTTGGTATAGCGCGATAAATTGTTTTGTTATGGTTTATAATGTTTTATGTTTTAAACTTATGCGCTTTATTTTTTTTGTTTTTGTTAGTAGCGCATGTATTTTTATCACAATTGAATTATAGTTGTTGTATTTAAGTATTATTGTGGTGTTCAATATATTCGCCACTGAAAAAAATAGGCCTAAAGCAACCATGGCGGGGGAATAGCCTTGGGACTTGGTATTTGCATAGTATAGTCATGATGTTTATATATATTGAAGTTTTATACTTGCCAGAGTTTTATAGTTCCGAGAGTTTGAACTGGAAAGGCGTTTTGAATACACAGAATTATATTCAATGCTTTGATTATCCAAAAAAAAAAAAATCTAAAAATCACTCCACTCTTAATCTTTATCCCTCTGTGTGAAGTTTGAATCGGAAACTTCATAAATATTTTAGATCGCATAAATATTTTAAAAGTTAATAAAGATCAAACATCTTTATGGGTAGATTGATATGAATATGTAACTCCGTCTAACAAATTAATGCATTCAAAGGGCAGGTGTATTTGCTTTAAATCTATCACATGCAGTTTTTATAGTTTTAGAAAAATATGGTATACTTTGTAAATAAATTTAAAACATAAACGTAGTATTAATTGTTTTGGAAGAAAAGATATTATATTTTATAAAGAAATTCTAATGTTACGGTGTAAAATGTTTATTTTCAATAATAAATTGTATGATGTATAAGCATAATTATTCACACATATTTTGAACGATTTTTAAAAACCTGTTATTGTTTATAAATAAATTCAAATCCTAAACATTAATCGAACTTAAAATGATTTATAGCATAAATATATGTAACGTTGTTATCACATGTAGCTTTTATAGTTTTAGAAAAATATGTTATACTTTATAAATAAATTTAAAACATAAACGTAGTATTAATTGTTTTGGAAGAAAAGATATTATATTTTATAAAGAAATTCTAATGTTACAGTGTAAAATGTTTATTTTCAACAATAAATTGTATGATGTATAAACATAATTATTCACATATATTTTGAACGATTTTTAAAAACCTGTTATTTTTTATAAATAAATTCAAATCACAAACATTGATTGATCTGAAAATGATTTATATTTTATAAATAAATTCAAATTTCCTATGGTAATTGAATTCGATAGTCTCAGAAAGAAACAATAAAGAAGACCACATTTCTTAATAATTTTATATTTTTTTTGCCAGATAAAAATGTGCCATTGTTTTTCATTCACTCGTTGAAAACCAAAATGCAGAAATGGTCTTGGAAAAGAAATCGAACTGAGTAATCAATCATTTCATCAGATATACTAACAGGAATCGGGAGTAGTATGTAAAGCTGTAATACAGTTGAGTTTATTTGGTGTAAAATAGGTGAATAAGCGGCATTATATCTTGTAAATTGTTCACTAAACTGGAAATGTGCAGTTGAGCTACCATTGGCGGCATTTCAACAACAAAAAGTGACACCTTTTCAATTCCTTGTGAGCCATCACCAGGAAAGAAATTTGTTGCAGGAAAATCTTATGGCTACAGATCAATAAATTCAAGTAAAGTAAATCGCCAAGGTCCATGCCTGCAAATTCCTGTGTGTAGGCTTTGAAACGGTCGTATAGAATAGAGTAGCATTAAAACATGCTGATTTTAGAGTATATCCAGACAGAGTTCATGGAGGTTTCTCATGCAGAATTAGACCAAGCAATATACATACACTTCATATATTAAATTCGATATGGGTATACAATTGCAGATATAATCACACTAAGTCAAACTTAAATTAAGAAAACAAGAAAACAAGACATATAAGGATGAAAAGAAGAAGTATTCGAAAGCTTACCATCCAGAGTGTGCATTCTACAGCCATGAAGCTCCTTATAAGGATTTCTTACTTCGATCCAACCAGCCACAATCATGGTTCTCTGCGTCCAAATGCATCGACTGCTCTAAACCAGGTGGCCTTATGCGTTACGATGCCAACCATCACAATAGATAGGTGGAACAACTCCATGGAACCACTCTGTTGAAACGTTTGAGCGACACTCTAGTTCTCCTTCCCATAACGGTTCTCGCTTGTGCGATAGCTCTGTAGAATTCGTTGCGCGTGGCACCAGGTGTGGATAATGGCCATTAAAGAATTCATTGCGCGTGGCACGCTTCTCCCGTTGGAAGATGGATGGACATCAATATTTCTTTTTGTTTTCAGAGATGGCCGCCTCCATACAAATCCCATGATTAAACCTGAAACGTTAAGCTAACCACATGCCATGCGGCTTCGATGATAGAAATTTATCGCCCAAAACGTGTCCTTATTTCGCTCTAATCCCTCATACTCTCGTATGTGGAGATAAATAAGAGGAACATTAAATTTTTAATGATCATTTGGTAAAAAATTAATTTAAGTAGGGTTTAGACACTTGATTTAGACATGCAAGGAGGTTATGGCTTTTAATTTCATTCATTGATTGAGTGGCGACGACGAGAATATACCGGCGTCTTTCAATCTAGACCATCACATCAAAAAAATTAATTAGCATAATCATAAAAGAAACGATTTGTAATAGGGAGCTACGCCTATCGACGTAATAGAAAATAATTATTAAATAATAATAAAAATAATAATATCCAAATATTAATATAATTATATTCTTCCCAAAGAAAAAAAATAAGGCCACAACAGTCTTTTTATTCTGTCACCAAAAAAATTAAAATTAAATTAGCTCTAAAATTGGTTTTCATATTTTCAATTTTTTTTTTTAATCAAGTTTCAATAATTAAGTTTTTATTTTTATTTCTTTTAAATCAATATTTTATTCACTCAAAATAGTCTAAAGAGCATATAGTAACAGGGTGTTTTTAAAGACAATACTTCCTGAAAAAATTCAGGAAGTTGAAATTAGGTATTCTTTTAAAACACTTTGTGATGAAAAAATCACTTATTAGAAATGAGTGCTCTATTAAGTTTTGAAAAGCCTTAGAATATGACAACACTTCAACGTGATTTGACTAGGTTAGTAACTCAAAGAAATTCTATTGATTGTGAGATGCATTTGTGTCGTTAAGTTCTCCAATCAGGTTACCGTTTTAGAAATGGAAAATAGCTATCTTGGATTTTGATTGGATGCGTGATTTATTTTAGAATTTCAAACGATGTTTGGTTCTCCATATTCACATCTCTCCCTAAAGCTTCAAAAAAATAATAATCTATATTTTCTATATAATATTCTCTGCTGAGAGCTGGTCACTCCAAGTTGTGAAGAGCTGGTCGCTCGGACACTTTCAGGTTTTCCAAATTTTCGTGTGGACTGTCCTACTCTACCAATCTTAATCTCATTTATAATGGGAATTAATTCAAGTGTTAGTATCATTTATAATGGGAATTAATTCAAGTCACGATGGTGATGGCATACCCGTTGATCCCTAATTGGTTCATACTTCCATTCTTATTGCTACTAAATTATAACATAAATGTTTATTATTAAAATGTATATATATGTATAAATTCTACATATACGAAATTTAATATACGAAAGAGAAAATTTCACAGAGTATTTAATAGTTTATGTGAAAATTAATTTATAAAGAGATTAGCATATGTAAGAAATCTAAAATTAGTGTAGCATGTACTAATAGTGTATAGATTTTTTTAGATGATGTTCTTTAAATTTGTTTCTATTTATTCATGTACTTTTTAGCAATATAGTCTATTCATTTAGTGAGTTATTTCCAACTCTATCATGTCAAATCTATTTAGTGAGTTGCAACTATAATTACTCAATTGTAGCTATGTTATTTCAATTTTACTTAGTGAATTGAAGTTGTATTATGTGGTTTTATTCTAAATTGTTTCTAAATTTTTAACTGTCATAACAATCTCCTTTCCTCTTCTATCTCTCAACTAACTTTGTTTCAATAGTAAAGACCATTCCGAAGGACATTTTAACTTGACACCAAGATTTCTTTCATATCTAAAAGCATTCACATGGAAATCAAAGAAATTTATGCTTCATTGGCTTAGATATACTATCATTGACTTAGCTATAAGGTTTCTTTAGTACCTAAGATCTATCCCACCCACACTTAAAAAGTATTGAATTACTGAATTTCATGTTTTAGTAACTATGATATTTCCCACCCACACTTAAGTATTGAATTTCAATCCACTCCTTAGGCTTCAATATTGAAATCTACAGAATATTCAAGGAAGGGTGCTTCATCTAGGTTGATCTACTAGACATTAAAATTTAAAATGGTGGGATTCTATTTGAACTAATGTTAAAATAGTTAAGTTTCTATGAAAATATTTTAGCTATTGGGAAAATATAGTGTTTTATTAGATGATATAAATGTAAAAAAAATATATATGCCTATTAGAAAAGTTAAATTATTATATCTATCAACCCAACCACGTGCAAAAAACAAAATACTAACCATAGAAACAATGCAGCATAAATATTGCCATGAAGATTAGCAACATAGGAGAACTAACCAACACATTCACACAGTATTTCTAATTTTCACACAGTATTTAGTTTATATCAAATTTAATTTATGAAGGGAGCATGTATTAATATTATAAATATTTTTCAAGGTGATTTTCCATAAATTTGTGTATATCTAAGTTGCACGGGTTCCCGCACCCGGTGGTGGGTTTCTCAAATCCGCATCGGGTTCTTGCACCCAAGTCTCGGATTTGGGTACGGGTTCTTCTCAAAAGAACCCAGAAGCACTGAGTTCTTTTATGAAGAACGAGGTTATTAAAAAGAAAACAAGTTCTTTGGGTTCTTTGGGTACGGAGAACCCATGGTTTGGGTACTTAGAACCTGAATTTTGGGTTCTTCAGGTTCTTCACGAATAATTTCCTCAAATATATTTATTTTTTTAAATGACTAAAATTTAAAAAATTTAATTAAATTTTAATAAATATTAAAATTAAATTAAAAATAATTTAATAAATTAAAAATCAAACTATTTTTTAAATGAGTTGTCTATAGTGCAACTTTTTGAAGGCTTTTACGGTGGTTTTTTCTAATATAATTTCTCTAAATTCTGATAGGAATTTATTGAAAATAGTAGTTTGATGGGTAACCTTGCACAATCTAAGCGCCTTAGTGGTTTTTTAGGGTGTTGAATCCATATATGTAGTCAAAAAACAAGTTTAATTAACAGAAATCAAGATTTTGTCTCAAATTTTTCACCGGATTCCGGCACCTGAAACTCCAAAAATTCGCACTAAAGACAACTCCTTTTTTAAAACATACAAATTACAATTAAATTTTAAAACTTAAGAGTTAAAACTTAAAACGTAAAAAAAAAATTAAACCTTGAACTTAAAACATACCTACCTACCTGTGAATCATAACCTACCTAGTGTAGACTTACCACAGGCATTCATCCGCGGGAAGCTTTCATCCGCAGGCAGCGTAGCATTCATCCGCATTCATCACCAGGCACCTTTTCTTTGACAGCGCCCTCACCACAGCGATGGCAGCGCCCTCACTGCCCTCACCACAGTGAGGGAAACCATCTTACAGCCCTCTCACAGCTCCGTCAGCCCCTCTCACAGCTACACCACTCTCACCGGACAGCTACGCCCCTCTCACCACCCGCCCAATTTTCACTTGATATCATATATATATATATATATATATATATATATATATATATATATATATATATATATATATATATATATATATATATATCATATATGAATCATGATATTATCAAACTAGAAATTTTGAAATTTCAATGACAAATGTCACATGTGAATGTTGAAACTTGAATGTTGAATGATGTGCATGTTTAAATCTTTAAAGTTTAAAGTTTATAAATTATTAGTAATTTACTAATTACTATATTAGTGCCATTAAATTTATAATTTATAAATTATAATTTATAAAATAATAAATATAGTATTATATATTATATATAAATTATAATATATGTTAATATAAAAATACCCAAACAAACCCATGCACCTCAAAAAATGTAGTCCCCGTCCCTGTCCCTGTCCCCGTCCTCGAACCCACATAGGTGTATATTTATTCATCTATTCTCTAGCAATCCCGTCAATTCTAATTAGTGATTGAGTTAGTTCCATCTCTATTATGTCAATTCTATTTGGTGAGTTACAACTATAATTACTGAATAAATAAACCTTTCCTAAGGAAAGTTGTGCTACCAATAACTTGACACCAAGCTTTATTTCATATCTAAATCTTTCACGTGGAAATCAAGGAAAGGTATGTATCATTGGATTAGTTATATTAACATTGACTTAGCTCTAAGGTTGATCTAGTACCAAAGATATTTTTCATCCACATTGAATAAGTATTGAATTACCTAATTTCATGTTTTAGTAACTATGATATTTTCCACCTAGTACACTTAAATATTGAATTTAAATCCACTCTCATTAGGCTTCAATATTGAAATCTATATAATATTCAAGTAAGAGTGATTCATTTGGCCTTATTTACTAGACATTAAAATTTAAAATGGTGAGAAATATTTGAACTAATGTTAAAATAGTTAATTTTCTATGAAGTTTTTTTTTCTATTGGGAAAATTTAGTTTTGTATTAGAAGATATAAATGTAAAAAAAAACATATGCATATTAAAAAAGATAATTTTTTATATCTATCAAACCATCCAAATACACATCTTCCAAAAACAAATTACTAACCATAGAAACAATGCAGCATAAATATTACCATGAAGATTGGCAACAGAGGAAAACTAACCAACACATTTAAAATCTAATAAGTTATTAAATATCTCTATCAACCCAGCCAAATACACGTGCCAAAAACAAATTACTAACCATAGAAACAATGCATCATAAATATTTCCATGAAGATTGGCAACATAGGAAAACTAACCAACACATTTAAAATCTAATAAGCTACTTCAGTGAGAGAGTAACAACTTGTTTATCATAGAAAACGTAGCAGCATACATAAGATTGTGTCACTAATTCATAATAAAATAAATAATCACATAGACATTCATAAATGAGCTAGAGCTACAACTCAAATAACTAAATAGCAAATCAATAAACACATGTTTTAGACTATATACATTGTAACCAACATAACATAAAGTTACTATTAAAGACAGAAAAAATACTAAAATTCTACAGCCAATATCCTCAATATTGTAGATATATTTTAACATCAAATAAAAATCATAACATGCCATAACATGAATTCAAACCATAATTTTTATAATAGAAAAGATAACTAATAAAAAAAAGAGAAGAGAAGAAACAAATCAGTTATAACACCTAAAACAATTTTTTGACAATCAGAAAAAAAATAGGAGGGACACCAAAAACAAATACAATATAACAACAAAACCAATAATCCAAAATAAACAATCGGAATATTTGTGGGTACTGAAAATTATGTTGTAGACTGAAACAATCAAAGAAGGTGGGATGAAGCCATCTCTATATTTAAGATTGATAATATTTTGTCAAACATAGAATGGGGTTTTTCAATAAAATATTTGCTACTTTGGAAATATTTTAAAAATTATTAAGATTTTAAAATTGTCCTCTAATCTAACATCAAAACTATATAATTTTTTTTTTGAAAAAATAGAAACCTAAATAACATGGAAGTGACAATTGAAAAAAATATCGAAATGAAAGTGGCTATTGACTAAAAGATCTAGAAGGGACGGAAAGACCCAAAGGCAAATGTCAAGCACATTCTATCGAGGTACCTAAAGAGGAATGATGCTCAAAATTTAAAAATAAAGATAAAATTACACAAACCAACATGAATAGTTTTTAAAAAAATAACCTTGAAAGAAAAAAGAAAAAAAGAAAAAAAAAACCTTTCGTAAACATGCTTATTTTTCAATGTTACTAGAAACTTATTCTTGCATGACATTGGGACCGTATATTCCTGATTTATTTGTAAGACTAAGGAAACTAATTCCTTATCATAAAATGTTTCCAATTGAAGTAACAATGAAACATACACAATCTTTTAAGAAAATAGTAAATGTAATATGCAACCACTGATCTATGCAGAACAATGAACTATAGATCATGAAACACAACTTGACAAAGATTGCACAGATATCAGCAGTTGCAAAACCCATTCTATAAAATGATCAAAATATCCAGAGTAATCCCTCAAATCAGATAACAATAACTTAGCAGGTATTGCACAGAGAGCAATAGTTTCAAAAACGAATTCTTCACGTGAGAAAAATGTCAACGGGAGTTATACATTGAATTAAATGAAGTTTAATTTCAATTATTTTTTACATATTAACTCTATTAATGTAATATCCCTTTTCAGGGATATCTCTCAAACACAACGAAATCCAACCAGAGATGGACTGGGAGGGTGTTTACCAGATATGTCACCTCTTAAAAGAGGGTGAGATATGGAAGCTACCTGGCCCTTTCTAGACTCTGTCTAAGAGTATGGGGTAAACACACCAAGTGGTATACTAACAGTGATGCTCAGGTAGATAAAATAGCAGTAGTGCAAGCATATAATAGCAATGTAGACATAAACAGATACTCAAGAAATATAGATAGAATGCCAAGCCATTTTGTTATACTGAGAATAGAAATGAGTGCAATAGGTGATCAGAGTGATGGCACATAGAATTGCACCAGGAAAGTAAAGAAAAGCTCTCAGAATGATAGAGAAATGGCTGCAAACTGATCTACATCCAAACTGCCGAAGAACTGTTGTGCTGCTACTACTGCTGGAATCAAATGAGGATTTGGGGCTACTCCCCTCCTCAGAAAATTCTGAAACTCTGGAATCAACCTCTTCTCAATAAACCCAAAAAATCCCAGAAAGCTTTTCTAAAATAGTTGACCCCCGAAAATCACCCCCTTGAGGATCTACGCTATCCCTCAAGGCTCTGTACTGCCACAGAAGAGAATACTCCAAAACTATGCCCCAAACTCTACCAAAATCCTCCAATATGCAAGGGCTGGCCCCTTGCTCAATCTCAGAGCCTGAATCCTCTGAACAAGATCAAACCAAACTCCCCACAAAATGAACTGCGTCCTCCCTCTCAGGACTGCGCAGTCTCTAGAAGAGAAGCTCCTCCACAAACAAAAACTTGATCCTCCCACCAAAATACTAAAGAGAAAACCTCATCCGAGCAGGAACTCGAATTCCCTCGGGGCTGAGGGTGAGTTCTCCGAACAGAGACACTCGTTGCACTAAACAGTGCTGCAGACAGGCTAAATAGCCAGCGTGCTCAAGAAGTCAAATGACCAGCTCAATATCATAACATCTCATAAAAAAATGAGGAGGCTCTCCTCTCTCTTATAGTGTTGGCCTCTCTCAAACCCTAAGGCCCACCTCCTCCAACGTAGCCTCCCTTTGCCACGTGCTCAACCCAACCAGCGCATTCCCTCCATGTGTCTATGTGGATCCCCTCTCTACGTGGTATTTTGGCCCCCCCTTGGCTCACTTAAGTTACAATGTTGTGTCTACTAGGGAGTGCACTTTATTTTTAGAGTGAGTTATGTCCCCCTCTACTCACTTTTATTTATAATTTAATTATATATGGTGAAATTGATCAAAATTAATATTTCCAATTAGCTTCTGCTAATTTGGAATATTACAGTCCTCCCCGAAAAAAAATTCTTGTCCTCAAGAAATGCCTGAAAAATCCTCCTCTCTACTTGATGCTCCCCACCAACACTGCAAAATGTGCCTGGGTCCCATATGCGCCATTGAAACCTCCCTGTCCTCTGCATCACCCTGATATGAAGGGATCTCTCAATGCCAGGATCGCAAAATGATCTCTCATGGTACCAGCCAACCAACAATCCTCCTGGATCCCATCGCCACCATGGCCAATAATCACCCAAGTCCCACGGCTTGGACTGCGTAGTGCCTCTAGCTATGACTGATGCCATAAGAGGCGAAGACCGTGACTCCTGTTGTGCTGTATCTGTGACTGTGTAAGCTGTCCCATCAACTGTGTACCAACTCATAACCTCTCTCCAATCCAAGTCCTTACTCAATCCCACGCTGATCCTACTCTACTGAAATTAGGATGGAGTGTTGAAGAAACGATGACCTGTGCCCCCCTGCCAGCTGGAATCTGTAACATCTCCTATTTCCAAGAGCCTCTGCTCCGCTTTTCTCCCTACAAAGAATACCGTAGCATCAAGAGGGTACGAACTCATGATCACCCACCATTCCATCTTGACAGAAGAATCTGATGTAGCAACAACAACTGCATATGGAACACACCTGGAGTGTTGCCACTAGCCCGTAATCAACTCCCACTGCTCTGCCCTGTCTGCCAATGAAAGCTACATGTAGAATAAATCCCCTCTCTCTATAATGGGCCAAAGTGGGCAAGATATGTTGCAAGCTCCATCGATGTACTCCTGGAGAGTGCTACCCACTAAAAACACTGCAGCTCTGCTGAATGTGTGTACATATATCTGCGCCTCATCCCTGTGTCGACCCACATATGGATGCTCCACCATATCCAATAGCTCCTCCCACTCCTGATCAGGAATTTCATGCTCCCACTGTCTACTGCCCCCCTGCAGAACAATCCCAACAACCTCCAACACCTCCAGAGGATATGGATCTGCAAATGTTTTCACCGTACTCGATGTCAGTGCATCTGACTGCCCCACCTCAATGGCTGACCCCAATGTTAGCCGCATATCCTTCATCGGCTCAATGTGGGCGCCCATCTGGCTCTCCCCCAAAGGAATATCGTGCCTGATGTGAATAGTGTCCTCCTCTGTCGACTCAGGCTCCATCACCTACTGCTCTAGTGATCCGTATTTATGCAGGAACGCAAAAAAATAAACATATAACCATAAATACAGAGATGCAGTGGAAATAACACTTCATTTCATTAATATCAAAGAACTGAAATTTGCTTACAGACAGAATGGAAATAAAACTAGCTAGGGCGCTGGTAGCTATCTCTGAGAAGAGATGTGGCTGCTACAGGCCTCTAAACTGAATTAAAATGAGGCTTGAGGCCCTATTTATTATTTAAAAACAATGGAGAACCCTAAAAATCCAAAAACCTAACCCTAGGAGATGAAGCGCCAAAACTATGGGCCCCATTTGGGTAAATTGGTGTTTCAACTTCCCAGGGACGTAACTTTGGCATACTATCTCCGTTTGACGCACATGATACATCATTAGAAATTTCTATCCAAGGACTACAAATTTTGCCATGAATATCATTTTGAAATGTAATGATATTTTTTAGAGGCGCGATTCCCAAAAAACGTCGTTTAGGGCCTCAAAATGGCTCTGGAAGTTCAGGACCCAAAAAACTGCTAAAAATAGTAAGTTATGCCGAAACTAAAAAATTGAAAGAGACAATGGTGGGGGCCCAAGTGGAGTAGGCGGGTGGCCACCGATATCCACCTGGATCATTCCTCCCCCCTTAGGAAGCAATGGTCCCCATTGCGTTAAGTTCCTGCATGAGATGAGGAAATTTCTGCTGAACTTGGTCCCTAGTGAACCACTTTCCTTGGTGCAGGAGTTGGCCAGCTTTGACAACCCGATAGAGTTGGATCTTCTGTTGGTGATTGTTCCTGATTTGCATGTCCATGATACAATCTGTGGTGGCCTATTCCATGCAGTCTGGGTTTAACTCTATTGGTGTGAGTTGTTCTGCAATGTCAGAGGTGTCGAGTAGAGGTGGGAAGTAAGGACAAAGGCGATCCACATTGAAGACTGGGTGTAGACCAAGGAATGGAGGAATAATAAGCTCGAAGGCATTGTTCCCTACAGCCTTGGTGATGGTGTACGACCCGTATCGGAGCGAGCGAAGCTTGTGGTGGGGTCCAGTGAGGCGCTCCTTCTGCAAATGTAGCCATACTTTTTCGGCCACCTGGAAGTTGTGTGGCGCCTGGTGTTGATCATGGCGCTGCTTGTACTTCGCATTGGCTCTGTCCAATATATCATGAACCTGTTGGTGGATGTGTTGAATGTGCTCGATGAAGCTACTTTCTTTGTCAACTTCAGACTGGACATGAGCTGAATCGGCCTGAGTAGCTGCAAATGGCATGGCTACATCAATGGGACATAGTGGCTGGAATCCCAAGCCCACCTGAAAGGGGCTATGGCCAATTGAACTATGGAGAGCCCTGTTATAACTATGTTGTACGTAAGGGAGGCTCTCATCCCATGTGCATGGATGCTTTGAATTGTACATGCGTAGAATGTGTACAATCATTCTGTTGACGACCTCTGTCTATCCATCTATTTGGGGATGGAAAGCTGTGGACTTGGTGAGCCTTGTGTCCAACATTGACCAGAGGCTGGACCAAAATGTGTTGAGGAACCTGCTATCTCGATATGATATGATAGACTGTGGGATCCCAAAGTGCACGCACACTCGTTCAAAGAAGAGTTTAACAGTGGCTTCTGTTGTGATATTCTTCTGACAGGCTGCCATAATGGGCATCTTCGAGAATCTGTCAACGACCACGAAAACACAGTCATTTCCATTCTTAGTAGAAGGCAGGCCCGACATGTAATCCATGGAGATGGATTCCCAAGGTCAACTAGGGGTAGGTAGTGGAGTATATAGGCATTACTTCTTGATGGTCGGTTTGGCAATGGCACAAGCAATGCAGGATCTGATGTGCTTCTTGACATCCTTTCGAATTTTCAGCCAATAGAAATACTTCTGTAGTATTGGCATTGTTTTCTTGACTCCAAAATGCCCAACGACTTGACTGTAGTGTGCTTCCCATATCATCTTGGCACGCTCGCTTGAAGGAACACAAAGGTGTCCTGTGACAGTCACCCATCTTGAGGTAGCACTTGGAATCAAGTATTCCCTAAGAGTGCCGTGGTGTGCCTACCTAGGGTCACTCCTGCAGAGAAGCTTTGATCAAGCAAGTCTCGTGCCCACAAGAGTTGAGCATGGTGGTGAGCGCCACGATCGATGGTCGGCTGAGGCAGTCTGCAACATTATTGGTGCTACCCTTCTTGTACTTGATGTTCAAATGAAACTGTTGCAGATATGTGGACCACTTCTGATGGTGATCATTCTGCAACTTCCCTTGTGTTTGTATGAACTGTAGGTTCGGTGGTCTGTGTGGATGATTGTTTCCTTCCCCAAAATGTAATGCTTCCATTGTCAACAGGCTTGCATAATGGAATACATTTCTTTGTCATAGGTGGGATACTTGCGAACTGTCTCAGACAATGTCTCACTGTGATATGCCACTGGATGTCCCTGTTGAGTAAGAAATGCCCCAATAGCATAGTCAGAGGCATTTGTCTTGGTCTCAAATGGCTATTGCAAGTCTGGTAATGTAAGCACTGGGGAAAAATAGAGGTGATTTTTCAATTCTATGAACGCCTTCTCTTGAGGTTCCGACCAAAATAATTTTTCTCTCGCTCCTCCCTTGGTTACTTGACTCAAGGGCCAAGTGATATGAGAGAATCCCAACATGAATCTACGGTAAAAATTAGCAAGACCCAGAAAGCTGCGAAGCTCTGTTATAGTGGTTGGGGCTGGCCAATCCCGAATGACTTGGATCTTGGCTGGATCCACATGCACCCCCCTTTTATCAATAATGTATCCCAGATATTGAACCTGGGTCATGCCAAACGTGCACTTCTCCAAATTGGCACACAACTTGTGTTGCCGCAGTGTTTGGAGGACTTGTCGAATGTGGTGAAGGTGCTCTTCCCAAGTCTTGCTGAAGATCAGAATGTCATCCAAGTACACCACCATAAATGAGTTGGTGAATGGCCTCAAGATGTCATCCATCATCCTCATGAACGTTGCAGGAGCATTCGTCAACCCGAAAGGCATGACCAGCCATTCAAAAAGGCCTTCCTTGGCTTTGAAGGCAGTCTTCCACACATCAGAGGGTTCAATTGGTACCTAGTGATACCCAGACTTCAGGTCAATCTTGATGAAATATTTTGCACCTTTGAGTTGGTCCAGAAGGTCATCAATCCACGGGATTGAGTGCCTATTCCAGACAGTGATCTCGTTCAGCGCCCGATAGTCAATACAGAGTCTCCACGTCCCATCCTTCTTCTGTACCAACATGATCGGGCTCCCACAGGGCGATGAATTTGGTCTGATGTGACCTTTCTTCAATAGCTCTTGAATCTGCCTCTTGATTTCATCATTCTCCAAAATAGAGCGCTGATAGATCGGTCCATTGGGTTGGGTGCTTGACCTGACAGTGCAGAGGAACCCCTGTGGGTGAGGTGAAGATGTCCCCGTACTCCTACACAACCTTATCCATTTGTTGTTGTCGTGCAGAGGAGCCCTATCTGGAGGTCGTGGCCATAGTATTCTTCTTGCACTGGGGGCGGATCATTAGGAAAACGAATTTCCTGGTTTGGGAAATGAGCTTACTGCATTGTTTTGCAGTAACCAAAGAGATAGCTGTAGGAGGTGGTACCTCTGGTATCCTGTACAACTTATTTCCCAAAGTAACAATAACAGCACGAGGTCAAGACTCATACATAGCATGATGCTTCCACAAGTATGGTTGTCCTAATAATACATCAGAAACCTCAATAAGAGCAACATCACATAATACCTCATCTGTGAAGGGCTTGATGCTATAGGGAAGGCGGCACTGCTGGCTGATGCGGAGATCTCATCCTTGGTGAAGCCACCCAATGGTGTATGGATGTGGGTGAGCTGTGGTCGGCAAGCCCAACCGCTTCATGGCGTTTGCTGAAATGAGGTTCTTTTGGCTCCCATTGTCGACAATGAACTGTACAGGGGAGCCCTTTACCCACATCTAGGAGTGGAAGAGACATTCCTCATCCTCTGGATCTTTCGGTTCCTCCTTATGGATCTTTGTAGTGGAAATAGTGGCATTGGGCTCCGCATCAATAATCTATTTCCCTTTTACATTCCCCTTTTCAGGTTCTGATTCGGAGTTGGAGCATGCATCTGACTCAGAATCCCTCATCTCGGCCACTAGCGACTGCTTGGCCCGACACTCACTTGTGTTGTGAGTGGAGCTCTTATGTAACTCACACCACTTTCCCGTGTCCTTATTTGGCTTTGCGGTGCTGTTATTTTCTTGTGGCTTTGACGGGTTGTCTTTAGCCGCCATGCCTTGGCTCTATCCTTTGTTCTGCGGTTTGGAAGCACCTTTCCCTTGCTTTTGATTCGCATATCCAAAGTCTCGCTTCTTCTGTTTGAATTTCTTCGTCAATCTTGGCGCATACCTAAGATGCCGTGCATCGTCGAGGAGATGTCGAGGAGCCCCATTTCCTCCGAATGTATTCAGGCAACACAAATGCAATAATACTTTAGCACCAAATTTTTCCGAATCTTTGATACCCAACTTGTGCACATGTATGGAACAGATTCATCACCTCATGCACATATTGATCCCTTTGTTGCCCAGCCGTGGCCCTCAGATGTACTTGTCCTCCATAGCTCCCCACAGATAGTATTGTTTCCGACGCGTGTCTCGAAAGAATTCCAAGTTGGTACAAATTTCGAGAACAAAGAGAGAGGGTTTTGTCTGGTCCTTGTTCTCACAGTAGGTTTCCCACCAGTCCTTAACATGGGGGGTAGCTTTGAGGAGTGCAAAAATAATCTTCTCCAGGTCTGAAAAGTCATGAACAAAGAAATATCCTTCTAATAGATTCAACCATCTATCTACGGCATCTTTGTCTATTTGACCCTCAAATATGGGAATGTCAAAATTCACTTGTACCTTAAAAGGATTCGCACCTCCAGAGTGGCTGCTGGATGCAGATGCGCCGCCGGTGGGCACCCGTTGAAGGATCTGAGCAAAGTTATCCATCATCGCGTTCCTTTGTTTTTTGAGGGCCTCCTCGAGCAATATTTTGATAGGATCTCTTGCTCCCTATCTCATGCTCCCCGATATTTCTTTTCGTCCCCCCTTGGTACTCCTTATACCCCTCGAATTTCAAGTGGGGACATGCAAAGAACGATCGAGAAAAATCAGACCGCTTTGATACCACTCATCCAGATTTATGAAAGAATGCAAAAGAATAAACATATAACCATAAATACAGAGATGCAGTAGAAATAATACTTCATTTCATTAATATCAAAGAACTGAAATTTGCTTACAGACAGAATGGAAATAAAAATAGCTAGGGCGCTGATAGCTATCTCTGAGAAGAGATGTGGCGGCTACATTCCTTTTAATTGAGTTACAATGAGGCTCAAGGGCCTATTTATTATTGAGACACAATGGAGAACCCTAAACATCCAAAAACCTAACCCTAGGAGATGAAGCGCCAAAACTATGGGCCCCGTTTGGGTAAATTGGTGTTTCAACTTCCCAGGGACGTAACTTTGGCATACTATCTCCATTTGACGCACATGGTACATCATTAGAAATTTCTATCCGAGGAATACAACTTTCGCCAAGAATATTCCGAATCAAAATGATATTTTCTGTGAGGCGTGAGCACAGGACAAAAACGTCGTTTAAGGCCTCAAAACGGCTCCGGAAGTTTAGGACCCGAAAAACTGCTAAAAATAGTAAACTGTGCCGAAACTGAAAAACTGAAATAGACAATGGTGGAGCCCCAAGTGGAATAGGCGGGTGACCACCAATATCCACCCGGATCCTCTAGCCGAATCATCACAAGTGACTCTTCACCCGTATATCTCCCAAGCAGAGTCCCGTGATCGGCCACCCCGGACACCGGAATGTGTAGTTCCCAAGCCATCGTCACCATCTCTGCATGACTGCTCTCGCTCCCCAGAAGTGTCCTCAACTGATCCTATGGACTCATATGAAAAAGGGTCCTCACCCTGGCATACAGAAGGAATTCCCTCCTATTCTACCTCCGCCACCTCATCTGCATTGAATATGCCATCCACCCTCTCGATAAAGTGTCGATACAATGTCTGGAGCCCAGACACATATTGGGATGCTACCTCTGCTGTACCCAGTATCCTCTGCTCATGCATGATCTCGACATGCCCTGAGGGAAAAGTGACGCATGTCTCCCTCATGACCCGCTCCCCAAGCGTAGGCTCAGCGATGACTGATGTGCCAACCCTGTGGAGGATCATCTCATCCCCTAACCTGTGGCTGTCAACTAGCGCCCTGACCCAGTGCCACTGCTGAGAAGTCTCTCCCCTAGTGTGCTGAGTGTCATCCAAATATCTTGGGTGAGCCTCGCGTACCCCGCTACTCATGCCCAAGGTGCCAAGGGACATCGACAAAATCAACTGTGCCCGTGAGTGATGTAGTAGAGGGTCAGGTGCGTGAGTCCCCACAGATTCCGTCAAGTATCGCTCATCTGTCTCCCCATCAATCTTGGGTGAAATACCCCCAAAGATAAGCCCGGTGTCCCTGTCAATGAGTCTCCTTGGAGGCAATGATCTAAGACCCTGCTGTGCAGCACCATACGCCCTCGCATACCACCGATCATCCCTGTACTCCTCGACATGCCACTGCACACTGAGGCATACCCCTGTATAATGCTGGATACCCCATGCTACTGTTGTACCACCCTGTACCGTCTCGTGCCCTGACTATGTCCAGGCATTGGTCTCTCCCTGCGTGCTCTCAATGTGATGTAGGACACCCCTACTCCACAATGTAGTCCCACACACTACAGTACACCACCATGCAACTCCATGTCCACCGGTAGTCCACTACTCAATGCTAGAGGCTCCCACACATCCCTGGATGTGATGACATAGAGCTGTGCCTCTACATGTCGGACTACCCCCAATCGGTATCATCGTCTCCACCGTCACATCACTATACCCGCCGACGAATGGATCATCACTCCAAACCCTCCTCGAGGGGTCCGAGAAGTGAATCTCCCTATGTGTCAGTAGTGTTACCACCACTGCTCGGCTCCGCTGTGTCCTCTGTGCCCCACACAAAGGTGAAGAATCCTTGGCCCCATACAAGGCGCCATCTGGTGGCCTACCAATGCCACCTCCTCCGACAAGCTCCTGCCAAGGTATGTTGACCACCCCGTGATCCCGTGTATGAGTGTCATACCAAGACAACCTAGGGAGTCTGCCCATAAACTGGTTGGCCACTGGAGCTGATCGAAACTCCCCTAGCGGATGCGCATGCTCTACTGCTAGGCCAACTGTACCCTCCAAGACATAGTCAACCGACCTGCCTGGGAAATGATAGGTGATCCCGCCTAGATCCCAATGCCAATCTGGGGTTCCTGTATTCCCAGCACCTGGGAACTCCTGCTGAACTACACCCGGATCCACCACCATCTCCATAACCCACTCCACCGGGTACCAACTCAAAATCTCTCGCCATCCAACCTCAACATGTGGATGCTGCACCCTGTGCAACCCCGATCGTCTCATCCTGCTAACCAAGTCAACGTATGAGATCTGACTAGGTGACTCCATCTCTCTCCCTCCAATGGGAAGAGGTGTCCCAACAACGCTACTAGTCCCGTCCATGCATGCCTGAAGGGGAATGATCTGACGCTCCAACGTGCCCTCTGGTTGTACCATCAGGGAATCCAGTCGTTCCCCAATGCGGGCCAACTTGGCCGCCGACTCGGCACAAGCCACTCTCATGCCCTCCAGCTCCTTGTCCTGCAACAAAATGGCCTCCCGTACTGACGTGGCCTTCCCTTTCAAAACTAGAAGGTCTGCCCGAAGCCAATGATATCGCTGTCTGCGACCATCATCCAATACCTCTGTATCTCCTAGTGCCTCATCGAAGGTGGATACATCTCCTGACACCTCACCCATCTGTCGTGTGCTGCTACCACCCGAAGACTCGGACACGACTCCGGTCATCACCTCAATGGATGGCTCTACTGGGGTAGGCTCTACCTTCTCCACTACGATATCAACCGACACGGTCAAGGAGGTCTCCAATGAGGGTGAGTCCTGTGTCACACTAGGTGTATCCTCAAACTCCCTGCAATCCTGTGTGCCCTCATCCTCCAAGTGCGAGGTAACCATTTTGATGGTTTCCCCCTCCGATACTCGGTCAAGCTGGAAAGAGGTATCCAACTTCTCCACCCAAGATTTTTCTGAATGCTTGGATGACCCGTCAAATGTCGGTAAATGGAATTTGCCCACTGTGCGCTGTAAGCCCCCGTCATGTGAGTGCCTGTTCCCGCTGTGAAAGCATGGGGTTCCATATCCCCGTATGAGCCGAAAAATCTTCAAATGGAAGGCATCCTTAAAACTCGCCCATATGCCTGATAATTGGTGAAATAATCACCCATGTGGCCAGGCTCTCGCTCCTATTGTGCTCCTGCCCCTGTGTCTGCACCCAGAAAAGTGGGCATAGTGGAACGTGTGGGTGTATGTGATGCCATATGTTGAGTGGCATCATTGTTGAGCCTCAAATTTGTGCTTTCCTTCACCTGATTTTACCTCATTTTCCCTTGTCCATTTCTATCTTAAACCCAATTGATCAATAAATATAGTTAAAATTACTTCTAGAATGATTTACATGACCGACTTGTTGAATTTTGTGATTTTTGCCATTGTTAAGCATTTTGACCAGAACTAGCTGCAGAATGCAGACATTCCGTAGCTAACCGGCGATTCTGCAGCTGCCTTCATGTTTGAGTATGTTCCAGGTGGCCTCTTGAGAAAAACTGCATATGGGCATGATCCACGTCGTGCCTACATGGTGTGTTGCTCGTCATGGCAGAGGAAATGAATTCTGGATACGGTTATGCACATGGGAACACATTTGTGAAAGAAGACTCCTACTAGGACTGTTACAGTCCAGGTGTCTTTTCTCTTTTACGCAGCCACCTCAAAGACTCCTAAAATGATTTGGATTAGGAAGACATCATTCCTAAATTTTTGTAAATATTGTTACTTGCATTTACTTTATAAACTCTTGAGTAGGCCGAGAGCTTAGTTAGAAAATTTGTGTAGATTTGCTGTTAGATTTTGGTGTAAACTCTGTGTTACGTCTTTTAAGACACAGAGCATTATGTTCAAACTATTGCATCATTAATGGAGCAGACAAAATTATCTTGAAGGCGTGATTTAATTTGGAGTTGAATGCCATCATGTTAGAGGGCCCCCGTACCTCTGTACGGATTTTTTTTGTGTAAACTAGATTGTTTTTCCAGTCAGCTTTTACATTTTGTACAGTGCATTTGAATTGGTAGTTGTTTTGTTTTTATCTATCGTGGTCGTATTCATTCTAGCTCTTCCACCGTAAGACATTCTTCCAATGTAGACTAAAATGATGAATGTTTAATGACTATGGTATTGTAGGATAGGAGTTAAATTTGTATTTGTTTTTACTCTAGCTACCGTAGTCATATTCGTCTCAGCCTCTTCCACAAGAAGACATTCTTCCAAATCGTACTAAAACGATGAATGTTTAATGACTATGGTACTGTAGGATAGGAGTTGTATTTGTTTTTAACTAGAGACTGTAGCTATATTCATTCCAGTTCTTTCACAAGAAGACATTCTTCCAACAGATCATAACAATGAATGATGAATAGCTATAGTGTTATAGGAGTTAGTTGTAGTTTCTAGTCTTCACTATCACAGTTGTACTTGTCCTAATCATTCTTCCACAAGAAGAAATTATTCCAAGACATCCTTAAGAAGTTTAAGATATGACTGTGATGTGACAATTTAGTTTTTCATTTGCTTTCAGTTCATTTGCTTTCAACTGCATACAATTACACAGTTAGAATTGTTCTATCCCTTCCAAAAGAAGGAACTCTTCCAAAATATCACTAATGATGAACAAACAGATTGTGTAACTTCATATATTAATGCATGTTAGTATAGTTAGAACAACTCCGGAGTTTCATTTGCATTTAATTCATGTTCAGTTACTTTGTTTCAAGTTTGATGATGACTTATAGTTCAACATTGTTCTAGTTTAGTAGCATCTTAGGTTTATTCTTAAATTAACTCATTGCACTTGCATCTCATAGTCACATTGTCATCCTTTGCACAATAGATTACTTTAGTTGTTAGGATTCACAAGACAGCCTTCATTATTTACAAATATCTTTTTGTTCTGAAAATGAACCATAACCATAGGAACATAAGATAACATCACTACAAGGTCTGAAAAATCTCTGCAAATTCCTCATCATAAACAGAGCTCCTCCTCAAAAGAACTACCTTGAAAAGAAACCAATAACTCTTTGAGTATAAGCTCTGTGACATTCAATTGAAATTGCAGAATAGAACTAGGAATTAGTCATGGAATAGATGAGCTTAGAATAAAATGTTGCATCATGATTATTGTCTAACTGTCTAGTTAGAAAACTTGCATATTTAGTGATCATTTCCCAAGTCTAGTTTGTGTCATTTGTCTAAGAAGTCATCATCAAGCTCTTGTTTCTATTCAGTCATAGTTCAGATGTTGCTTCAGTGTTTTTAATTACATTTTCCATTCCATACATTAGGCTCAACTGTGTTTTTGACCACCAATTTCTTTTCATTAGTTTTCTAGGCATTTTCATTGTAAACATAAAACTTCAAAAGACCAAAAACATCATAAATCAACATAAAAGACCAAAAAATCACAAAACACTACACACAACACACTAGGAAACAAGCACCTAGGTACATATGGTACATTTCACTTCAGCAGTTTACAAATCCTGGTTGACAATTAAATGAACTCAGTTTAGGAGACTAGATTGAGACACAACATTTTGGCGCCATTGCCGGGGAAGTGAAAACTAGGTAATCTTTGTTTCTTAACATCCAAAAACAATTTTATGCGTAGGGAGAGAGATTCAAGGGGAAGATTTATAAGCAGCAAAGGCAGAAGTTTGACATCTAGAACACCACTTGTTTCATCTAGATCCAGAACTAGTACACCTTCAACTCAAACCCATCTTCCATCCTTTACTGATCCTGGACTTCTAGAAGATCTAAGGTCACCTATTCCATTAGATAAACCTTCCACTTCATCCATTGAACCTGCCATAGAAGAGGATCCAAAAAACTTTTGTTGAGGATACAAATCTTTCTACTTCCACAGGAGAGTCAACCATGGCAGAAGAAGGAGGAGGAGGAGTTGTTAATGGAGAAAACACATTATTTTGAGGAGGTAGAGGTAGAGGTAGAGGAGAAGGAGGAAGAGGAGGTAGAGGTGCAGATGGAGGAAGAGGTAGAATAGGAAGCTCTTTTGGGTTCCCTATACTTGATGAAGAAACCAATACAACCATGAAAAACATTTCACCTTCCGTCCTTCCGAACTTCTATGGACTTAAAACTGAGGATCCTGAAACTTTCTTATTCGAATTTGAAGTGCTGTGTAGGACTTATGACTACCTTCAAGATGCTCAAAAATTGAAATTGTTTCCTTCGACTCTGAAAGGAGCAGCATTGAAGTGGTTCATGAGTTTAAACAGTAGTTCCATTAGAACATGGGAAGACATGAAACAAGCATTTCTAGAGAGATACTTGGATTATTGTATGCCGGTTAATCATAAGGAAGAAGTGTTCAAGATGTTACAAAAAGAAGATGAAAACTTAGAAGATTTGTTGGAAAGATTTTAATACAACATAAAAAGGGCACAAATGGAAAACCTAGATCAAGACACTTTAAAATCTCTTTTGTTGAAAACCATTAGGGATGAATGGTTGGATATCCTTAACATGATGGGAAAAGGTGATATATCACAACTCACATTACCTGAAATATCTGAGTTATGTATCAACCTTTCCAGAGGGAAATCCAAAACTGTCAAAGGTCCAAGAGATCCTGCTCTTGCAAGAGCAAGTAAATCTGCTTCTGGGACAGTAAGTAGATCAGAAATAGGACACATGCTTGATGATTTTAAATCCGACATCTTAGGGAGTCTTAGTGAACAAATAGACACCCTCAAGATACAAAACAAGCAAAAGGCTGAATCTGATGCCTTGGCAATCTTTTGTCCCAAATGTAGGAAGAAACATGCCTTGAGAGAGTGTCCTCTAGATGTAAAAGTTGTAGAAACCTGTGTTATTTGTTCCGAGAAACATGAGACCAAGAATTGTCCTTCTCTTCCTGGTCTCAAGGCTGTTTTTCAGGAAGAAACTCCTACAGATTCCACAGAATCTCTTAACTTTGTATCTAGAAGACCTTGGCAGGGATCTCAGACACAAGGATTTCATGATCAAAAGTATAATCAACCTCCACCTTGGAATTCTTGGCAGCAACCTTGGCCCCAATTTCAAAATCAATCTCAAGCTTGGGCACAAGGATCACAAGGTCCCTATGGAAGATACTCTCCATATTATCAATATCCACCATCCTATCCACCATATCCACAAAATTTTCCTCAAAATCTTCAACAAAATTTTCAACAAAATTCTCAACAACATCATCTGAACCAACCTCATCAAAATCAACCACTTCCATTACCATTCCCTCAAAAATCCAATCAATTACCAGCTCAGCCTATACCAAACCCCAATAATAAGAATTCTCAGAACACATATATGATAGAAGGACAACAATTTCCAACTTATTTAATTACTCCTCTAGACCTTAGTGATGTTCAACTTAGGTCTGGAAGGATACTTGAAAAGAGGAAACCTTCTGTGATCATACAAGAACAAGATAATTATGAGGAAGACTCCCTACGGGTTAATAAAAGTCTTGAGAAAGGTACATCCTTTCAAGGCCAAAACATTGAGAAACTGAAACAAAAAGATCCAATAAGTCCAACTCCAGTATTAGAGCAACCATCCACATCTACTTCTATACCTCCCTTTCCGGAAAGATTACAAATTGATAAAGGTGTAGAAAAACAAATAATGGTGCCTAATTATGATTTCTTGGATGAATTGAGAAATGTTTGAATTAAAATTCCATTATTGCAAGCCATCAAGGAAATCCCAATTTTAGCCAAAACAATAAAGGAGTTGAGTATGAAGACAACAAGAAAAAGAATAAGAGAAACCAAGAAAATTCAACTGGTAGGACAAATAGCAGACATTATGATGGGTAAGATTACTATTCCAAAGTACCTTGACCCAGAAAATCCAGTTGTCAAAATTCACATCAATGGAATTGAAATTCAAAACACACTCATTGACTTAGGAGCAGCAATAAATATCATGAGTAGACAAATCATGGACAAACTAAAACTTCCTAATCTTCTTTTTACACCCACACTATTACAATTAGCAGATAGATCTGTGATCAGACCAGATGGGGTAATAGAAGACATTCCAGTGTCCCTAGACTCTTGGGAGTACCCTGTGGATTTCATGATCCTGACACCCAAGAATAATCTAAGAGGCCATCCTGTTATACTAGGAAGACCTTGGTTGGCTACAACTGATGCTTTTATTAGTTGTAGGTCCGGTGATATGTATATTTCTGATGGAAGTTCAACAAAGAAATTCACTTTATATCCTCCAGCTAGGACAATTACAGATCTAGATGACACTAAATGGATAGAGGATGAAGAATATTTACAACCACTCTTCACAATTTCAGAAATTAGTGAAGATAATCAAATTCTGAATACTCTAGAAAACTTTGAATCTTCTCCAGAACACAAAAAAGAATCATTTCAAGAGGGATCCAATATTGATTTCTTGTCATCTAGACAGATGTCTCTTCATTCTATGAACAAATTTGGCAGCTCTACAAGTGAAATTTTTCCAGGCAAAACCTTGAACATAAACAAAAACCTAGAAAAATCTCAACAAGAAGAGTTAGTCAAAGTATTACAGAGACATTCTTCTGCATATGCATGGGAATACACCGACATGAAAGGGATAAGTCCCAAGACTTGTACTCATCACATCTATATAGAGGCAAATTGCAAACCAATCAGACAGCCTCAAAGACGGATGAATCCAAATCTTAGGGAAATTGTCAAGGAAGAATTACAAAAATTGTTAAATGTTAACTTCATATATCCTATTTCAGATAGTCAGTGGGTTTCCCCTTTAGTAATTGTACCTAAGAAAAATGGAAAATGGAGGGTGTGTGTTGACTACCGAGAACTGAATAAAGCTACTCTTAAAGACCATTTTCCCTTACCTTTCATAGATCAAGTATTAGACACATTAGCGGGTAAAAAGTACTTTTCATTCTTGGATGGATTTAGTGGTTACAATCAAATCCAAGTAGCACTTGAAGACCAAGATAAAACCACATTTACTTGTCCTTGGGGTACTTATGCCTACCGAGTATTGCCATTTGGATTGTGCAATGCACCTGCAACATTCCAAAGGGCAGTATTAGGAATTTTTTCTGATCTAATACATGACTGTGTAGAGGTGTACATGGATGATTTTACAGCTTATGGGGATACATTTGAAGAGGCTTTAGAAAACTTGGAAAAAGTCTTAAAAAGATGTCAAGAAGCAAACCTTTCTCTTAGTCATGAAAAATGTTTTATGATGTTCACTGAAGGTATTGTTTTAGGGCACCACATTTCAGGGGATGGGATTAAAGTTGATGAGGTGAAAGTTGAAGTTATTTCTAACCTATCCATTCCAAGTTGTCAAAGAGATGTTAGAATTTTTCTAGGATTTACAGGGTATTATCGAAGATTTATAGAAAACTTCACCAAAATAGCATCTCCTCTCTTCAAATTACTCACCAAAGATTGTGAATTTAAGTGGACTTCTGATTGCCAGTTAGCTTTTGAAACCCCGAAAACCAAAATTTCTGAAGCACCTATATTAAGGGGACCTAACTGGAAGTTACCTTTTCATATCTCGACAGATGCTTCCGATACAGCTCTAGGAGCAGTATTGGGACAGAAAGATTTGATTCCCTATGCCATCTATTATATTAGTAAAAATTTGACTCCTGCAGAGTTAAACTATACTGTAACTGAAAAAGAGTTTTTAGCCGTTGTTCATGCCATAAACAAATTTAGACACTATATAACAGGCTATGAAACTTTTATTCACACTGATCATTCTGCCATTAGATACTTAATGAATAAATCAATCACTAATGGTAGAGTTATAAGATGGTTGTTATTATTGCAAGAATTCAACATTACTATTCTAGATAGGCTTGGAAAACAAAACACTGTGGCTGACTTCCTGTCTAGAATTCAAAATATCAAAGATGACACTCCGGTTGAAGATCAATTTCCTGATGAATATCTTTTCGCAATCTCTACTCAAACTCCATGGTTTGCTGATATTGCTAATTATTTAGTTTCAGGAAAATTTCCTTCAATTATGAATGCAAGGGATAAAAGAAAAAATCATTAATGATAGTGCAAATTATTCATGGGTCGCTAATGAGTTGTACAAGACAAGTCCAGATTTGATCATAAGAAGGTGTGTTCGTGAAGATGAGATGCCTGAGATTCTCAAGGCATGTCATGATGAACCTTGTGGCGGACACTTTGCAGATAAGAGGACAGCCTATAAGATCCTTAACTTAGGATATTATTGGCCATCCTTGTTCAAAGATGCAAGGGAGTATGTAAAAAGGTGTGACAGTTGCCAAAGGGCAGGGAAACCTTCTCCTTCAGGTGAGATGCCATTACAACCTCAGGTACACATTGAACCTTTTGAAAAATGGGCTTTGGATTTTGTAGGACCTATTAGTCCTCCATCAAGACAAAAGAAATACATATTAGTTTGCACCGATTATGTTACTAAGTGGGTAGAAGCTAAACCATTACTTGTTGCTAATGAATCATCTGTAGTTACTTTTCTTTTTGAGGATATTTTCACTCGTTTTGGTGTCCCAAGGGAAATTGTTACAGATCAAGGAGCTCAATTTACATCAAGGCTAGTGGAGCAAATGATGGAGAAGTACAAAATCATACATAGAACATCTACTCCTTATCATCCACAAGCAAATGGTCAAGTGGAATCTACTAATAAAGTCATTGAAGGAATCCTAACAAAGAATGTTCATCTACATAGAAGGGATTGGGTAGATAGGCTTCCTGAAGCCTTGTGGGCCTATAGAACTACATGGAGAAACACAACAGGCCATACTCCTTATGAGCTTGTTTATGGGAAGCAAGTTTTGTTTCCTATAGAGTTTCAAATTCAAACATTCAAGATGGCAGTTCAGCTAGGACTTGATCTAACGGAGGCACAAAAGCATAGACTGGAGCAAATTAATGAATTGGATGAGATCAGACAAGATGCAGTTGAGAAAACAAGTCTAGTCCAACAGCAAAGGGCTAGATGGCATGACAAGTACATCAAGGAGAAGAAATTTAAAGAGGGTGACTGGGCTCTCTTGTTTGATTCAAAATTCAAGGATTTTCAAGGGAAATTTCAGACACATTGGCTTGGGCCATATGAAATTGTTCGACTTTTTGATAATGGGGCAGTAAAAATCAGAACTATAGATGAAGAGGAGGTCACTTTTCTTGTGAATGGCCATAGACTGAAGCTATACCACAAGCCACTCTCAAGAGAAGAGCTTGTCAAGAAGTTCCAAGGAGACAATGATGTGAAGTTAATGAAGAAGAGTCTCTCTTCTTCATCAACTTGATTAAATTTTCTGAAGCATTTCTCTTTTGAAAAAAATAAAAAAATAAAAAAATAAATAAAGGTATAAACATGAAAACCAATCACTGATTGGCATGTTTATACAGAAAAGATAGGGTGAAAATCAGAGTCTCTCTGACACTCTAACTTTTCCCATTTTTGTTTCTAAGCAGCTGTTATAAAAATCATAAGTTCAGTTCCATAGTACTTATGATTCATTTCATCTCACTCCATTCACTTATCCATCCATACTTCATCTCATCCATCATTCATATTTCACTCCATTCCACATCTCATTCATTACACCCCATCTTCCATTCACTTCATTTTCATGTCAAAACATAGAATTTGATATCTTGCTGTAAGTGAATAAAAATATGCCATGAAATGCAGTACAGCCCTTATGTTCCTTCATTCCATGAACTGAATCCATTTTATTCCATTATCCACTTCATACATATCATAATCCATCATCCATTTTCATAACATTTCACCCATAATCCAAAAACATTTCATTTTCATGATTAAAGTGTTCTACAGGAACATTCTGCAGCTCAGTGGACATTCTGCAGCTGATCAGCCTTTCTGCAGCCCGATAGTCTCTCCGCAGCTACAAATCCTGAAGGCATCAACCAGCAGACATCAGAATTACAACAAAGTGATCCAGTGAATTCATGAATAAAAAAAACATCAAGAAAATTGTGAAAGATTCCTCCAAAGATGAGCAGAGAAGACAAAGGCTACAAAAACATCAAACAAAGGGCAGAGGTAACAAATTTAAATTACGATGGCATTTCATAAAAGTTTAGCATAGTTTAGTTGTGGATTATTCGAAAGGTTGTTTTAATTGTTTTATTGATCAAACACCAAACAAACCCTCTACAAACTTTGTATTAAAATCTTCCATTTCAAATTTTCCGATAGCATTTAAGCGGTGAAACGGCCAAAGCATTTGAATTTCCCACGACTCTTAACCAAGTTATTTAATGATGATGATTTTCCCTGCCGTCGTAAATCCTTCGCCGTCTCCTCAATCATTAATACAAGCCTTCCACCTCACTCCACTACTCTATGCCGTGACCATTTGCCATAACTTCATTCCGTAGCCGGTATTCCATTCCGAAGACAGATATTATTATCATCAGGAGCAGATCAGAAGAGGTAAATTTGGAAGTATAACGGTGTGAGAACTCAAAGCCACTTGATCCCGTGAACAGATAGCATATCACTGTGGACGAAGTTTGGAGCATTTCCACTGTCAACACAGAATTGTGGCCGTATAGAGTTTAAAGTCTGTTGTTACCAAAAGACAGAGGTGCTAAAATTGAAGTCTTTTGCTACCAAAGATAGAGGTGTTGCAGTGATTGAAGTTTGAAGCATACCATTTGCTACCAGAAACAGAGATATAGCGTTGGAATTTGAAGATTTTTGCTACTGGAGACAGAGACATTGTAATGTTGAGTTGAAGTCTATGTTACCAGAGACAGAGATGTTGTAGTGTTGAAATTGAAGCATACCATTTGCTATTAGAGACAGAGGTGTTTTTCAGTGATTAAGTTTGAAGTCTTTCTGTTACCAAAGACAGAGGCATTGCACAAAAAGAAATCTGAAGCCATCTCTCACTGCTTATCAGATACATATCAGTTCGAAATTTGAGATTGTTTTCATGATCAAACAGAAGCATATCAGCCAAAGGTTTTTGAAGCTGTTGCCACTATAAAACAGAGGTATGTCATTCTAAGAATTGAAGCCATTTTTATTTAGAGCTTGAAGCCATTTTAATCCGGAAGTAAAAGCCATTGTTTTGTGGGTAGAGAAGAGTGTTAATTTGATATTGAAAAATCATGGGTTTCATCGTAAGGACTGAGCCTATGGGATCAAAATATTTAGAAGGTTACCCACAATGCAAGGAAATGTTACAAAAAATAGGATGGCTTCAATTTTTGGAAAAATTTAATGGCTTCCATAAGGAAGTCACCAAAACATTTGCCAGATCATTCCAAGGAACCAAAGTTGAAATAGGGGATGTCAAGTTTACTGTTACTGAAGTTTTTATAGCAGAGGCTACAGGATTATCCAGAACTGGGGAGAGATGGTTTAAAAATAGGGAATTTCACAATGACTCCTGGAAACAAATTTTAAAATCACCAAATATGGATGTTAGTGTATTCAAGAAAGGAATTCCCAGCACTGCATTGAAAAGCAAATGGAGAAATATACTACTTCTTTTACAAAAATTTGTTACATGTGAGGGTAGATATGGGACATTTTATGTCTACCACATTAGACTAATGTTGCATTTTCTGGGAGAAGATTTAAATCTACCATATTTCTTGCATCAAAGTCTGAAGAAAACGGCTTCCTGTGTTCAGAGAAGAGTTCAGTTTTTAGAGACAACCCTGTATCATCATGGGTTGGTCAAAATTTTGATTGAGCATCATCTATCTAAAATAAATGATACATGGAATGATTTCTTAATAAGAAATCATTTTGAAGAAGCAAAAGAACTATCACCTGAACCACAGCCCACAAAGAGAAGTAGGAAATGGAGGACTTCAAAAGTTAAAATTGACAAACCAGTTCAAGAAAGTAGTGAAGAAATCATTTTGGAGAAGTTGACTCGAATCAAGAGGCAACTCAAGGAAGACAAGATAATCAAGGAATCTGTTATAGAAAAAGGATAGGGGTCCTCTCAGCTTAGGAGAAGCCACAGATTAAAAGGAAAACTGAAGAAAACACCAATCAAACAAACAGGGGTAATCAATATTGAAGATGAAGAAGCATCCATTGAAGAGGATGATGAAGAAGATTTTTATGAAGGCACCCCTGAGATTGATCCTGCTCAACAGGAAATCTATGATTATGTGGAAACTTTAGAGAGGACAGCTTCAGAAAGCAGAGAGAGAACCCCCAGTCCTCCACTGTCTGAAATTGATATATTAAGGAGGGATAGGTATGAGTTGGAATTGTTGAATAGACACATCAAAAATGAGAATGAAATTCTCAAAGATCAAATCAAGCTCAAAACTGATATGAACTCAACCTTATCCTTGCATATAGACAAAGTGGAGAGGACCAATGAGAAGATGAAGACAAGGAACAAAAAGTTGATCAGGGCAGTCACAAACCTCAGGTTCAAACTTGTGATCAGGAAACCCAGAAGGCCTCTAGCTGTCAGACAAAGGAGAAGAAGGGGATTAGATGTCCTTGCAGAAGCCTCAGAATTCATAGGATAATTTGCATGAGGACATGCAAAGAGACAACAGTGGGGGTATGTTGAGCCTCAAATTTGTGCTTTCCTTCACCTCATTTTACCTCATTTTCCCTTGTCCATTTCTATTTTAAACCCAATTGATCAATAAAAATAGTTAAAATTACTTCTAGAATGGTTTACATGACTGACTTGTTGAATTTTGTGATTGTTGCCATTGTTAAGCATTTTGACCGGAACTAGCTGCAGAATGCAGACATTCTGTAGCTAACCGGCGATTCTACAGCTACCTTCATGTTTGAGTATGTTCCAGGTGGCCTCTTGAGGAAAAACGCATATGGGCATGATCCACGTCGTGCCTACATGGTTTGTTGCTCATCATGGAAGAGGAAATGAATTCTGGGTACGGTTATGCACGTGGGAACACATTTGTGAAGTAAGACTCCTACTAGGACTGTCTCAGTCCAGGTGTCTTTTCTTCTTCACGCAGCCACCTCAAAGACTCCTAAGATGATTCGGATAAGGAAAGACATTATTCCTAAATTTTTGTAATTATTGTTACTTGCATTTACTTTATAAACTCTTGAGTAGACCGAGAGCTTAGTTAGAGATTTTGTGTTAGATTTGCTGCTAGATTTTGTGTAAACTCTGTGTTACGTCTTTGAAGACACAGAGCATTATGTTCAAACTATTGCATCGTTAATGGAGCAGACAAAATTATCTTGAAGGCGTGATTTAATTTGGAGTTGAATGCCATCAAGTGGTAGAGGGCCCCTGCCCCTTGAACGGATTTCTTTTGCGTAAACTAGATAAGTTTTTCCTAGCTGTCTTTACGTTCTGCATTTGAATTAGTAGTTGTTTTGTTTTATCTACTGTAGTCGTACTCATTCTAGTTCTTCCATAAGAAGACACTCTTCCAACAGACTAAAATTATGAATGTTTAATGACTATGGTATTGTACGATAGGAGTTAAATTTGTATTTGTTTTTAACTAGCTACTGTAGTCATATTCGTTCCAGTTCTTCCACAAGAAGACATTCTTCCAATAAACTAAAATGATGAATGTTTAATGACTATGGTACTGTAGGATAGGAGTTGAATTTGTATTTGTTTTTAACTAGATACTGTAGTTATATTCATTCCAGTTCTTCCACAAGAAGACATTCTTCCAACATATTATAATGATGAATGATGAATAGCTATAGTGCTGTAGGAATTAGTTGTAGTTTTTAGTCTTCACTATCACAGTTGCACTTGTCCTAATCACTCTTCCACAAGAAGAAATTATTCCAAGACATCCTTAAGAAGTTCAAGATATGACTGTGATGTGACAACTTAGTTTCATTTGCTTTCAGTTCATTTGCTTTCAATTGCATACAAGTCCACAGTCAAAATTGTTCTACCTCTTCCACAAGAAGGAACTCTTCCAAAATATCACTCATGATGAACAAACCGATTGTGTAACTTCATATAATAATGCATGTTAGTTAGAACGCTCCGGAGTTTCATTTTGCATTTAATTCATGTCCAGCTACTTCGTTTCAAGTTTGATGATGACTTATAGTTTAACATTGTTCTAGTTTAGAAGCATCTTAAGTTCATGTTTAAATTAATTCATTGCACTTGCATCTCATAGTCACACTGTCACCCTTTGCACAGTAGATTACTTTAGTTGATAGGATCCACAATACAGCCTTCATTATCTACAAATATCTTTTTTTTCTGAAAACCACCAGTGAACCATAACCATAGGAACCGTTAACCTTAGAATAACCCTCCCTTTGACTATCTTAGAAAATTTGTAATAGGGTCCCTTTCTTTTTAGAAATAAAACACTTAGGAATAAAATTCATTGTTTTGAAATTTCATATTCAATATTCAAAAAACTTATGGTCCGATCTAATATACAAGGCTTTATCATAAAAAACAAATCAAAGTTAAAAGCTCAATCGCAATCGGAGAATCGGAGATAACACTCAAAAGAAATATCATATGCCCATTTCAAATCTTCTGATGCGATTAGTCCAATCGGAAAATTCTAATCGCTGAGAGTTTAAAACAATTAAACAAAGCTTCCGATGCGATGCGGTCAATCGCAATCGATCAATCGGGACAATCTTTAAAAAACTCTTTACGCTTAGTTGAAATTTCCCGATCCGATGTGCATTTGGTAATAAGCGCTTTTAAAAGAAAATCGAACATTTGTTTTAAAAAATATGGTAGACCCCACCATCAGAGATCGGAAAGATCTGCAATCGCAATCGGTCAATCGGAATAAACGTATTGTGATACTCATTTGCCATTCGAAAACTTCCGATGCGATTCATCTATTTTGCATACGAAGATTTTTGTTGAATATATTAATATATCACAAGCGCCAAATCTTTATTGGTACGAAAGGCATTCAATAACGAATCAAATGAATATGGTTTGTGATTTGGTTTTAAATACTTAAGTGTGACCCAAAAGGAGCATTTACGCAATATACGAAACAAATGAATGAAAACCATAAATTCATAAATCATTCCGTTTGAGTGGCTTGTTGATCACGACTGAGAGTTTATTGTTTTGCAGAGCCAAAGAACAACAAGTTTTTTCATTCACAGACAAAGGGAAGCTGTAGCAGACGCAGAAATGTCAAAGAGAGGAAGAAGAAACAAAACTGCTCTACCAGTGAAGCTTGCCAAAACTCCTACGGTCTCAAAAGAAAAGCCTATAAAGCCAAGGCTAGTCACAGATACATCATGCCAAGGTCTTGGGAAAATGACATGGGACACAGTCTACAACCTATTGGAAAAAGAAGACCCCAAGGTCACAGTGGAGAAGGCATCAGTTCCAGACGAGGATAGCTCGGATTCTGACTCTGACATCAATGAAAGAACACTTGCAAATTCATTTCTACATCGAATTGCAGCCAGAGCAAGCATCATGCCTTACTATGATGTAGTTCGATGGATTATTGACAGTGTAAAGATAAAAGATAGAATGTTTATTTCAGCATCCGGAGTGCCTTTCGGCTCGTTTAAAGCAGAAGACTTGAAAGCAATGTACCACCTTCCAGACCCACAGAAGGTGTATAACAAGGAATTTATCAAAGAATTTGCCGATGATAACAAAGTCCAATCCGACCCTATCAGAAATTGGAGGAAAAACCCAGAGAAGCACCGAAATGAAGCATCCGGTATGTATTCTGTAGATTCTCTTCTGCCTCCATATTCCTATGCAGCTGCCATGATGTGTAGGTTATTTGGCAATGATAATTCAGCTAGGTTTTCTAGACAAATGGTCCCATTAATCCTAGCAGCTGTGAATTCCGACATTATGGATTGGGCTGTTATTCTTTCTGATAGAATGGCCAATAGGATCCTTGAGTACAGACAAGAAAAAGATGCTGGAAATTCTACCCCCTTTTTTCTTTTGTGCCTATATTCTTGATGCTATTTGTTTCAATTCCGAATTTCCCTTATTTGGATGGAAATGGACTCCCAATAACCCCCTTCCAATCCATATTTATCATAAATTGCTTTGGAAGATTCATTTCCAAGCTAATGTATATAGAATATGTCATGGCTTCCTCATTCCCGTTTTCCAAACCATTTTTAATCGCTTTCCCCCTAGGATTTCTGATAAAGCTAAAGCCGACCTGTCTGCAATCGGAGATTGGTTTGGGGAGGAAAAATTTACTTACATCAGGGTTTATGGTAGTATAGTGGAGCCGCATGTTCTTCCGCTTTTTGTTCCAGACAAACTTCTCGCTCAAGAAGTTTCTTATCAATTGACAATTGAAGGTATATCCAGGTCTTTGAACAACAGTAAGAAGAAAATGTGGCCTCAATTCCCACTCAATTGTGGTCATTTCACTCTAAATGATTTCAAGCATGCAGAAAAGGAAGTCTTCAAGATAAGAGGTTGTAAATTTGCAACCATTCCTGGAAGACAGTATGATCCAAAAAAGATAGCATTTGATGTCACTGCTTCAGTTTCAATTGCTCGTTTTGAGCATGAACCAGATATGTTCGATGATTTGTTTATCTCATTAGATAATTTTCCTCAGATTTTTGACTTGATCAAGTCTACATTTCAATAGGAGGAAATAAATAAATTTCTCTTATTTAGAAGCCAGAGATTGTTGAGAGTACCTCTGGATCAGCTGAGGACTCAAATACAAAAATCAGAGACAGAAGGTACATCCGGCCAAACGCTAGTAGAAACATCTACCAGCAAAATCATTACACAATCGGCTGTCAACCAGCCGACTGTACATACCCAAAAAGTGGTCACCATTGACAAACCTGATGTCCTAAAGAGAAATACTGATGATAAATCCAGTCCAAAATTTGGCCAGAAATCCACTGCTCAAATGACAGACAAATGCACAAATATCATTGATGATGTGCATAATCAAAAGGATGGATCGGATGACAAAAGCACTGAGCAAAGCATAGATAAAGAAAAAAGAAAAGAAATAGCCAAGGAGATTATGGTTTCCACTAATCTTGATGTTTCTTCTCAGCTATTAAAACAATATGATCAGTTTGCTCAACAGCTTGGATTGCAGGATAAAGATGAAGGACAAATGGAGCAGGATGTTGAAATCATTCCTGAACATCCTACAGGGCATATTGTATTAAAAGGTGAAGAGATTCCTCCTTTGGATGTATTTTACAGCCCTAAACATAAGGGTGTTGTTAAAAGGCAAAGAAAGAAAAGAAAAACGGAACAGGGCATATTTTCTACTCCATCAGAGGAGTTTATGAATATTGTTTATAATAACAATGAAATGAATCCATTTGAAGACCTCACGAAATTATCCCAGTATACAGGAGCTTATAGTGCTGCAACAGTAGATAAAGTTGTAGAAGTTTCTCAACTGGTAATTCAGAAAGATCTTCACATAGCTTCACTGGAAGAACAAGCTAAGGAGAATCAGCAACTGATTAGCCAATTGCAACAACAACTACAGGATCAGACATTCAGGTCTAAAGAATTGGAGAAACAGCTTGCTGAAGAAAAGAAGAAGGTTGATGAAAAGCTTTTAGACAAACAAAAGCAGCTAAATGAAGAAATTTCTAAGTTACAGAGTCTGTTACAAAATGAGGAAAAGGCAAAAATGATTCAAGAAAAGGAATTCCAAGCAACTTTGGATAAGTTTAAAGATTATCCAAAGTTAAATGAATTCAAATCGGAAGCCCTTGAAGCTAATAAATTATTGACTCAGCAGTTAATTGAATTTTGCTCAAAACTGTCACAAGCAAAACCCTTTTGTGAGATTACTTCATCTTTGATCCAAACTATCATAACTCTTAGACAAGAAATAGATGATGCCGATGAAAAGATTTCTGAGTTTCTCAACTGGCAGGATACAAAAAAGGGAAAAGAAGCAAATCTTCCTAGGATAGAGGAAAAACACAAAGAAATCTTGTTTACAGAATGGGAACATCAATTAATGAAATCTGATAGAGCAATATCAAGGGCCAGAAATATAATGAATAATCTCACGCAATTCATAAATGACAGCTTATATTCAATTAATCTCATTTCAGACTGTGTTCCTAGCAGTTTGCGAAAGATAAAAGAAACTGAAGACAGGTGGAGAGAAGAAATGGAAAGGAAAATTCAACAAATCGGCAAACTTCAAACTATATCCTGGGATAGTATGTGGACTCATGTGATCAAGCCAAACAATCAATAGACATCTATCAAACTTCTATCAAACGCTGTCGATTGTCTAATTCCAGAATTTTCTGATGCCACCTATGCTGGACAGTTGCATACTGAGATGAGTCATCCACCAAGACTCCGAGATATGTTGAACATTTGCAACTTGGCTTCATCAAGCGAAGGAGAGAAACAATGAATCAGTTTTATTCAAAATAGCATTTCAGTTTTAAATTGATAGATTGTAGCAGTAGTATTAGGATTTTGTTATGTAATTTTATTATTTAAATCCCTCTCATGCATTTAGAGAGGCATCGGAAGTTGTAATATTTTGAGGATTTGGAGCTAACATTTCTGTACTTCATTCCTTATTATATTTCTATGAAAGATCACATCTGGTGATTTTTGTGCTCAAATTATCTTTGAAGTGTTGCATTTTTGTGCCTTTGGAGTTAATTTTACATCGGAGTTAATAGATCAGAGTATCATACTTCGTTTGACAGTCTGCAATATGAATGAGGTATTTTTATCTGTTCATTGTTAATTGTCTCTGTTATATGGTATTCGTTTGAAGAATTTGCTATCATTTATATATTTGATTTTCATAATATTTCCTCTTTATATTATCATTTCTGAGTATAATTGGAATATTATCATTTATATACATATATGAATGGTATATGATGATGAATGCAAATAAAATATGTTTAATATAACTCCGTTTAATCTCTTATTAAAAACGAGTTATCTTTATTCGTTTCGCACATTTCGTAATTTAATTAATAATACATTTTCACATATACAGATTGAAAGTTGCATAAGCGACCACATATTATTACCCGGTTAAATTAGAATTTCTTTTTTATCAAGATTTAGTTTAGATTAGATAGTTTTATTATTCTGTCAATTTAGTCCCATTTTCACCCATTCAATTCAATCCACTTAGTTATAAGGAAACTGGTGCTTTAAATCCAGTCGGAGCCACCATCCCAAACGGAAAAGGAGTTGTCTTAAGGTCCCGACCGGGTGGTTTTCCCTCAATGTTTGAAGCAGATATTTTCTAGGCTTCAACATTTTTGGCGCTAGAAGGAGGGCATCCTACTGTGAATGGCAAGCAAACCCAAATCTACAAACCATTCTAAGAGTAATTCTCCCTCCGCATCACCTCGTACTTCCAAATTGTCTACTGATTCCTCAGCATCCAAGCAAGAAGAAGAGGTATCCACTATCACTGCTCAAACTCACCATACTTCAGAACAATTAAGTCTTGAATCTCCTGAAGTTCAGTCTCTCATCCAGAAACTTCAGAGCTTCTCGATTTCACCACAGAAATCTGAGCTATCTCAAAGCAGTGAGACTTCGCAATTCAATCTACCTCACCCTCTTACTAGACTTCATAGTGAAAAACTCGGTATTGAACCTACTGAATTTCCTTTACCTAAAAGGAAAAAGGCAAAGAAAAAAATACTGAAGATTCTGACAGTGAAGCACTTTCATCCACATCTTCCATCTCATCTTCCCCAGTGCGAAGTCAACCATCCACTCCCTCATTACATATCGTTGTTAATCAGGAATTGGGAACTTCAACATCTCAAACTATTCACTCCTCAATATCAATTCCTTCCCAGACATCTGGAATCTCAACAGCAGTATCATCCACCACTGGTATTACAATGGCAGATCCATGGACCAGACCTGGTGCAGTCAATATGCCCGCACCATTACATGCATTACCCGATGCTCCTGAAAAATGGCTACCCAAGTTTAATCCAGAAAATGGAACCCAAGCTGAGGAACATATCAATAACTTCATGTTAGCAGTTAATTTGAAGGGAGTGACTGAGCAAGATGTCGTTGTTAGGCTTTTTCCTTATACATTGCAAGGATCAGCAGGATCCCGGTATTTTTCCCTGCCTTCTGATTCTATTACCAGTTGGGACATTTGCCAAGAACAGTTTCTCACTAAGTATGGAGACGATAGATCTTTAGCTACATTAATAAATGATCTCTCCAATCTTAGGATAGAGCATAGGGAACCCATTAAAGAATTTAATGCTCGTTTCAATAAACTTTTGAATAAAATCCCAACGACTTCCAAACCAAGTGAACAAATCAGAAGTGAGTGGTATATTACTGCCCTACCTGCCAATATAGCTATTTTTGTAGACAGGGCCGCAAAACCAACACTTGCTGAAAACATGAAAGAAGCACTTGCTGTGGAAAAACGTATTAATTCTCTAGAAAAGAAAGCAGCTCTTGAGGAAAGAAAAACCAAAAAAGTTTCATTCAAAGAAGACTCAAAGAAGAAAATCTCAAAAGATCCATATGATATGGAAGGCCTCCAAAAGGTTCTCAAGACTATGTCAAATGAAATGATTGAAATTAAGAAACAAGTAGCCGAAACTTCAACCAAAAGGCCCTTTAAGAATTATAAGAAAACTGAATCAAAACCACCAAATATCGTATCTTATGCAGAATCAGATCAAGAAGAGGAAGAAGAGGAAACAATCTCATCAACTGATAATGAAGAGGAAATTGTTGAATGTCATGGCATGTGGGATTTCATACTACCCAACTCCGATACAGATAATGATGAAGAAGCTTTACCTGTCTCTACTAGGAGTAAAGGTACTTCCGAACCTGTTCAGACAACTTCAAAGAAACGGAGTGCCGGTGCTGCTACAACAAAAGAAAAAGTACCTACAAAGAAATCACCCGCAGCAGTTCCCCAAAACCCACCTTCAACTTCAAATACTCTTCCAACATCCAAAACATTAGTAGTATCCGATTCAATGGATTACAATATTGTTGATGATATGAAGAAAACTAAGGCAAACATAACTATGTTTGAACTTAGCAAATTAAAACATCAACAGAAATTGCTTCTCAAAGAATTTAATGTTGTTCCCTGTTCACCTCTTCCCAGTGCTAAAGCTGCAAATAATTCTGGTCAACCACCTTCTGGTATGATAGAAGCTACTGATTCAGTCCTGATTGGGGATAGATCAAATTCTCACACTCCACCCTTCCTTTTGACTTTTGAGATCTACAACAGAAACCTACACAATTGTTTGATTGACTCAGGGGCATCATCCAATATAATGCCATCTTCAGTTTGTTCTAAACTGAACATAGAACCCCAAAAGTCTTCCATACACATTGTACAGTTAGACAGAAGCAAGGTCCAGGTTTTAGGAGAGATTAACTCCGTAACTATCAGGTTAGCAGCTGATCCACGGGTAGTTCAACGAATTGATATCTTAATAGCCGATATACCTGAATTTTATGGGTTGATTTTAAGTAGAGATTGGTCTGAAAAGCTCCACGGATATATTTCTACCGATTGGTCTCACATGTGGTTACCTTATGGAGGAAAGCCAAATCAAATAAAAATCAATCGAGAGAAACACATGACCCATACCGTAACAGATTTTGAACAGGAAAATCAACCAATTGCATTTAATAACAACATCTTGGGAAATTATTCATCAGAGTCATTTTTTGGAAATCTCACTGCCCAACCATCCCCTTTCTCAGTAAACAGTTTAACATCACATATTGAAAACTATTCACAAACTGATAGGTCAAGATGTTTTAGTGATACTGGGGAAACTGTAAATAAGATTGTTAATACTTCTTTATTTTGGTCTTTATATTTTGACGGCTCTAAATCTAACGAAGGTTCAGGAGCAGGGTGTATCTTGGTTAGCCCGCAAGGTGAAAAGACAATGCTGTCCTGTAGGTTAGAATTTGAATGCACGAACAATACAACTGAGTATGAAGCTCTAGTCCAAGGTTTGTATAAAGCAATTGGCCTTAAAGTGCAATATTTGAAAGTATTCGGCGATTCTGAAATTATTGTCAAACAGGTGAGAAATACAATTCACCGTCTTTCAAATCACCTCAAACATTATCAATCGCTGGTTCAAGAACTCACCACACACTTTTCTGCATTCAATATTTCTTCCATCCCTAGGTCTCAAAATTCAGCAGCAGACTTGCTAGCCAATGTTGCTTCCAGACTCATACCTTCCGAAGATTTTAGCCCAGATAGATTTTCAATAGAATTACTTTTTAGACCATCTGTCCCAGACAATGTTACAAATTGGAGAGTTTTTTACCATGATCAAGATATCTTGAACTTCATGACTTCTGAGAAATCATATGATGATCAAATTATCGACGAAGAAGAACATGACTTACAAATTTCTTCAAAAAGTAATGAAAATCCCATTCCGAAATCTGTTGTTAGATTGGAGGACTTATATGATATTAAAGACAGATTTAAGAAAGTCACTAATACCAAGCTTCAAAGTTCTACTTTGAAATTTGAATTAGTGAATCTTGGTTCTGATTCAAAACCTCAAAATGTTAATTTAGGACTTAATTTAACATCAGAGGGAAGAGATGCCTTCATTAAACTATTGAACAAATACAAAAATGTTTTCGCTTGGAATTATGATGATTTAAAAACATATGATACTTCAGTTATTCAGCACACAATTCCAATGCTTCCCGATATTAAACATGTTCAACAGAAGCTAAGGAAAGTTCATCCAAATCTTGAAGATCAAATCAAATCAGAACTTAATAAACTTTTGAAAGCCAAAATCATTTTTCCTGTTAGGCATTCCAATTGGGTTTCCAATATGGTACCTGTAAGGAAGAAAAATGGTGATATAAGAATCTGTATTGATTTCAGAAATTTAAACAAGGCATGTTTGAAAGACAATTTCCCATTGCCAACCATGGAGCAGATACTTCAAAAAGTAGTTGGTTCTGAAATTATGTCCTTTCTTGATGGATTTTCAGGCTATAATCAAGTCTTGGTTCATCCAGATGACAGATTGAAAACAACTTTCAGAACGAAATGGGGGACTTATGCTTATCAAAAAATGCCTTTTGGATTAATAAATGCAGGAGCAACTTTCCAAAGAGCCATGGACATAGCATTTAAAGGTTTGATCAATAAAGCAGTGGTTGTTTATCTCGATGATATAACAGTATTCTCAAAAAACAGAACCAATCATCTACATGATCTAAAACAAATATTTGAAAGATGTAGAAGGTTTGGTATTTCATTAAATCCGAAAAAATCTTTCTTTGCTTTGGATGAAGGAAAACTTTTAGGATTTGTTGTATCAAAAGATGGTATATACATTGATCCAGACAGAGTTAAAGAGATCTCTGATATTTCTTTACCTCATAACAAAAAATCCATGCAATCATTTCTTGGACAGATCAATTTTGTAAAAAGATTCATTCCCGATTTTTCTTTAATTGTTTTACCTATGCAAAATATGATCAAGAAGAATTCAGTATTCAAATGGGGGCATAAAGAGAAAGAAGCCTTTGAGGCAATCAAACAGGCAATCATTAATGCACCAACATTAAGTACTCCGGATTTTTCTAAAGATTTTATTTTGTATACTTTAGCCACAGAGACATCTTATGCAGCTGTTTTAACACAACTCAATGATCAGAAAATTGAAGCACCAATTTCATTCTTTAGTTCAAATCTGCAAGGAGCTGAACTGAATTATTCCGATGTTGAAAAACAAGCCTTTTCTGTGTTCAAATCAATCAAGCATTTCAGACCTTTTCTCTTAAAAACTCATACAAAAATCATTGTCCCATTCTCTGCAGTGAGGCAATTATTAATTTAGAGAGAAGTAGGAGAAAAACGAGCCAACTGAGTAACATCTTTACAAGAATATGATGTTGATATTAAACCAGCTAAGATTGTTAGAGGACAAGGTTTTTGCAGATTATTAGCAGGAGCTCATAACATACCAGAGAATGATCATTCAAATCAAGATATTCAAGTAAATCAGATAAGTATTACGGGTTCTGAGTCTCAGTATTCTGATCTCATCTATTACTTAAAAAATGGGTATGCTCCTTCTGATCTCAGTTATAAGAAAAAACGTGCTTTAAGATTAAAAGCTGTTAAATATGAGATCATTGATGATGTGTTGTTTAGAAAAAATTATGATTCAATATTGTTGAGATGTCTAGAAAAGACTGAGGCTGAAAAGGTTTTGCAGGAGTTGCATGATGGACCAGCAGGAGGTCATTTTGGAGGTGATACCACAGCTCACAAAATAATTCGTGCTGGCTATTATTGGCCTACCCTTTTTAAAGATACACATGAATATGTAAGAAAGTGCAGAATCTGCCAAACTGCAAGTGGAAGGCAAAGGAAACTAGCTTTTCCTTTGCAACCAGTAAATATTGAGCAACCATTTGAACAATGGGGACTTGACATTATTGGTGAGATAGTACCTCATTCTTCCAACCAGCACAAGTACATTCTTACTGCAACCGATTATTTTACAAAGTGGGTAGAGGCAATCCCTTTGAAGGTAGCCAATTCTGATGCAATTATTGATTTCATAGATCAATTTATCATAACCAGGTTTGGTGTACCTCAAGCTCTTGTCTTTGATAATGCATCTTATTTCTCAGGAAACAGTTTAATTGAATTTGCAGTTAAAAGAGGTTTTAAACTCAAATATTCAGCAAATTATTACCTACAAGGTAATGGATTAGCTGAATCCACTAATAAAAATCTCATCAAGATTATTAAAAGGACTATCGATCAAAATCAAAAGAATTGGCATAAATCTTTAATCTTTGCACTATGGGCTGATCATATTACAGAGAAAGCTTCAATCGGAACTTCACCTTTTAATTTAGTTTATGGAAAAGAAGCTGTGATACCATCAAATTTAACTCTTCCATCATTAGCCCTGGTACAATTTATTGAAGAAAATCCTTCTTCATCCGTTCAATTGAGGTATGATCAAATCCTTAAACTAGAAGAAGAGAGAGAGAAAGCTAGAATTGTTCATGAAAAACATCAACAACTTGTGAAATCTTCTTTTGATGCAAGTTCTACCGGCTCCAAAAATTTGTCAATTGGTGATCTTGTTCTAAAATGGGATAAGGCACATGAAGAAAAAGGTAAACATACCAAATTTCAAAAGATGTGGCTTGGACCATTTCAGATCGTTGAAAAGATAGGCTCAAATACATTCATGCTCCAAGATCTAACAGGTAAGAGAGAATCTCTTCCTGTAAATGGGCTTATCTTAAAGAAATTCTTCTCATAAGGAGGTAACCCCTTCTTAAATTGTACATATTCCTTTTTGCAAAAGTCTTTATTGTTTTTTCTAAATAAAGGTTGTTAATAAGTCTCTAATTGACTGTTTACTTGATAGAAAAATTCTTAAGGAAAATATTATGAATATTTATTTTAGTGTAAATAAGAATTTTTAGAGAAATGATTATATTCTTTTGATAGTTTTAAATAAAGTGTTAAACTTTGAAAGATTATACCAATTATTTGCATAACCTTTTTGGAAAAACTTGAGGAAAATGTAAATCATTACAAGTTTATTAAGCAGAGAGAAGTTATCTATAAAAGTAAAGATTATTCAAGTCTTGGTACTCAAAAAACTCGGAAAATTGTCATCCATTGATTCTTAAGGATAAGACTAGTTCACCCCATTCATTTAGGTTGTGATTTTTTAGAATATAATTCTAAGAAATTATTGAAAACATTTTTAAGAGATAAGAGGTCTCATCACGAGCCGACTTACCATATTCATAAGAAATAATAAAGCTGACATTACCAATACTGCCTATCAAAACAGGGTAATGGCTTATTAATATAAGACAAGGGGTCTCATCACGAGCCAACTTGTTCAGTTTTAATTATAACTATTGAATGGCATTGTTAACAACTGGCTACCAAACCAGAACAATGGCTCTTAAAAAAGAAATAAAAAAATAAATAAAAGACAAAAACATGAGATAACATATCTTATGAATTTATCTTTTAAAAAGTCATAATCTTAGTTGAATGGGACAATGAATAGTTAATGGTTAAAAGGTAACCCTGTTGAGACTATGAACGTTTGCGGGCAGCAGAGGCAATGCCTATGACAATAGAGTATATTATCAAAACCAAGCTTGAAGAAATCCACTTACTTCATTATTAATACCAATCAAAGCTTAAGACAACTCAAAATGTTTTTATTCTCAAGAAACTAGAAAGAGATTGTTAATAATTTTTATTCTTTTTCATAAGTTAGATTTTATTTTTGATTATCCTAGGATAATTTTTTATTTACCTTTAAAAATCTTTACTTACTTAAGATATAGTATTCATTCTATCTTTCAGAGATAACTGGTTCTTTCAAGTGAATCGCCAATTGTTGTACTATACAACAACCCTCCCTTTTTCTAAATTTTAGAAATAAAATTTAGAAATAGGGTCCCTTTCTTTTTAGAAATAAAACACTTAGAAATAAAATTCATTGTTTTGAAATTTCATATTCAAAAAAACTTATGGTCCGATCTAATATACAAGGCTTTATCATAAAAACAAATCAAAGTTAAAAGCTCAATCGCAATCGGAGAATCGGAGATAACACTCAAAAGAAATATCATATGCCCATTTCAAATCTTCCGATGCGATTAGTCCAATCGGAAGATTCTAATCGCTAAGAGTTTAAAACAATTAAATAAAGCTTCCGATGCGATGCGGTCAATCGCAATCGATCAATCGGGACAATCTTTAAAAAACTCTTTACGCTTAGTTGAAATTCCCCGATCCGATGTGCATTTGATAATAAGCGCTTTTAAAAGAAAATCGAACATTTGTTTAAAAAATATGGTAGACCCCACCATCAGAGATCGGAAAGATCTGCAATCGCAATCGATCAATCGGGATAAACGTATTGTGATACTCATTTGCCATTCGAAAACTTCCGATGCGATTCATCTATTTTGTATACGAAGATTTTTGTTGAATATATTAATATATCACAAGCGCCAAATCTTTATTGGTACGAAAGGCATTCAATAACGAATCAAATGAATATGGTTTGTGATTTGGTTTTAAATACTTAAGTGTGACCCAAAAGGAGCATTTACGCAACAAATGAATGAAAACCATAAATTCATAAATCATTTCGTTTGAATGACTTGTTGAGCACGACTGAGAGTTTATTGTCTTGCAGAGCCAAAGAACACCAAGTTCTTTCATTCACAGACAAAGAGAAGCGGTAGCAGACGTAGAAATGTCAAAAAGAGGGAGAAGAAATAAGACTGTTCTACCAGTGAAGTTTGCCGAGACTCCTACAGTCTCAAAAGAAAAGCCCATAAAGCTAAGGCTAGTCACAGATACATCATGCCAAGGTCTTGGGAAAATGACATGGGACACAGTCTACAACCTATTGGAAAAAGAAGACCCCAAGGTCACAGTGGAGAAGGCATTAGTTCCAGACGAGGATAGCTCGGATTCTGACTCTGACATCAATGAAAGAACACTTGCAAATTCATTTTTGCATCGAATTGCAGCCAGAGCGAGTATCATGCCTTACTATGATGTAGTTCGATGGGTTATTGACAGTGTAAAGATACAAGATAGAACATTTGTTTCAGCATCTGGAGTGCCTTTCGGCTCATTTAAAGCAGAAGACCTGAAAGCAATGTACCACCTTCCAGACCCACAGAAGGTGTATAACAAAGAATTTATCAAAGATTTTGCTGATAATAACAAAGTCCAATCTGACCCTATCAAAGATTGGAGGAAAAACCCAGAGAAGCATCGAAACGAAGCATCCAGTATGTATTCTGTAGATTCCCTTCTGCCTCCATATTGCTATGCAGCTGCCATGATGTGTAGGTTATTTGGCAATGATAATTCAGCTAGGTTTTCTATACAAATGGTCCCATTAATCCTAGCTGCTGTGAATTCCGACATTATGGATTGGACTGTTATTCTTTCTGATAGAATGGCCAATAGGATACTTGAATACAGACAAGAAAAAACCGCTGGAAATTCCACTCCCTTTTTCTTTTGTGCCTATATTCTTGATGCTCTTTGTTTCAATTCCGAGTTTCCCTTATTTGGATGGAAATGGACTCCCAAAGAACCTATCCCAATTCATATTTATCATAAACTGCTTTGGAAGATTCATTTCCAAGATAATGTATATAGAATCTGTCATGGTTTCCTCATCCCTGTTTTCCAAACCATTTTTAATCGCTTTCCTCCTAGATTTTCTGATAAAGCTAAGGCCGACCTGTCTGCAATTGGAGATTGGTTTGGGGAGGAAAAATTTACATACATCAGGGTTTTTGGTAGTATTGTGGAACCGCATGTTCTTCCGCTTTTTGTTCCAGACAAACTTCTTGCTCAAGAAATTTCCTATCAATTGACAGTTGAAGGAATATCTAGGTCTTTGAATAACAGTAAGAAGAGAATGTGGCCTCAATTCCCACTCAATTGTAATCAGTTTACTCTAAATGATTTCAAGCATGCAGAAAAAGAAGTCTCCAAGATAAAAGGTTGTAAATTTGCAACCATTCTTGGAAGACAATATGATCCAAAAAAGATAGCATTTGATGTCACTGCTTCAGTTTCAATTGCTCGATTTGAGCATGAGCCAGATCCATTTGATGATTTTTTTGTTTCATTAGATAATTTTCCTCGAATTTATGACTTGGCCAAGTATAGATTCCAACAGGAGGAAATGAATAAATTTTTGTTATTCAGAAGCCAGAGATTGTTAAGAGTTCCTCTGGACCAGCTAAGAATTCAAACACAAAAGTCAGAAACAGAAGGTACATCCAACCAACCGCCAGTAGAAACATCTACCGGCAAGGTCATTACACAATCGGCTGTCAACCAGCCAATTGTACATACTCAAAAAGTGATCACTATTGACAAACCTGATATCCAAAAGGGAAATACTGATGATACATCCGGTCCAAATACTGGTCAGAAGTCTACTGCTCAAACAACAGAGAAATGCACAAATATCAATGATGATGTGCATAATCAACAAGGCGGATCGGATGGCAAAAGCACTGAGCAGAACATAGATACAGAAAAAGGAAAAGAAACAACTAAGGAAATTATGGTTTCTATTGATCTTAATGTTTCTCCTCAGCTATTAAAACAATATGATCAATTTGCTCAACAGCTTGGATTGCAGGATAAAGATAAAGAACAAATAGAGCAGGATGTTGAAGTCATTCCTGAACATCCGACAGGGCATATTGTATTAAAAGTTGAGGAGATCCCTCCTTTGGATGTATTTTACAGCCCTAAACATAAGGCTGTTGTTAAAAGACAAAGAAAGAAAAGAAAAACAGAACAGGGCATATTCTCTACTCCATCAGAGGAGTTTATGAATATTGTTTATAAGAACAGTGAAATGAATCCATTTGAAGACCTTACGAAATTGTCACAGTATACAGGAGCTTATAGTGCTGCAACAGTTGATAAAGTTGTAGAAGTTTCTCAACTAATAACTCAGAAAAATCTTCACATAGCTTCACTGGAAGAAAAAGCGAAGGAGAATCAGCAACTGATCAGCCAATTGCAGCAACAACTACAGGATCAGACATTTAGGTCTAAAGAATTGGAGAAACAGCTTGTGGAAGAAAAGAAGAAGATTGATGAAAAGCTTTTAGGCAAACAAAAGCAGCTAAATGAAGAAATTTCTAAGTTGCAGAGTCTGTTACAAAATGAGGAAAAGGCAAAAATGATTCAAGAAAAGGAATTCCAAGCAACTTTGGATAAGTTTAAAGATTATCCAAAGTTAAAAGAATTCAAATCGGAAGCCCTTGAAGCTAATAAATTATTGACTCAGCAGTTAATTGAATTTTGCTCAAAACTGTCACAAGCAGAACCCTTTTGTGAGATTACTTCATCTTTGATCCAAACTATCATAACTCTTAGACAAGAAATAGATGATGTCGATGAAAAGATTTCTGAGTTTCTCAACTGGCAGGATACAGAAAAGGGAAAAGAAGCAAATCTTCCTAGGATAGAGGAAAAACACAAAGAAATCTTGTTTACAGAATGGGAACATCAATTAATGAAATCTGATAGAGCAATATCAAGGGCCAGAAATATAATGAACAATCTCACGCAATTCATAAATGACAGCTTATATTCAATTAATCTCATTTCAGACTGTGTTCCTGGCAGTTTGCCAAAGATAAAAGAAACTGAAGACAGGTGGAGAGAAGAAATGGAAAGGAAAAGTCAACAAATCGGCAAACTTCAAACTATATCCTGGGATAGTATGTGGACTCATGTGATCAAGCCAAACAATCAACATACAGCTATCAAAATTCTATCAAACGCTATCGATTGTCTAATTCCAGAATTTTCTGATGCCACCTATGCTGGACAGTTGCATACTGAGATGAGTCATCCACCAAAACTCCGAGATATGTTGAACATCTGCAACTTGGCTTCATCAAGCGAAGGAGAAAAACAATGAATCAGTTTTATTCAAAATAGCATTTCAGTTTTAAATTGATAGATTGTAGCAGTAGTATTAGGATTTTGTTATGTAATTTTATTATTTAAATCCCTCTCATGCATTTAGAGAGGGATCGGAAGTTGTAATATTTTGGAGGATTTGGAGCTAACATTTCTGTACTTCATTCCTTATTATATTTCTATGAAAGATCACATCTGGTGATTTTTGTGCTCAAATTATCTTTGAAGTGTTGCAATTTTGTGCCTTTGGAGTTAATTTTACATCGGAGTTACTAGATCAGAGTATCATATTTCGTTTGACAGTCTGCAATATGAATGAGGTATTTTTATCCGTTCATTGTTAATTGTCTCTGTTATATGGTATTCATTTGAAGAATTTGCTATCATTTATATATTTGATTTTCATAATATTTCCTCTTTATATTATCATTTCTGAGTATAATTGGAATATTATCATTTATATACATATATGAATGGTATATGATGATGAATGCAATATGCTAATATAACTCTGTTTAATTTATTAAACAGAGTTATCTTTATTCGTTTCCGCACATTTCAATTTAATTAATAATACATTTTCATGGTTATTATTAGATTGAAACAATCCTAAGTTGTATTCACATATTATTACCCGGGTTAAAATTAGAATTTCTTTATCCGCATTTAGTTTAGATTAGATAGTTTTATTATTCTGTCAATTTAGTCCCATTTTCACCCATTCAATTCAATCCACTTAGTTATAAGGAAACTGGTCCTTTAAATCCAGTCGGAGCCACCATCCCAAACGGAAAAGGAGCTGTCTTAAGGTCCCGACCGGGTGGTTTTCCCCCAATGTTTGAAGCAGTGATTTTCTAGGCTTCCTAAAGAATCACAATAACATCACTACAAGGTCTGAAATATCTCTGCAATTTCCTCATCATAAACAGAGCTCTTCCTCAAAAGAACTACTTTGAAAAGAAATCAACAACTCTTTGAGTATAGGTTCTGAGACATTCAATTAAATTGCAGAATAGAACTAGGAATTAGTCATGGAATAGATGAGCTTAGAATAAAATGTGGCATCATGATAAAATTAGTGTTTAACTGTCTAGTTAGAGAACTTGCATATTTAGTGATCATTTCTCAAGTTTAGTTTGTGTCATTTGTCTAAGAAGTCATCATCAAGCTCTTGTTTCTATACAGTCATAGTTCAGATGTTGCTTCAGTGTTTTTAATTACATTTGCCATTCCATACATTAGGCTCAACTGTGTTTTTGACCACCAATTTCTTTCCATTAGTTTTTCTAGGCATTTTCATTGTAAACATAAAACCCCAAAAGACCAAAAACATCATAAATCAACATAAAAGACCAAAAACATCACAAAACACTACACACAACGCATTAGGAAACAAGCACCTAGGTACATATGGTACACTTCACTTCAGCAGTTTACAAATCCTGGTTGACAATTAAATGAACTCAGTTTAGGAGACTAGATTGAGACCCAACAATCATGCTCCGGCAAATGGTGGGATGTGCTTGATCCCTCGCCAAACTGGAAACCCCTTGGGGTTTCACGCTGTCTAGCCTCCACAGTGATGAATCTCTGCCCTTTACCTCAATCCTCCTCGACAGATCCTGTACTGATTTGAGGAGCGCCTCCCTAAACTGTTTAGCATCACTGTCATCTGCCATCGGCTCTCTCTGCTCTGCATCTAACACATGCTCCTTTTGCTCTGCGTCTATCATAGGCTCCTCCTATTCTGTGTCCACCACCCGAACACAGTCTCCCTCTCCATAGGTGTTCTCCAACTTACGCTCAAAATATTTGTACTTCCTACCTCTGTAACAAATGTAGGGCTTCTCCCCCAGTTTCATAGACTACTAGCTCCACAGTTTGAGCCATAACTATGCTCTGATACCACTGTAATATCCCTTTTCAAGGATATCTCTCAAACACAACGAACTCCAACCAAAGATGGACTGGGAGGGCGTTTACTAGATATGTCACCTCTGAAAAGAGGGTGAGATCTGGAGGCTACCTGGCCCTTTCCAGAGTCTGTCTAAGAGTAAGGGGTAAACACACCAAGTGGTATACTAATAGTGATGCTCAGGTAGATAAAATAACAGTAGTGCAAGAATATAATAGAAATGTAGATATAAACAGATACTCAAGAAATATAGATAGAATTCCAAGTCATTTTTCTATACTGAGAATAGAAATAAGTACAATAGGTGATCAGAGTGATGGTACCTAGACTTGCACCAGGCAAGTGAAGGAAAGCTCTCAGAATGATAGAGAAATGGCTACAAACTGATATACGTCCAAACTGTTGGAGAACTGTTGTGCTGTTTCTACTGCTGGAATAAAATGAGGATTTGGGGATGCTCCCCTCCTCAGAAAATGTTGAAACTCTCAAATCAGCCTCTTCTCAATAAACCCAGAAAAGCCCAGAAAGCTCTTCGAAAATAGCTGACCCCCGAAAATCACCCCCTTGAGGATCTACGTTATCCCTCAAGGCTTTGCGCTGCCATTGAAGAGAATACTCCAAAACTACGCCCCAAACTCTGCCAAAATCCTCCAATATGCAAGGGCTGGCCCCTTGCTCAATCTTAGAGCCTGAATCCTCCGAACAAGATCAAACCAAACTCCCCACCAAGTGAACTGCGTCCTCCCTCTCGGGACTGCACAGTCTCTAGAAGAGAAGCTCCTCCACAACCAAAAACTCAATCCTCCCACCAAAATAATGAAGAGAAAATCTCACTCGAGCAGGCACTCGAAGTCCCCTGGGGCTGAGGGTGAGATCTTCGAATGGAGACACTCGTTGCACTAAATAGTGTTGTAGACAAGCTAAACAGCCAGCGTGCTCAAGAAGTCGAATGACCAGCTCAATATCATAACATATCATAACAAAATGAGGAGGCTATCCTCTCTCTTATAGTGTTGGCCTCTCTCAAACCCTAAGGCCCACCTCCTCCAACGTAGCCTCCCTTTGCCACGTGCTCAACCCAACCAGTGCAGTCCCTCCATGTGTCTACGTGGGTCCCCTCTCTACGTGGTCTTTTTGCCCCCCCTTGGATCACTTAAGTTACAACGTTGTGTCTACTAGGGAGTGCACTTTACTTTTAGAGTGAGTTATGTCCCCCTCTACTCACTTTTATTTATAATTTAATTATATAAGGCAAAATTGATCAAAATTAATATTTCCAATTAGCTACTGCTAATTGGGAATATTACAATTAATTATTTCCAAACATGCCATAACTCAACTACTTCTTTAGCTACCATGTCACTCTGAAAATAATAAAGAGAAATCATTCTCAAATTCATCTACAATCATAAAATTGGACACAAACAAGATTAAATATGTACCCTACAAGAGGTATTCTTTATGAATTTTCACCAATCCAATTATAATTATAATCCTAACTATAATCCTTATGACCAAGAATATAAATTATATCCCTACTCAATTAAAAAACACTATAGTTCATTGTCCCCTATAAATATTTAAGAATTCTCTTTGTCATATAAGAACAAATTTCAGGATGGTTGTGCATAAAAATTAATACCATACTCAAACCAAAGGAGATATGAGGCCTTTATGTGTGTCAAGTATATCAAAATACACACAAACTAAGAGTAAAGAATAGCATCGACAAGGTTAGTACAATCATTAACTATTTTTACTTCGAATAAAATGGAAGTGATTAATGCTTATAACGACTCATATTAAGTTGAAAATGTAACAATGTTACACACTTATTCTGTGAAATAAATATATCATCAAACATATGCGGTTTGATGCCAAATTTGAAGACCTTAAAAATAGTGCAAAATGTCTAAATCTATCATTTCAAATTGATTTTACAACTCTTGTATATATGAAAAGTGGTTTCTAATAATTATTAGATCATTCATATATATAGAAAACTATGAAAAATTCATCACCAAACTAGTTTACACTTATATTTGGATCATATATACAATCTTTGAAATCATTCTCAAACAAACAGGTAACAATTTTCTCATACCAAACTAATTTACACTCATGTTTGGATTATATATATGCAATTTTGAAACCATTCTTAAACAAAGAGGTAACAATTTTCTCATACTAAGCTCTAGGTGCCTATTTAAAACAATTTAACTTTTTTTTTAATTTTCATACCAAACTTGAAGTTTGATTGGTGATAAAACTAGGGAATAGTTACAAATGTATTCACAAAGATAATCATTAAAATAAATGTGTTCTTAACATCAATTTGGAGTACCTTCCATTGATAATATGCAACAAGAGAAATAATATTTCTTATATTGTTCATTTTAGCAACTCATGCAAAATATGCATTATAGTAATACCTTGTTGTTCATAAAAACTTTTTCCCGCTAACTTTAGTTTATGTCTTTCAGTTTTTCCTTTTGTAAGCATTGTTTCATATATCCATTTACATCCAATTAATTATGCCAAGGAAGGGGAAGAAGATTCCAAGTCTTCTTCTTCATTAATTAATGTGTTATACACTTTAACTACATATGATCCTTCTCCATATGATCAAGCTAAGGAAAAACTTGAATGAGAAAAATAAACAATTGTGAATTTACTCATAAGGGTAAACTTGGATCTATTTCAATGAGTATTAAAAGGAACACCTATCTCAAAACCTACAGATTCAAGAGTTTATTGGGTTGAAACTCAAAGAGGGATAGTGGTAAGTATAACTCTATTATCTTTAGAGCATTCAAGAGGATCACATGAAGAGGTAGTTGAACTAGGATCAAGATTAGGAGTAGAGTTGGAAGAAGGGGTAATCAAGATGGGGCTAATAAGAGATGAAAATTTTTTAGATAACATGATGTTTATAAAATTCAAGGGAATGAGAAATTTCATTAAATTTAACACCTTGTGGAATGATAATACCTTCGATAATTGAATCAAGTAACATGTAAACTTTAGAATCCTCATTATAAGCAATGGAAATATAGTTATGAAACTTGGTCTCTAACATTTTTTTATTTATCGTTAGGAATAGGGACAAAAATTCAATGCTAAATATATTAAATCTACTTATATCATGATTTTATGTTCCATTTCTAAATTTTTAACTTTCCATAACAATCTCCTTTCCTTTTCTGTCTCTCAACTAACCTTGTATCAATAGTAAAGACCTTTCCCAAGGAAATTTATGTTGTCAATAACTTGACACCAAGCTTTCTTTCATATCTAAACTCATTCACATGGAAATCAAAGAAAGTTATGTTTCATTTTCTTAGTTATACTATCATTGCCTTAGTTGTAAGGTTGCTTTAGTACCTAAGATCTATCCCACCCACAATTACAAAGTATTGAATTACTGAATTTCATGCTTTAGTAACTATGATATTTCCAACCCACACTTAAGTATTGAATTTCAATCCACTCCTTAGGCTTCAATATTGAAATATATAGAATATTCAATGAAGGGTGCTTCATTTGGGTTGATCTACTAGACATTAAAATTTAAAATGGTGGGATTCTATTTGAACTAATGTTAAAATATTTAAGCTTCAATGAAAATTTTTTAGCTATTGGTAAAAGTTAGTGTTGTACTAGATTATATAAATGTAAAAACAAAGATATGCCTATTATAAAATTTAAATTCTTATATCTATCAACCCACCCAAGTGATATATGTTATTTTTTTCGGAGATACTAAAAGGGGGGATGGGGTGTTTTTTTTTTGTTCTTAGTGAATACATAAGAACACCACATATAAGGTTGAAACCTTTATGGAAAAAACACCATTTTCATTTTTTTTTCTTTTTTTCATCTTCTTTATTATACAAATATTCTTTTCCCATAGAATCAATGATCACCACTAGTTTTCAAGCCCTAACTTGCAATACATGCATGAAACTACAAGCTGAAGACCACTATGAAACTTTGTATGTCACCACTTCCTCAACTATGTGGGCCACTACCTACTAGAAGTGCCACTTCCAATATTTTCCCAAGCCACCATAGACAAATTTTTCAAGTCACAACTTGAAGGAAGACACTACTCCCTGAATTAGCAAGCCAACACTCACCCTCTAAAAGCCCTTACTTCATAACCTTTTGGAACACATTTCATACATTTTCAAACTAGAACCCACTACTCTCAACACAATCACTTATAGGCCATGTTTCATGCTATTTTCAAACTGGACCCACCAAGACTTCTTTGCTCAATCTGAATACAAAAACCCAATCTCTATGTGCAACACATAATCACTCTCTACTCTGATAAACAAATATGCTCATCAAATTCACTCAACAATAATACCACATCAACTAATGCTCAATAACATACTCTCCATACTCTCTAAATCAACAGCATACATACATCTCTCACTTATCTATCACTGCTCATAAAACTCAAAACCACAACATCATACAACTCATTATACCCAAGAAAAGACATCAAATCAATATACTCTCACTCATCCATATGCAAGAAAAGACATCAAATCCATATACTCTCACTCATCCATACATATATTAGACTAGTAGACCAATGACAATCTTTGGCAGTAAGCTTCTGACTCAAACACTCACTCCCCTTAACGATAGAGGGGCCTCATACAATACATAGCATATGAAAAATATCAGACAATACAAGGCTTATGACATCAATACACCATAGTGAAAATACAATTAAATTCATAGTATCCCTTGCAAAATTAACAATGTCAGCCCAAAAATCCTCTATCTATACTCTGCCATTTATCTCTCTTAAGCTCCAAATCACACTGGTATTCTGATCCATGGACACTATCTCAAGCATATGATCTCTGCAATAAACCACTATGAAATTTCAACTAAAATATATATGAGGCTCATCTGACGCTCACAATCAATCTCTTACTATTTAACGGCCTGTAATGTGCACTGACTAATCAACAATCTCTTCTCCACACTTTGTTCACTGGAATCTATTCGCACTAGAGCCATTGATCTGATTCGAGATCATGCTCAAGTTCCATTTTCATCTCCATAGACACTTATCAATCTATCATATGCACTGATAGTTACACAATTGCACCCCTATGCACTGACAGTTACACAATTTCACCTGTGGCAATGTCATAAGCCCTCGCAGCTTCTTCTTTTGTATCTGTCAAAATCAAAATATACATAGCAATCATTTTCTACAAGATTTGCAAAGCGCAATCCTAATTGACAATATATTCAAGACCACAAATAGATTAAAAAAAATAATGAAAATCTTACCATATCTTCCCAGGTACATGTAGTTATTGTCAGCCACTCTTCCTATCCGTGCCTGCCATTTTACTTTAAGCCTTTGCAAGTAAAAAATGAAAGTCAGAATCAATATAAAATAACATGGAAATGAAACATGAAGATAAGTATCATACATTACATTCAATAGAAATCGATTATAGCAAATATGATTATAGGTTTTCATGGTTTTGACACAAGCTTGGTCACTCCACGGTACTTGGAGACCCCTCTAGAGAATGTTGAGAATGATGTGCTTTGTCTGTAACAAAAAAATAACAACAAGAAAGGAAATGACTTTGAACCTGCATGTACCTCAAAATTGTCCAAGGTAAACATTAAAAGGTTAACTACAGTAAAGATATGGCTACCTCCTTAACATGCCTACAACTTCATCCCTTGTTTTCTCCTCAATTTCTCTAATCTCGTTATCATAATTGATAGACTGTGAAAAAAAAGAAATTCTCTTTAATCAAAGGTGCAACAGCTCTAATTCCATCATATTCATCAAAATAGTGAGAAGAGGAGTTTCTATAAAGACAATTGAATAAAATTCACCAAAATGAAATGCATTGAGTCATACATGATAATTCATTTTAGTAGTTGAACCCCAGAACTTAAGAGCTGCAATATCATAAGATCTCGTTGCCGTTTCAGCTGAATCATATTCACCTAAGAGTATAGTTAATGGAATTATATAATTCAGTGCCATGAAATGACAGTAAAACTAATGAAATTTTCCATTAATATAAAACTTGAACTTGAATTTTCGATGTTTTACTAATAGATAACAGGAAAAATAGTACTCACTCAAATAGACTGTTATATTGGACCCAGCATAGCAAAGCCGAAGCAATAGATGTGACAAACAGACACACAAATTTATTAGTATCAAGAAAACCCACTATGGATGTAGCACTCATAGATTACAGAAAAACTTCATTTGAAAAAATTGCACAAAGCCATCCAAGTAAGTGCATTATATCTAAAATGAAACCCTAAAAGTGACTCAAAATATCGAGTTTGTATACTGCATTGATTACATAAAATCTTCACTACTTGAAAAACTTTCAGAAAACCATCATAGAAAGCACAATCATATATCTAAATTGAAACCTTGAAAGAGCATTAAAATATCCAATTAAAAACATTAGACCGAGTAAATTTAGTAATAAAACATAAGATATCCAATTTCGACCATGTATAGATTACAAAAAAACTTCAGTCAAAAAAATTATAGAAATCCATTAAAGTAAACATAGTCTTGTTGGAATATTTGAAAATTCCAGAACAACAATGGAGAAAGTAATACTCTCCTCTACTAACACAGAGAAATTAAAATTTCACTCACAGGACACAGAGTTTTCACACTCAAAACAAACTTCTATTCCTTCAAAAAAAACTATTACAAAGCTTCCTCACTCAGAGGGATTACAAAAATATGACTGCTACAAACGTAGTGACCAAAAAAAACTCTCTGTCTCACTGTAACAACGCACTGTTGTGCAAAAACTAACACACTATCTCTATATGAGAAAACGCACTACTATGCATAAAAAAACTACATTACATTACATATTGCCTCACGGGCTTTCTACTTTTTATATGTCGCGCATATCATATAAAACATTACAAACTATAATCTTTGAAATAAATTTAAAACTATTCTAAATGGCTCTCGGGCCCACCTTACAAATGCGCTTTGAACGCTCGATTTAAATAAAATATATAATGCATCGGTTCCGGGCTTTTCAAAACAAAATTGGTTCAAATGAAAACTCCGATCTCCGATTGAGGATCAGACGTGATAAGCCAATTCTTAACTGCTACTTAAAATGTGGATCGGGTCTGCCACTTCACACTTTCCATCGGGCCATAAACAAAACATTTCCGATGTCGATTAATAACACGGACACGATGACACCATTTAACTTTGCCATATAAAGTACGTCAGGTCCAGACTTCAAAACAGTGCAAACGACCAACCGAAAAGTTCAGATTGCCGATTGGGATCGGACCCAAAATCAAAACATAAACTCTGCTGCATAGGAGGGATCGGGTCTGCCATTCTCATATGTTAATTGGGCCAATATTACAAAGGCCTTCGATGCGATATTGCGATCGGGCCCAAAACAAAAGGGTTGCAACTGTTGATTGAACTGTCGCGTGGTCTATGGGACCACCCGTGGACCTCAGCTTACGATGGAGGGTGATTACATTATAACATGCAATTTAACTCATCACATCAGCCCATAACAAAAGGGTTGTGTATCATATGTGATCGTTCCGCTTGCGGAACTCTCCACATCAACAAGACACTTGTGCTGTGGGGACCACGAGGCTTAATAAAAATAAAACGCCCATGTACACAAAAATATCTATGTGACTGTGTTAAAAATAAAAGTACTCTATTTTTGCCCAAAACAGAGACTATATCTGATCAAAATAAAAGGACTGTCTTTCAAATAAAAATACTGCATCGATTCATACAAAAAACTGAAACTGACTGTTCAGCAATTTTAGAAAGCGACTGGAGGACATAAAACTGGAAATTGAAAATGGAAAGCGACTCTGCACAACCATTGTTGAAAGTAACATTTCAACACTCCCCCTTACTTTCAACTGCTGGGTTATCAGTCATACCCAGGCACTTTCTCAAAAATTTGAAACTCTTCTGTCCCAATGGCTTGGTCTGAGTATCTGCAAACTGCTCCTGAGTTCTAGAGTGTTCCAAAAAAATTTCTCCATTGCTTACCAATTCTCTGATGTAGTGAAACTTTGTGTCTATGTGTTGCGCTCTCTTGTGAAACAGGGAATTCTTAGATAATGAAATAGTTGAGCTATTGTCACAAAAAATCACAGTTCCCTTTGCCTGCTCTTAGCACAAACTTCTTAGCATCCTGCTCATCCAAGTTGCTTGACACGATGTTGTTGTAGCTGCCACATATTCTACATCTGCTGTAGACAATGCTACAATGGGTTTTTTTTTAGAAGCCCGTGAAATGGCTCCTGAACCCATGTGAAAAACATAACCGGAAGTGCTCTTCCGATCATCTACACTTCCAGCCCAATCACTTTCATTGTATCCAACTCAATCTGAACATTCTGAAGCAGTATATAAAATACCAAACCTTTTAGTACCTTTAACATACCTTAGAATTATCTTCGTTGCCTACCAATGTGCATCCTTTGGCTTCTCCATGAATCTGGAAATCAAACTAACAGCATGCATTATGTCGGGCCTAGTTGCAGTCAAATACATGAGGCTGCCAACTATCCTCTTGTACAAGCTAGGATCAAAATCCTTGTTTTTGACCTCTCTGCTGAGTTTTAATCCCATCACTGTGGGAGTGATTGCTGCTTTGCTCTCCTGCATATTAAATCTTGCTAGCACTTCATTAACATATTTTTCCTGTCAGATAAAAATCCCATTTTCATCTTGTTCTACTTCTATTCCTAAGAATTATTTCAACAAGCCCATGTCAGTAATTTCAAATTCTTCTTTCATGACTACTTTAAAATTTTCAATAAGGTAATCACCATTACCTGTGAAAATAACATCACCAACATATAAAACTACAATCAACATTTTACCATATTTTTCTTTGATGTAGAGGGTGAGTTCTCCCTCACACTTTTCAAATCCATTTTCCAGTAGATAGGATTCTATTCTACTGTACCACGCTCTTGGCACTTGCTTCAGCCCATAAAGAGCTTTCTTCAACTTGCACACTTTGTGCTCTTGGCCTTTATTTTCATAGCCGAGAGGTTTTTCAATGTAAACCTCTTCCATTAACACTCCATTTAGGAATGCTGACTTTATGTCCATTTGGTAAACTTTCCACTTGTTTTGTGCTGCTATGGATAGCACTGCTCTCACAGTTTCCATTCTAGCAACCGGTGCGAAAGTTTCCTCATAATCTATTCCATGCTTCTGCTTATAACCCTTGACAACAAGTCTTGCCTTGTGTCTCTCTATTTTGCCTTCAAGATTACTCTTGGTCTTGTAGACCCATTTAACTCCAATGAAATCTTTACCTTTTTGGAGTTCAACCAAATCTGAAGTCTTGTTCCTTTATATGGCATTAAGTTCCTCATCCATAGCTTCTATCCATTTCTGATCCTTAATAGCATCCTCAAAATGAATAGGGTCATCAACATGACAATATAAAGAAAACAAAGAATTGATACCTTCATTTGCTGCCTCTTGTTCATAAATGTCATTCAAATTTCTGAACTTCTTACCTCTTTCATTTGGTGTACAAGTGCTTGAAGAAGCACTTGAATTTCCTCCTTGTGGTGTGCTTGGAGAAGCACTTTCATTTCTCCTCAAGGGTGTGCCTTGCTGCCCTTGTGTTGGTGCTGCTATTTGGGAATGTATTTCAGCCAACTCATCATCATTTTCATCCTGAGATAAACAGTGTTTAACATTCAATTTTTTCTCTATGCTTCCATCCCAAGCTTCCTCCTCAATAAACTGAACATCTCTGCTCACAATAAACTTCTTGGTGGATGGGTTGTATAACCTGTAAGCCTTGGATTCTTCACTGTATCCAATGAAAATACATTTCTCCCCCTTGCTGTCCAACTTCTTCGTTAGCTGATCCGTTATGTGTGCATAAGCCACACATCCAAAAACTTTCATGTGTGTGACACCTTGCTTTGTTCCACTCCATGCCTCTTCTGGCACTTTGTTCATCACTGATTTTGTAGGGAACCTATTCAAAATGTACGTTGTACAATGTACAGCTTCAGCCCAATAATCATTAGGTAAATGCTTTGCCATTAACATACTCCTTACCATGTCCATTATGGTTTTATTCTTCCTTTCAGTTACTCCATTTTTTTTTGGAGTATATCTAGTTGTAAACTGCTTATGAATACCATTTTCTCTACAAAAACGTAGAAAATATTTAGAGATATACTCACCTCCTCTATCAGTCCTTAGGACTTTGATATGCAACCCACTTTGGTTCTCAACAAATGCTTTGAAATTGAAAAATATTTCAAACACTTCACTTTTGTTTTTCAAAAAGTAAACCCAAGTTTTTCTTCTAAAATCATCTATGAATGTTAACATGTAGTGGTTGCTAGCAAGTTATGGAGTTTTCATCGGTCTACACAAATATGAGTGGACAATCTCTAAGGGTTCCTTTGCCCTTATGATTTTCCCGGAAGGAAAACTTTCTCTGTGTTGTTTTCCCAAGATACAACCTTCACAAAGGCTATCTGGTTTCTCTATCAATGGTAAACATCTTACCATTCCTTTTCTATTTAACAAGTTAAGACCTCCAAAATTGAGATGTCCAAATATCAAGTGCCACAACCAATTTTCATCTTTTGGTTCGCTTTGGATAGCCTCTTGTGCCACTGTTGCTTTCTCTTCACCATTCTTCAAATCTGCTCTCATTCTAAGAGGTAACATCTTGTTCCTTATCATTTTCACTTCAGCAATACATTGTTTGTTGGGTGGTTTGTCCATGATGGTACAAACATCATCTTAAAAAAATACATTATACCCCTTTTGAAAAATTTGTCCAATACTTAAGAGGTTACACTTCATTTCTGGAACATAATACACAGTTGCTATGGATTTCTTTTCACCTTTCCTTGTTAAAACATTTACTTCTCCTTTTCCCATAACAAAAAATTTGCTATCAGTTCCTAGTGTGACTTGTGACTTCACACTCTCATCTAACATAGAAAACATTGCTATGTTTCCTGTCATATGGTTACTACAACCAGAGTCTAGAAACCATAAGTCTTCATTCTTTTCTTCAGCCATATTACAAGCTAAAAATAAATTATCTTGGCTGATATTTTCTCTAGTGAAATTTGCACTAGTTATATTTCCCATATCATGCTGCTTCTTTCTACATTCATTAGCATAATGACCATATTTTTTACAATAGTGACATTGGGCATTGGACTTATCATACCTTTGTCCTTGAGCATTCTGCTGACCACTTTGTTGGTTGCTGCCTTGGCCTTGACGCTGATTTGGATTGCTACCCCTTCCTTGAGCATTTGTTGGACTGTTCCTTCCACCTCTGTTTTGGTTACTGCCTCTTCCTCTCTTGTTTCCTCTGCCTTGCCCTCTTCCTCTTCCGAAAGACATCTGGGTCTTAAAGGCATATTCCAGAGATGAGTTTTCACTCTTACCCAATCTCTGCTCATGAGTCATCAGTGATGCATGTAGCTCATCCACTGAAAAATTAGTGAGATCCTTAGTCTCCTCTATGGTGGTGACAATCACATCGAATCTTGAGGGTAGACTCCTCAAGAGTTTTTCCACAATCCTCTTGTCTTCAAGGGTCTCTCCATGAGATCTTATTTGTGTGACCATTCCAATCACATGAGTGAAGAATGAGTCAATAGTATCTGAATCTTTCATACAAAGAGTCTCAAAGTCTTTCCTCAGCAATTGAAGTTTTGTTGTCTTCACTTTTTCCATGCCTTGATAAGCTATCTTGAGAGTTTCCCATGTTTCTTTGGATCTCTTGGCTGCTGCTATCCTTGGAAACACACTCTCATGCACTACTTGATACAATAAGAAGAGAGCTTTGGAATCTTTCTTCTTATTTCTCTTCAGCAACTCTTTCTCCACCTGAGTTAAATCATCAAATTCTTCTTCATCTGCTGGCTGTTCAAAGCCATCCTCAACAAATTCCCATAAGTCTTTGGAAGTAAATAAAACTCTCATAGATATTGACCAGAATTCATAATTTTTCCCATTAAATTGTGGGAGGTGGATATTTCCAATATCCATGCTAGTGCTGGCTCCACCCATTCTTGCACTCTTAACTATGATTCAAAAAACACTTGATTGTGTATTTAAAATAGTTGACTGTTCTGAAACAGTAACACAATAAAATGTATAAATAAATACCTTGAATTCTTTTTGGCTGAGTCTTCACACTGCTGGAGAAGCTGCTGCAACAAAGAACTCCTTCCTTCAGCTTCTTTGATCTTCAAAGAGCCTGGACTAGCTCTGATACCATGTTGGAATATTTGAAAATTCCAGAACAACAATGGAGAGAGTAATACTCTCCTCTACTAACATAGAGAAATAAAAATTTCACTCATAGGAGACAAATTTTTCACACTCAAAACAAACTTCCATTCCTTCAAAAAAAACTATTACAAAGCTTCCTCACTAAGAGGGATTACAAAAATATGACTGCTACAAACGCAGTGCCCAAAAACAACTCTCTGTCTCACTGTAACAACGCACTTCTGTGCAAAAACTAACACACTGTCTCTATATGAGAAAACGCACTACTGTGCATAAATAAACTACATTATATTACATATTGCCTCACGGGCTTTCTACTTTTTATATGTCGCACATATCAGATAAAACATTACAAACTATACTCTTTGAAATAAATTTAAAACTATTCTAAATGGCTCTCGGGCCCACCTTACAAATGTGCTTTGAATGCGCGATTTAAATCAAACCTATAATGCATCGAGTCCGGGCTTTTCAAAACAAAATTGGTTCAAATGAAAACTCTGATCTCCGATTGAGGATCGAACGCGATAAGCCAATTCTTAACTGCTACTTAAAATGTGGATCGGGTCCGCCACTTCACACTTTCCATCAGGCCATAAACAAAACATTTCTGATGCCGATTAATAACACGGACACGATGACACCATTTAACTCTGCCATATAAAGTATGTCGGGTCTGGACTTCAAAACATTGCAAACGAACAACCGAAAAGCTCCGATTGTCGATTGGGATCGGACCCGAAATCAAAACATAAACTCTGCTGCATAGGAGGGATTGGGTCCGCCATTCTCATATGTTAATCAGGCCAATATTGCAAAGGTCTCCGATGCGATATTGCGATCGGGCCTAAAAAAAAAGGGTTGCGACTGTTGATTGAACTACCGCGTGGTCTGTGGGACCACCCGCGGACCTCGGCGTACAGTGGAGGGCGATTACATTATAGCATGCGATTTAACTCATCGCATCGGCCCATAACAAAAGGGTTGCGTATCATATGTGATCGTTCCGCTTGTAGAACTCGCCACATCAACAAGACACTTGTGATGTGGGGACCACAAGGCTTAATAAAAATAAAACGTCCGCGTACACAAAAATATCTCTGTGACTGTGTTAAAAATAAAAGTACTATGTTTTTGCCCAAAACAGAAATTGTCTCTGAACAAAATAAAATGACTGTCTTTCAAATAAAAAAATTGTGCCGATTCACACAAAAAACTAAAACTGACTGTTCAACAATTTTAAAAAGTGGCTGGAGGACATAAAACTGGAAATTGAAAATGGAAAGCGGCTCTGCATAGCCACTATTGAAAGTAACATTTCAACAAGTCTATAATAGATATCCTGAAAATTTAATTTAAAATATTGCACAAAACAATCAAACTAAGCGCAATATATCTAAAGCGAAACCCTAATAGGGAGTCAAAATATTAATTTGTACCATGCATAGCCAACAGAAAACTTCACTTTAAAAATATACAAGGAAACCATCAAACTGCGCAAAATATATCTAAAATGAAATTTGAAAGGGTGCCAAAATATTCAATTAAAAACATTAGACCGAGTCAATTTAACAATAAAACATAAAATGTCCAATTTGAACAACGTATAGATTACAGGGAAACTTCACTTCAAAAATATGGCAGAATACCATGGAACTAAGCACAATATATCTCAATTGAAACTCTAAAACGCAGTCAAAAGATCGAATAAGAAAAAATTTAGGGGCGAACCTTGTCTACAGTTGTGCTTGGCACCTGGTTTTGTGAAAGTAACGTCCCATAAATGAGCCTCGTACCTACCAGTCCATCTATGCCTGCAACCATACCATTAAAAAAACATGAAAAATCAACTTCACTGACGTAGAAAGTAAATGAAACAAAACAAAAAACGAAGGGCCTGAAATAAATTACGTACTTTGTCACCCCACGAAACACAAAATTGGTTTGAGCCAACACTCCCTGAACAACATTTAAAGCTCCTGAAAATTCCACAGGTTCTGAAAATTCAGCAAATTCAGCAGTTCACTTTCTGATGTTTACAGAGTTCATTTCCATTTGAAGAGATAATGGCACTGCATAGCTTGTGGATGCTCCTTCAGACTCCATTTTAGGGTTTTATTCCTCCAAACAGCGCTGCAACGAAGCACTAGCCCTACAAATGAAAACTCTTCTTTGGTATGAAGAATTTCCCAATTAGAGAGAGATAGCCACAGAAATATTTGACGAGCAAATACAAATGATACTTGGCGTATATTTTATATAGCAAAGAAACTCCACGGGGGTTGATGAAGGTCTGTGGCTGGAGTTGTGAACCCAATCGAAATTGCAAACGTCATCCGCAGCAGGGTCCACATGTCACACTTCATAAGTTTCATGTTAATATGACTTGCGGTTAATGTTTTAATGTTGCAATGTTATTTGTTTTAAATATGGGTTATATATTTTATATAATAATGTTATGCCCAACACAGTGTAAAAATATATATATATTGTTCTTATTTACATAGAAAAAATATATATGCACAGCAGTGCGAGAGTGCTGTAACTTTTATTTGTTAAATACACAGAACAGTGAATTTTTAATTACACAGCACAGCAGTGCGGGAAGAAAAAGATCAGCAGTGCCAGCAAGCTAATTTGCCATCAATGCATTTTAGAGCGGTGCTGACAGAAGTTAATGAGACCATTAATGTTTTTCAAGCGGTGAAATTTAGTGGTTGAGTCATTTTAATGACACAGATATTTTGTTTGTAATATGCAGAAACAGAGTCATTTTTGTATGGTAATGTTTTTATATACACAACAGCGTATTTTTAAAAACAGAGACAGAGAGCTGTATTTTTTTATTACACACAGCAGAGTGTTTTAGAAAAAATACAGAGCATACACAGCAGTGTTTATTTTATTAAGACAGAGTGTGTTTTTACACAGATAGTGAGTTGATATTATGCACTGTGTTTTTTGAAGCAGTCATAATTTTGTAAGCCCTCTTTTGAGGAAGAATCTGTAACAGTTTTTTTTATGAAATAGAATTTTTTTTCTGAGTTGAAACTCTGTCACTGTGAATGAAAATTCTGAATATTTCTCCGTGTTAAGGAAGGCAGTTTTATTATTTTGGAATTCTGAAAATTCCAACATGGTATCAGAGCTAGTCCAGGCTATTTGAAGGTCAAATAAGCTGAAGGAAAGGAGTTCTTTGTTGTAGCAACTTCTCCAGCAGAGTGAAGACTCAGACAAAAAGAATCGAAAGGTATTTCTCTATATAGTTTTTGTGTTACTGTTGCAGAATAGTGAGCTATTTTAAATACACAGTTCAGTGTTTTTTAAATCATAGTTAAGAGTGCAGAATGGCTGGAGCCAGCACTGGAATGGGTATGGGAAATATCCATCTCCCACAATTTAATGGGAAAAATTATGACTATTGGTCAATAACTATGAAGGCTTTATTTACCTCACAAGACTTATGGGAATTTTTTGAGGATGGCTTTGAAGAGCCAGCAGATGAACTTGAGTTTAATATGTTAACTCAGGCAGAAAGAGAGATTCTGAAGAGCAATAAGAGGAAAGATGCCAAGGCTCTTTTCTTATTATATCAAGCAGTGCATGAGAGTGTGTTTCCGAGGATAGCAGTAGCCAAGAAATCCAGTGAAGCATGGGAAACTCTCAAGACAGCTTATCAAGGCATGGAAAGAGTGAAGACAACAAAACTTCAGTTGCTGAGGAGAGACTTTGAGACTCTATGTATGAAAGAGTCAGATAACATTGACTCATTCTTCACTCATATGATTGGAATGGTCACACAAATAAGATCTCATGGAGAGACTCTTGAAGACAAGAGGATTGTTGAAAAACTCTTGAGAAGTTTACCCTCAAGATTTGATGTGATTGTCACCACCATAGAAGAGACTAGGGATCTCACAAAGCTTTCAGTGGATGAACTACATGCATCACTAATGACCCATGAACAGAGATTGGGTAGGAGTGAAAACTCATCTCTTGAACATGCTTTTAAGACCCAGATTTCTTTCGGAAGAGGAAGAGGGAAAGGCAGAGGAAACAAGAGAGGAAGAGGCAGAAGCCAAAACATAGGTGGAAGAGATAGTCCAGCAAATGCTCAAGGAATGGGCAGCAATCCAAATCAGCATCAAGGCCAAGGCAGTAGCCAGCAGAACGGTCAGTAGAATGCACAAGGACAAAGGTATGATAAGTCCAATGTCCAATGTTACCATTGTAAAAAATATGGCCATTATGCTAATGAATGTAGAAAGAAGCAGCAAGATATGGCAAGTAGAACTAGTGCAAATTTCACTAAGGAAAATAGCAGCCAAAGTAATTTGTTTTTAGCTTGTAATATGGCTGAAGAAAAGAGTGAGGATTTATGGTTTCTAGACTCTGGTTGCAGTAACCATATGACAGGAAACTTAGCAATGTTTTCTATGTTAGATGAGAGTGTGCAGTCACAAGTCACACTAGGAACTGATAGCAAAGTTTTTGTTATGGGAAAAGGAGATGTAAATGTTTTAACAAGATTAGGTGCAAAGAAAACCATAGCAGATGTGTATTATGTTCCAGGAATGAAGTGTAACCTCTTAAGTGTTGGACAGCTTGTCCATAAGGGGTATAATGTTTTCTTTGATAATGATGTTTGTACCATCATGGATAAACCACCCAGCAAACAGTGTATTGCTGAAGTGAAGATGACAAGGAACAGGATGTTCCCTCTCAGGATGAGAGCAGACTTGAAGAATGGTGAAGAGAAAGTAGCAGTTGCACAGGAGACATTCCAAAGCGAACCAAAGGATGATAATTGGTTATGGCACTTGAGATTTGGACATCTCAACTTTGGAGGTCTTAATCTGTTGAACAGAAAAGGAATGGTAAGTGGTTTACCATTGATAGAGAAACTGGACAGCCTTTGTGAAGGTTGTATCTTGGGGAAACAACACAGAGAAAGTTTTCCTTCCGGGAAAATCATAAGGGCAAAAGCACCCTTAGAGATTGTCCACTCAGATGTGTGTGGACCGATGCAAACTCCATCGCTTGCAAGCAACCACTATGTGTTAACATTCATAGATGATTTTACAAGAAAAACTTGGGTTTACTTTTTGAAAAACAAAAGTGAAGTGTTTGAAAAATTTTGCAATTTCAAAGCACTTGTTGAGAACCAGAGTGGGCTGCATATCAAATTCTTAAGGACTGATAGAGGAGGTGAGTATATCTTTAAAGATTTTCTACGTTCTTGTAGAGAAAATAGTATTCATAAACAGTTTACAACTAGATATACTCCGCAGCAAAATGGAGTAGCTGAAAGGAAGAACCGAACCATAATGGACATGGCGAGATGTATGTTAAAGGCAAAGCATTTGCCTAATGATTATTGGGTAGAAGCTGTACATTGTGTAGCGTACATTTTGAATAGGTGCCCTACAAAAGCAGTTATGAACAAAGTGCCGAAAGAGGCATGGAGTGGCACAAAGCAAGGTGTCACACACATGAAGGTTTTCGGATGTGTGGCTTATGCACACATTCCGGATCAGCTAAGGAAGAAGTTGGACAGCAAGGGGGAGAAATATATTTTCATTGGATACAGTGAGGAATCCAAGGCTTACAGGTTATATAACCCATCCACCAAGAAGTTCATTGTGAGCAGGGCTGTTCAATTCATTGAAGAGGAAGCTTGGGATGGAAGCATAGAGAAGACAGTGAATGTTAAACATTGTTTATCTCATGATGAGAATGATGATGAATTGGCTGAAATACATCCCCAAACAGCAACACCAACAAGAGAGCAGCAAAGCACACCCTTGAGGAGAAATGAAAGTGCTTCTCCAAGCACACCACAAGGAGGAAATTCAAGTGCTTCTTCAAGCATTTGTACACCTACTGAAAAAGGTAAGAAGTTCAGAAGTTTGAAAGAAATTTATGAAAAAGATATAGCTAATGAAGGTATCAATTCTTTGTTTGCTTTATATTGTCATGTTGATGGTCCTATTCATTTCGAAGAAGCTATCAAGGATAGGAAATGGATAGAAGCTATGGATGAGGAAATTAATGCCATAGAAAGAAACAAGACTTGGGATTTGGTTGAACTCCCAAAAGGTAAAGATGTCATTGGTGTTAAATGGGTCTACAAGACCAAGAGTAATGTTGAAGGCAAAATAAAGAGACACAAGGCAAGGCTTGCTGTCAAAGGATATAAGCAGAAGCATGGGATAGATTATGAGGAAACTTTCGCACCGGTTGCCAGAATGGAAACCGTGAGAGCAGTGCTGTCCATAGCAGCACAAAACAAGTGGAAAGTTTACCAAATGGACATGAAGTCAGAATTTCTGAATGGAGTGCTAATGGAAGAGGTTTACATTGAACAACCTCTCAGCTATGAAAAGAAAGGCCAAGAAAACAAAGTATGCAAGTTGAAGAAGGCTCTTTATGCGCTGAAGCAAGCACCAAGAGCGTGGTACAGTAGGATAGATTCATATCTACTGGAAAATGGATTTGAAAAATGTGAGGGAGAACCCACCCTCTACATCAAATAAAAAGATGGTAAAATCTTGATTGTAGTCTTGTATGTTGATGATGTTATTTTTACAGTTAATGATGATTGCCTTATTGAAAATTTTAAAACAGTCATGAAAGAAGAATTTGAAATGACTGATATGGGTTTTTTGAGATACTTCTTGGGAATAGAAGTAGAACAAGATAAAAATGGGATTTTTATCTCACAGGAAAAGTATGTTAATGAGGTACTTGAAAGATTTAACATGCAGGAAAGCAAAGCAGCGATCACTCCCACAGTGATGGGATTAAAACTCAGCAGAAAGGACAGCAACAAGGATTTTGATCCAAGTTTATACAAGAGCATAGTTGGCAGCCTTATGTATTTGACTGCAACTAGGCTGGACATAATGCATGCTGTTAGTGTGATTTCCAGATTCATGGAAAAACCAAAGGATGCACATTGGAAAGCAGCAAAAAGAATTTTGAGGTATGTTAAAGGTACTAAAAGGTTTGGTATTTTTTATACTACTTCAGAATGTTCAGATTTAGTTGGATACACGGACAATGATTGGGCTGGAAGTGTAGATGATCGAAAGAGCACTTCCAGTTATGTTTTTCATATGGGTTCAGGAGCAATTTCATGGGCTTCTAAGAAACAACCCATTGTAGCATTGTCTACAGCAGAGGCGGAATATGTGGCAGCTACAACAGCAGTGTGTCAAGAAGTTTGGATGAGGAAAATGTTGATAATTTTATGTCACGAACAGGTAAAAGGGACAATGATCTTTTGTGACAATAGCTCAACTATTGCATTGTCAAAAAATTATGTTTTTCATAAGAGGACTAAACACATTGACACCAAGTTTCACTTCATACGTGAATTGGTTACCAATGGAGAAATCGTTTTGCAGCATTGTAGAACAGAGGATTAGTTTGCAGATATCCTCCCAAAGCCACTTGCGCAGAAAAGCTTTGAATATTTCAGGAAATGCTTGGGTATGCAGGAAAACCCAGCAGTTGAAATTAAGGGGGAGTGTTGGAATTAATTTCCAACTGCCGCATAACCAGACAGCGAAAAGGACAGTGCAAGCAGAGCCAAGTCCGAGGGGGTCCAACAGGTCGGGCAGGCAGATGGGTGAACCCCATCGGAACAGATGATGTCAATTCAGCTGGGGGCCCACACCATGCAGTGACAAAGAAACTCCGCTGGGGTTGATGAAGGTTTGTGGCTGAAGTTGTGAACCCAATCGAAATTGTAGACGTCATCCGCAGCGGGGTCCACATGTCACACTTCATAAGTTTCATGTTAATATGACTTCCGGTTAATGTTTTAATGTTGCAATGTTATTTGTTTTAAATATGGGTTATATATTTTATATAATAATGTTATGCCCAGCACATTGTAAAAAGATATATATATTGTTCTTATTTACATAGAACAAATATATATGCACAGCAGTGCGAGAGTGCTGTAACTTTTATTTGTTAAATACACAGAACAGTGAATTTTTAATTACACAGCACAGCAGTGCGGGAAGAAAAAGATCAGCAGTGCCAGCAGGCTAATTTGCCATCAATGCATTTTAGAGTGGTGCTGACAGAAGTTAATGAGACCATTAATGTTTTTCAAGCGGTGAAATTTAGTGGTTGGGTCATTTTAATGAAACAGATATTTTGTTTGTAATATGCAGAAACAGAGTCATTTTTGTATGGTAATGTTTTTATATACACAGCAGCGTATTTTTAAAAACAGAGATAGAGAGCTGTATTTTTTTATTACACACAGCAGAGTGTTTTAGAAAAAATACAGAGCATACACAACAGTGTTTATTTTAGTAAGACAGAGTGTGTTTTTACACAGATAGTGAGTTGATATTATGCACTGTGTTTTTTGAAGCAGTCATAATTTTGTAAGCCCTCTTTTGAGGAAGAATCTGTAACAATTTTTTTATGAAATAGAATTTTTTTTCTGAGTTGAAACTTTGTCACTGTGAATGCAAATTCTGAATATTTCTCTGTGTTAAGGAAGGCAGTTTTATTATTTTGGAATTCTGAAAATTCCAACATAGCCAAGTGCATTATGTGAGAGGGAAATAACCATTTGGAAGATGCTTCCATTTTACGGTAATGAAGCGGCGTAGCGTTCCGATTTCTTCAACTCCGTTACTTTTCCGAACTTTTGGGGACTTTGCCCCGCGCTCCCATTAATTAAGTGCAAGCTGTCATTTAGTTGGTTAATATCCATCTTTTGTATGTCCATATTATACATTTTTTAAACATTTATGACGTCAGTTAAAAAACCTATACGTTACAAATAATTTTTAATTAAAAGTAAAAGTATACTAATTAACAAACCTATGCGCGCTAAATAATTTTGAATTTCAATCTAAATTTGAGGGACCATTTGAGTTTAAATTGAAATTATTCTAAGGACCTCCACTATTTTGAGTGACAATCTATCCCCTTTGATTCACTTGAACTCTATCTCATTGATTCAAGTGCCAGGTGACATAATTTATATAACTAATTATTTAATAATTATAGTAATAATTTTTTTTTTTTTTTTGATAAAAATAATGAAATAAAACCACTCATATTTTTATTAGTTTATGTTTGAATAGATATATCATTGTAATTGGTATTTTAGTCTATGTTTGAATTATTTTATGTTTGAATAGATATATCATTGTAATTGGTATCTAAGTCTATGTTTGAATTGGGATTTTGTTTTTTTGAAGGAGCATTAAAAAAAATCATTTTTTTTCAAATAATTGATTTATATGTATATTATAAAACTTTTTTAATTTTTTAATTTAAGTTTTAAAAATTTATGTGTTGATGATATATTTGGTTTTGACGTCATTTTCAACTATAAATTTTGTTATATTTTTTCATGTTATGTTTATCACATTTTAATTTGTTACAATTGGTTTATCCTTAAGTGTCATGGTTTTTCAATATTGTGAAAGTAGTAACATCACAAATCTTTTAAGTGGTGTCACTTCTTAAACTTTACTTAATGATAAGAATTGATTTTGTTTTTTGAAGGTGCATTAAAAAAATCATTTTTTTTTCAAATAATTGATTTATATGTTTATAATTTTTATAATAAATTTTTTATTTTTTAATTTAAGTTTTAATAAATTTATGTGTTGATGATATATTTGGTTTTGAGGTCATTTTTAATTATAAATTTTGTCATATTTTTTCATGTTATGTGTATCACATTTTAAGTTGTTACAATTGGTTTATCCGTAAGCGCCATGGTTTTTCAATATTGCGAAAGTAGTAACATCACAAATATTTTAAGTGGTGTCACTTCTTAAACTTTACCTAATGATAAGAATCCTAACCCTTAAGACACAACCCAAGAGGGAAATAATATGAAAATCGCAGCTATCATATAAGCACTTTACCCTCTTCAGTTTAGATTGACTCTCAACCAACTCAAAGCAAGTATCCCTCGTTGAAATGCTAAAGTTAACTAATGCAACACACGATGGGTCTAATAATAGGCCTGATAAAATGACACTTTTGGTATTACTTAGGATATAAAAGATGTGATGAATGGAAATAGATATTGGTCTCAAATCCATCAAAGGTAATGGATTCAATGTAAATTAAAAGGGGCTCATAGGATCATGAAGAAATTTCCTCTTCAAAATTGGTATATTTCATCAAAGGATTAGGAATAAGATATTGGAACCTAAGGGTAATAATAATCTCTTATTTAGTGAAGATTAATAATGTAGACTGAGGACCTATAAGTAGTGGACCATAAGGGAGAAACTTTCACCAACATGATCAATAATAGATTCATAATCATACCTTATGCCCATATCAACATTATTAAAATGCTCAAACAAATAAAGGAATCAAATAATTATCAAATTAACAAAGGAAGAAGGAGAAGAGTTTCCCCAAAATGTCTTCCCTCCAGTGGTATAATTTCACTTTGATGGATTGATCTAGTTATCTTTAGAGTACCTGAGCCCTCACATTCAATATTTACGAACCAAATTAAGAACAAGAAGAAATATTCAAGAATTAAAAACAATTTCCACAAGGAAAGAAAAATTATAGATCCATCTCCTTCATGAAAGATATTCGAATTAAGCTTCAATGAGTGGAAACTCAAAAATTAATCCATGAGTAAAAATTAGGAAAGGGTACTCTTTATATAGGCTCCACCTCAACTTCCTTTAAAATAGGAAATAATATCTCCATATGAAATCCTTAGAGTTATCCTCCTTAGGATTAGTGAATTATTTCCTCCAACAAACCATTAAAAATATATATTAAATAATGAGGTGCCCAACCCATATGTGAAATCTTCCACCCCAAATAAACCCAAGAAAGTGGGATGTCTTCATCAAAAATGGAAGAGGATGATACATTAGTGAAACATCTATCCTCAAAAGGCCTCTAAGTGGATAAATCCACCACTAGCTTCGTAATCTATGTAATGAAAACAAACCATACTCCTCTAAGGTGAATATTTATAACTCTAAGGTGAAATATATTAATAAATTAGCAGTAGAAGCACTCAAGTGTGGATGAATCCCATAAAATTAAATCTATTGGTCATATGTGAGGTATCTAATGTTTAACTTCATTCTTAATTCATGTCAACCCCCTTCCCATGTAAAAAAGGCCTAATAATATATACATAATCCAAATAAAAGTTGTAGTAGCTAAGTAACAAATCCCCCAATGTATATGTACCATCCAATTATGTATCAAATTCTACAGAATTCCATGGCATGAGAGGTCTAGTGCATTAAGGATATCACCCAACTACTTAGGGTACTCTGATGAGTATGTCAAGAGTTGTGAGCTAGCTTGAGAGTTGTGAATATGTAAAATATCATACAAAGAAGCCAATGTAATCCTCAATTATCCCAAAATGTTATGGCACTCCATCAAGGTCTATATACATAATCATGAATATTAATCTATCAAGCAATGGAGAGTAGAGCACTATATGATTAACTGTGATGCAATGACAAGAAATCAATACCTCATCAAAACCTTGAGAATATCATAATCCATTACATAAATGATTCATTTAACCAAGTGAGTACCCTAGTCATCCAATTTTCTTTTTTATTAAAATCACAAACATAGTGAATAAATTCTTCTTTATAAGTTTGATGCAAAATGAGGGGTCACAAATACTTCCAACATAAAATCATGTGATGACCTAAGGAGCACATAAGAACCTCAAAATACCAACATATACCTATTACAAATGATAGCTATCATGAAAAAAAAATATGTGTTAAGATGGATCCACCTCAATGTCCTTAAACAACATATTTATCAATCCATTAGATCCATAGCTCAAAACTTGTGTTTGCAAGACAAAACATATGCCATTAATTCACATGAAAACATAATATAAAGTATAATTCTAACATGTTAAACTTTTTCATTATATTTTAATGCTCTAAGAATTTATTCTTTCTTCTAATCTACTCTAACATTACAAAATGAGCATGTTATTAGAAATCATAGTTTAGTGAAACTAACCTAACATATAATCAAGACAATGATTTCTTCCCTTAAGTTTATCCATCACTTAAAACAAGAATACATCTAAAGGGAAGTAAATACATGTTGGAATCTACATGAAATTATGGCTACAGTGTAACAAAAAGGTATGTGCATGATCAAAATCATTCCAAAAATTCCATTCACCACTGCAAGCCTCCTCTACCAAACCTTAGATATGGCTGGTACTCACATAATTACTGTAATGAACCACATCATAAAATACAATATTTTCTTGTACAAGAAATTCACTACTTCTCCTAACATCAATAAGTGAGAGATAAGACAAATTATAGCTTTAGAAAAAATATTAATCTTTTATATAGATTTTGTAATGCTCTTTCTAATGGTTATATTTTTCTAGAAAACAACTTATAAAGAAATGTTTGCTACATCAAAAAATATTTTACATAAAAATTAAAACTTCCATCTAGAGATGCTGGAAAAATAGAAGAGCAATATGGAAGGAAAGGTATATGAAATTTTATACATTTAAAACTATACTATACTATATAATTTTCAGTCACTAAACTACATCACCTACCTTAAAAAATGTACACAATTTCACCAAGGCATGAAGAAAAAGATCGTTGTAAAATTTATACATTTTTAACATCACACATCTACTCCTTCTATTGAAAAAATGGTTCACAACTCATATTACATGGCTAAAAGTACCACAACAAATTTTCCTTAGGGACGAGAATACATGTATGGAAAAAAATATGCATCACAAAAAGGGATTTTCTTCTAGAAATAATATGTAAATTTTTTAAATTCTCCTTCTTAATGTTATATTTCCCGTAGGATTCAAAATCTACAATTTTCACATGAAGACATCATTGTGTTCATCATAAATAGGATCTCCCTAATGTTCCCATGAATCCCACTTCATATAATGATAAAAATACTAAAAGGTAACATGCATAAATTTATGCCTTAGGGTACTATTCTCTTCATCAAATGTGGGATAGATGAATTTTCCACTTGACCATTATTTATGTTATTTCTTCAATATTATCCCTTTCAATATCGTAAAAATAAAGATAATAAAATTCAAAAATTTGAGAGGGGTCAAATCTTACCAAACCTGTAACTCATTGGGAGTAGAAATAAATGCATGAGACTATCACCTTCAACTTAGATATAAAGGTCCTAAATGGGATAACAATTGATTCTTCAATAATTATTTCTTCATGTTTTTGCTATTAAATGTAAATGTTATAAGATTCTTAATCATTTTTTTTGCAAGTGGAAGTGCACCAATATCTTCCATGTATCCATCAACCTCAAGAGTGAGATTAGGGAGCTTCTTCAACAATATTTTTTCTTTACTTCACACCATAAATTTTCTTGGTCCTTCCAATAATTGAAATACATTTATAATGATAATTAAGGCTCAATTTCCTACAAAATGCCTAAAAAAAAATTGTAAAAGATTATATTTCTCCTTTACCAAGATGTTCAAACTATCCCTTTATGTTAATTTTGAGAGTACATGAAAACAATCTCATCAAAATGTCTTCATGAATAATAACAAAACATAAAATTAATTCCATGAAGGATCAGATGTTTAATATGATCAAATCATCATGTCCACCACAATTTGGCATTCACCACCCATATACACTTGGCTTCTCAAGAGTGAGGAATAAGATATTTGTGAAATTAGCAATGGCAAAAAAACTAGTCAACCATGAGGGTAATTTTATCTTATTTTTAATTCTAGATATACAATGTAAGTAAAAAATGTGATGAATAATGATCATGCCCAATACCAATGTCAAGAGTGTAGTCCCAAAGATGAAATTCTTCAGAATATTTTCAAGTTTGATTGATGTGATCACTTATACGCCCAATAATGTTTTTAAAACATGTAAGGTGTAAGGAATTTGTCCCTTTAGGGATTGTCCATGTGAGAAGTTATCTCCAATAAATCATAGTCACAAAAATTTCATGAAGCATCGTTTTAAAAATTGATGGGAAAGAGACTTTTCGAAAAAAAATTGCCAAAACTTTACCTCTCAAATTTTACTTAATGATAAAATATATAATTCATTAGAAATAATGCAAAAGGAAACTACTTGAATAGTCACCACTATCACATAAGCAACATACCCTCTCTACTTTAGATTGGCTTGTTAGAACATTGCGACATATGAGTAAACATATTAATGATATTAAATATAAAAATCATACTAGACTCTCCTCCTATCCATATAACGACAAAATTTAATGACATTAGGAAAGAGAGATGAAAAATAAGAGTACACTAGATATACATGGTAAAACACCAATATATGCAAAAATCCCTTGAAAGGTATAGCTTTTGTTATTCGGATCACCTCCACAAATGCATTACCCTTTACAATCGTAATATGTTTTCCTTAGTTTGTATATGATCCATAGGTCTGTCTTACCTCTATTATATGCCAAGACATATGGAAGAAATACACGTCAATGATACTTATGGGATAAATTTAATTTCACCTCTTTATATAATACATGATAAGAAGAGCATTTTAATGCATGACGAATGTTAAATAAATATTTCACATAAGATCAAAACTTATCCTAACCTAATATTATACATTATTACCTTCCAAAGTGACATATTCCAACACTCCCTTTTGATGATGACTAGAGAGAAGGAGGCTTATGGAGGAAGATGGCATTACATAAACACTCCCCTTTCATGAAACTTCTCCACATTCCATAAAATTCACCTTTGTCATGGATTTAGTGAATATTTATGTTGCTTTTTTCTCCATGGGACAATACTCCAATGAAATAAAAACATTCACAACAATATTTTGAATGCAGTGAGTATCTAGATAAATGTCTTCAGTTTTGGAGTGATACATTGGATTATATGCAAGTTGAATTTAAATTTTATTTTCACATATTAACTATATAAATTATTTATGAACTAGTTTGATCTCAATAAAAAAAAACTATAAATAACTTTCTTATTTATCGACTTCCTTAGCTACCATGTACTTTGCTTGGTAAGGAGAGATAAACAATTTTCAAATTATTACTAAACAATAAAATTGGACATGAAATAAGATGGAATGTGTACCATACAATAGGTTTTCTATATGTATCGTCACCTATTGATATATAATATGTATGACTAAGAAGATAGAGTGTACCCCTACTCAAATATAAAACATCATAATTCAAAATCCCCTATAATTATATGAAAATTCTCTTTGTCATCTATGAATGGATTTCATGAGGATTGTGCGTAAAACTTGAGATCATACTAAAATAAAAGGATATATTTGGCCTTATGTGTGTCAATTATATCAAACTTCCCACAAGTTGACAGTAAAGTGTAGCATCAATAAGAGTAGTATTATCAATAGCTATGTTTACACTAAAGAAAATGACATTGGTGAAGGCTTATAATAACTCATATTGAGTTAAAGAAATAAATATGTCACATAACTATGTAGTGAAATAAATATAGCATCAAAGATATGCCAAATTTGAAGACCAAGAAAATAGTGCAAAATGCTTAAATCTATCATTTCAAATTGAATCTAAAGATTATTTTATAATTCTTGAATAGATAAAGGATAATTTCCAGTGATTCTTAGATCATCCACATATAATACAATTATGAGGAGTTCATCAAAAAATTGATTTACCCACATATTTGGATAATATTTTCCAACTACCAACTCGCCTAAAATACCTTGACGTGCAACCACACACTAAATTCCTCTATCACTTAACTCGACTTGAACCAATGCTCAGTTAATTGAACCTCTAAATATAGAAAACTCTTCATGTAATTACGACCGCTAAACTAAGACATGACCCATCACAACTCAAACATGCATGTTGGGCTATGTATCAATTAGATTTACAACACCCAAGTTTCTTTTGTGAAACTCAAACACATATTTTACTAAAGGTTTTGTAAATATATCAACCAACTGATCACTAGATTTTTAAGGCTTCAAGTGAACTTCTCCACTTCTCACAAGTTCTCTAATAAAATGATATCTAGTATCAATATGCTTACTCTTCTAATGAAACACACTATTATTGGATAGGGCACTCGATGAGGTGTTTTCACAATATATATTTTTTTGATCCTTGTTGTTTATGTTTGAGTCCATCCAATACTCTTCTTAACCACACTGATTGACATGTAGTTGATTTTCTTGCTACATATTCCTCTTATGTTGATGATAGTGTCACAATAGGTTTATTCTTAGATGCACATGCTATCACACCTAAACCAAGATGGAACACATAACCAGAATTGCACTTCCTATCATCGAAACTTCTCGCAAAATCACTATATGTATATCCAATCAAATTATTCTCTTATGTACTTTCATACATTATGCCACAATCTCTAGTTCCTACTATGTATCTCAAAATTATGTTTCCTGCTCTCCAATGTATGTCTTTAGGAGTCTCCATAAATATGGAAATCAAGCTCACTCCTTGCATAATATTTGGTCTTGTGGTTGTGATATACATGAGGTTGTCAATCAATATTTTGAATAGATTTGGATTTACATATGAACCTTCATGATCCTTACTTAACTTTGTACCTGTTGCAACTGGTCTAGCCATCCTCAATATTTTCAGAACATCTCTAGCATATTTATTTTGGAAAATAAAAATTCATTTTTCAAATTTCTCAACTTATATACCAAGAAAATATTTCATGAGACCAAGATATGTCATCTCAAATTATTTCATTACGGCTTCTTTAAATTCATCTAACTCAATATCACCTGTAAAAATCACGTCATCAACATAAAAAAAAAATAATTATAATTTGTACATGCTCATTTACCTAAGTGTGCAAGGTAGGCTCAATGTTTCTTTTGCAAAATCCATTCTTAATCAAGTAGTTTTAGATTCTATTATACCAAGCTCTAGGCGCTTGCTTTAGTCCTTAGAGTGATTACTTTAACCTGTAAAAATTTTCTTGTTTACCTTCAATTTCATAACCTGGAAGTTGGTGCACATAAATTTCTTCTTCTATAATTACATTCAAGAAGGTTGATTTCACATCCATCTAATATAATTTCTACTTTTTTTGACTTGTGGTGGCTAGAAATGCTCTTACAGTATCTAACGATTTTGATGGTAAGGAGAATCGTGTTAGTGATCTAAGGCTTTGAAGTTGTAAGGAACTTACGTGTTGTGAATCTGAGGTAAGTATACCACTCTTAACATGAGTCTTTACTGGGCCCTCCAGCGTTATAACACCCTGACTACCACTGCAAGGTGTGTTGTTTCTCAAACAAGAGAAAAAAAATGATTTCTCTCTTCTCTCATAGATTACTACTGATCCACTCCCCCTCGCTCTTTGTAACCTCAATCTGATACCAATTTGTTGGGAAGGAAGAGGAGTAATGATCGGATGCTCAATATTTTAACTCAAAATTTAAGTGATTATAATTGAATGAAACTAGAATGATAGCGATCGGCTCATCGCCAGGAGTCCAATGCAACTCGTTTCGTTCAAAACTGAGTTCGGATGAAGGAGTTATGGTCTACTTATCGTCATTGAGAACAAGCAAATTTTTATTAAAAAATTGTAGAACATGTACACTCTAATGAGATGGAAATGTAGTCATCATTCAAGGAATATTATTCAGTTTTAGTCTAATGGAACTGTGACAACTGTCACTACGGGATTCACCAGTTTGCATTGTGAAGGTAAAATTTGTTCAATGACCTCTTAAGGTTGAATTTGGGTTAATTATATTATGTGCCAGAAATTTCTATTTTTTTAATTAATTAAAGTATATATATATATATATATATATATATATATATATATAATTTCATTTTAAATCTTAATTAATTTTAAAAACATTTCAAATTCCACATATTATATATAATACAAACCCAAATAAAATCAACGTAATATTCCGAAGGAAATTTATTATTATGGTTCAAATAATATTATTGAGGAGGCGTATGTTTGAAGGTTTGAAAGGAGAAATATTCAAAGTCAGAATAATTCGTAGTAAAAAACAAGTAACACGGTTGAGGTTCGGGTTTGAACTTGTGACCTCCCCCCCCCCCCCCAAGAACTAAGTGCCTCCACCGTGGGGACATGGCCCATTCCATTGAACAAATATACTCCTACCTTCTATTTAAATCCGCCTTATGCTCCAGTGGCGAGAACAGAGGGGCCAACCCCCCACTATATGTCCACACCCTATAACCGTGTAGAGGGCTTAAGTGCTAAACACGCTTAGCATAAACATGAAGTTAAATTGATCTTATCATTTAATTAATGACATAATCAAGTTGGCAACAGATTTGGTAGAGCACCATTTTCAGGGAACAACTCCAGTTTTAGTCACGTTAGCTTGACAGTTTCCAGATTTGGAGGAAAAATTGCAGGAGAATTTGTTTTCGGCATATTTGAGGCAATGTTTGACCAATTTTGGCTCAGGAAGAGTCATTCTTGGTACATATTTATGTTATGGAGCCATTGGATTAGGTTTGAGAGGCATAGGAGCTCATCTACACAAGTTTTTGTTAACTTGAATATTTTTGAAGTTGAGGGCCACGAGGAGGGATGGCCATGCCTAGAGCATCTAGTAACCAAATTGAGTAAAAAATAGTAATTTTTGATATATTTCGACATTTTAAAATCATTGGAATAGGTTCCAAGAGAATTTTATGCATGTAAACAACATTTTGATCACATTTGAGCTAATACAAAGGCCCAACCAATGGAGTTTGACCAAGGAGATGTAGCCCAGGAAGGGTGAAATCCTTCATCAAAAATCAGTTTTAATGGATCATTTTGTGATGGTTTGTTACTATTTATGTTTTTGTTGTTCAACCATTTAAATTCGTGGTTTATGCTTTCAAAAACACTCATAAAATTCATTTTTAATTACCTCTTTATTACACATAACAAACAAGGGAACATGTACATCAAGCATAAGATCAGTGAATAAGTTTTATATCTGAAAATGAAATTTTCACAGCAATCACTAACATTAAAATTCAAATCAAGTTGGTATCAAAGCACAAGGTTGCTAAAGGTTATTTGCTGGATAACTTCTTGAAGTTTTGTGCAAGTTTAATGGTTGCAATTTTGTGATATTGACAAGGTTAAATTTGCAGAAAGGTGAAGGGAAGTTGTTGGTTGCAAGTCCTAATATTACGACCCAAAGAAGGAGAGATGAAAGAGCATCATCCTCACCCAAAATTCCACTCAAAGCTACACTTGAAGAACCTTGAGTTTTTCTTCAAGAAGCTAAGATTTAAGAGGTGCAAGTTGTACAAGAAGCTGAGGTTATTGAAGAGGTATAAGTATCAGAAGTTGAGCTTGAATGCATAGCCATCATGTGAGGTGTTGGATAGACTTAAGGACATTTAGAAGAGGAATATTTCAAGAGAGGCTTCAAAGACATAAAGAGGATGGCTAAAGTTATGTTTGATGTATATACTGTTGGGATGGCAGGAGAAGGTTCTAAGCCTCCATAGGGAGAAGGAACTTCAAATGGTAAGAAGGATGAAGAGAATAGTGAAAAGGGAAGGGGAGGAAAGCCACCTCCATCTCAACCATATTCATCGTCCTCATCATCGTCATCAGCATCATCTTCCACTTCCACCATCAAAACCACTCACACTCACTAAAAATCCACAAAGGGAAAGACTCCATTACTCAAATTGGACATTAAGTTTGATATTCCTATGTACAATGGCGAGGTAAATGCAGAGAGGCTTGCCAATCAGATATGTCAATTGGAGGTGTATTTCCAAATTCATAACCTTCATGAAGACGATATAAAGATTCATTTGGCTTCATTAAGGCTAGAAGGAGCAGCACTATTTTGGTGGAAAGCAAAGACAAGAGGAAATGTGAATCCATGGTAAGATATCCATTTCTTGGGTTGTGTTTATTTCTTCCATTAAAAGAAATTTTTATCCATTATCCTACATGAAAAAAGCTATTATGAGTCGGAAAAATTTTAAGAAACTCAAGGGTCAAACAGTTCAATAATATACCCAAGAGTTTAGAAAGAGAGCTTTGTTATTAGGGAATAAATTTGGATTCCCAAGACATGCTCTTGAAATATATTGGGGGTTTAGATTCCTATTTGAAACATACTATCCTTATGTTTAACCCAAGAAATTTAGATGAAGTTTTTGTACAAGCTACGCACTTGGAGGAAAGGGGAAAACAAAGAATAGATGAGAAAAGTTAAAGTGAGGGTAAAGGAAAAGGAAATTTTTATGGAAGAGGAAAATGAAATAGCTCTGTAAAAAGAGAGAATGAAAAACCGACATGCAAAAACTATTCAAAGACTGGCCATGATGAAGACCATTGTTGGCAACTTCATCCAAAATTGAAACCAAACAAGACTGAAAGCCAAAGAGAAGTGAAAAATTGTTGCTATAGTTGAACATGACTTAGAGTCATATTCAGGAGATGAGACAAATATTACAGCCATGGGTTTGAAAGGTAAACATATTGCAAGCACTATTTCGTAAAATTGTTCAAATGATATTGATTATGAAGATACAAGAATAGAAATTTTCCATATAAGAGTTGTCTCTAAACATACCAAGATTGATACACTTTTTGATAGTGGGTCACAAGCTAAATTGATTTCCGAAGACTTGGTTAAGAAACTAGGCCTTGAAACTATTAGAAATCCAAGACCATATCCTTTGGGTTGGATATGAAAGAATGAAAACTTGAAAGTTACAAGGAAGTTCTTACTAAAATTTGCCATCAACTCAAAATTTCTTGATGAAGTTGAAATTGATGTGGTGTCGCTTGAGATATCAGATATTGTATTGGGAAGTCCTTATCTGTTTGATAGGAAACCAATATTTCATCGCCATGAGAACAAGTATCACTTATTTAAGGATAGTATTGAGTACATAATTAGAGCACATAAGAAGAATACATGTTTGTATTTTATACATGCAAGTGAAATAAAGAGGATAGTGAATGCAAGTAAAAACTTGACATTATTGATGATCAAACAAAGAGATGTATTGAATCACACTTTTCAAAAATATGCTTATGATTGTAATGAGTTTTTTCAGGACGTTAACCGGTTTCCTTTGAAATAAGATGAAAAAATGTAAACATTTGCAACAGTCAACATTAGTGTTGGGCGGTATTGGAAACAAGATGTCGGTGCAAGAGACTGAAAATGTCAAAGAGAAAGCGACAAAGCAGCTTGGAAAAGAAGGAATTGGTTCCAAAAATGCTAGTTTATGGTTTCCAAAAGGTACATGGAAATGGTGAAGATACTTGGTCAAGATTCGATGCAAGTACAAAGCGATATCAGCTAAAAATCGTCATGGTGACAGTGTGCAAGGTGAGAAAGATTTTAATTTTCATTTGATTGTTGACCAAGGTAGGAACAAGATGGTTTTTGCAAAAATAGATTGGTGTTCTACAAATTTAGAAATATTGTAGCATGATGGTGTCAATGATAGCAAGATAAGGTCACAAGAATCAAGGAAAAACTTGACTTTTTGTGAAAATCTCAAAATGATGAAATTGGGAAAATTTCAATGGATAAAGACTCAAAGGGTGAGGGAACAGTACCCTCATCCACATGATTAGTAATCAGAGAGACTTTGAGGTCCAAAAGACTTCTAGTGGGGAGGAATGATCATAGGCTCAATATTTTAGCTCAAAAATGAAAGAGTTCATAATTGAATGAAACGAGAATGGCAGCGACCGTCCTGCTACAAGGAATCAAATACAACTCCTTTCACTGAAACCTGAGTTTGGATGAAGGAGTTATGGTCTGTTGATCGTCGTTAAGAACAAATAATTTTTTCTTAAAAAATCGTAGAACATGTACATGCTGATGACATGGTGGCGCAATCAACATTTATGGAATTTTCTTCATTTTTACTCTAATGGGACTGTGACAAGTGTCACTCTGGGATTCTCTAGTTTTGTTTGTGAAGGTAAAATTTGTTCAATGACCTCCTAAGGTTGAATTTGGGTTAATGATATTATGTGTTGGAAATTTCTATTTTTTTAATTAATTAAGGTTAAATTTATATATATATATATATATATATATATATATATATATATATATATATATATATATTATTTCATTTAAAATCTTAATTAATTTTAAAAACATTTCAAATTCCACATATTATATATAATACAATCCCAAATAAAATCAACGTAATATTATAAAGGAAATGTATTATTATGGTTCAAATATTATTAATGAGGATGTGTATGTTTAAATGTTCGAATGGAACAATACTCAAAGGTGGAATAAGGCTTAGCCAAAAATAAGTAACAGGGTCGAGGTCCAGGTTTGAACCTGTGACCTCCCACCAAGAATTAAGCACCTCCACCGTTGGGCCATGGACCCATTCCATTGAAAATCTATGTTCCTACCTTCTATTTAAATTTTCCTTATGCTCGAGTGGCAGGAACAAAGCGACCAGTTTGCGGGCCAAGCCCTCACGATACATCCACACCCTATAACCATGCAGAGGGCTTAAGCGCTAAACACGCTTAGCGCTAAACATGAAGTTAAACCAAGCTTATAATTTAATTAATGAAACAGTTCAGTTGGCAATAGAGTTGGCATAGTGCCATTTTTAGTGGATTTAGCTTGACAGTTTCGAGTTTTGGAGGCAAAATTGCAGGAGAATTTGTTTTTTCAATTACTGAGGCAATATTTGACCAATTTTGGCTCAGAAATAGTCATTCTTGGTATATTTTGATGTTATGGAGCCATCGGAATAGGTTTCAGAGGAAGAGGATCTCATATAAATAGGTTTTTATTAACATGAATAATTTTGAAGCGTAGGGCCACCACGAGGGAAGGCCATGCCCAGAGCATCTAGTAACCAAATTGAGTAAAAAATAGTCATTTATGATATATTTCGACATTTTAAACTCATTGGAATAGGTTACAAGAGAATTTGATGCATGTAAACATCATTTTGAACAGAATTGAGCTAATACAAAGGCCCAAGCTATAGACCTGGACCATGGAGATGTAGCCGAGTAGGGGTGGACTCCTCCATAAAAAATTTATAAAAAAAATAAAAAAAAATTAATGGATCAATTTGTAATGGTTTGATTTTATTTATGTTGTTGATTTTGATACATTTAAATTCATGATTTATCCTTTCAAAAACACTCATAAAATTCAGTTTTAATTACCTATTTGATACGGGGTCGAGGTCCGGGTTTGAATCCGTGACCTCCCCCCCAAGAACTAAGCACCTCAACCATTGTGCCATGGGCCCATTCCATTGAAAAAATATGCTCATACCTTATATTTAAATGTTCCTTATTCTCTAGTGGCAGGAATGAAGGGGCCAGCCCCTCACCATATGTCCACACCCTATAACCATCCGGAGGGCTTAAGAGCTAAATTTGCTTAGCGCTAAACATGAAGTTAAATCGAGCTTATAATTTAATTAATGACACATTTAATTTGGCAGCAAAGTTGGCGGAGCACCATTTTCGGCAGACAACTCCAGTTTTAGTGGAGTTAGCTAGACAGTTTCCAGATTTGGAAGAAAAATTGCAGGAGAATTAGTTTTTTCCATAACTGAGGAAATATTCAACCAATTATGGCTCAGGCTAAGTCATTCTTTGTATATTTTTATGTTATGGAGCCATTGTAATAGGTTGCATAGGCAAAGGAACTCGTCTACATAGCTTTTTGTTACCTTGAATATTTTTCAAGTTGAGGGCCACCATGAGGGAAGGCCATGCCCATAGCATCTAGTAACCAAAGTGAGTAAACAAATAGTAATTTGTGATATATTTCAACATTTAAAACTCATTGGAATAGGTTCCAAGATAATTTTTTCCATGTAAATAGCATTTTGAGCATAATTGAGCTAATACAGAGGTCCAAGCTATGGAGCTGGACCAAGGAGATGTAGCCCAGGAGGGGTGAAATCCTTCATAAAAACTATGTTTTAATGGATCAATCTCTGATGGTTTACTATTATTTATGTTTCTGTTGTTCATCCATTTAAATTCATGCTTTATGCTTTCAAAAACACTTATAAGATTCAATTTTAATTACCTATTTGTTACACATAAGCAACAAGGGAACTTGTACATCAAGAATAAGATCAGTGAATAGGTTTTATATCTGAAAATGAAATTAGAACAACAATAATTAACATTGAAATTCAGATCAAGTTGGTATCAGAGCACAAGGTTTCTAAAGGTTATTTACTTGATATTTTATTGAAGTTTTGTGCAAGTTTAATGGTTGCAATTTTGTGATGCTGAAAAGGTTAAAGTTGCAGAAAGACGAAGGGAAGTTGTTGGTTGCAAGTCCTGAGATTAGGACGCGAAGAAGGAGAGATGAAAAACATCATCCTCACCCAAAATTCCACTCACATCTGCACTTGAAGAACCTCAATTTTTGTCTCAAAAAGCTGAGAATGAAGAGGTGCAAGTTGTACATGAAGTTGAGTTGATTGAAGAGGTACAAGAATCAGAATTTGAGCTTGAATCCATAGCCATCATCTCAGGTGTTGGAGAGACTCAAGGAAATTCATAAGAGGAAGATGTCAAGAGATACTTCAAATAAATAAAGAGGATGGTTAAAGTTATGTTTGATGCATTTACTACTTGGATGGCAGGAGAAGGTTCTAAGCCTCCATATGGAGAAGGAACTTTAGATGGTAAGAAGGATGAAGAGAAGAGTTGAAAGGGAAGCAGAGGAAATCCACCTTCATCTCCACCATCTTCATCATCCTCATCATCGCCTTCAGCATCATCTTCCACTTCCACCACAAAAACCACTCACACTCACTCAAAAGCCACAAAGGGAAAGACTCCATTACTCAAATTGGACATTATGATTTAACTTGCTATGTAAAATAGCGAGGTAAATGCAGAGAGGCTTGAAAATTTAATACGTCAATCGGAGGTGTATTGCATAATTCAAAACCTTCATGAAGACAATATAAAGATTCAGTTGGCTTCATTAAGGCTAGAAGGAGCAGCACTAGTTTGGTGGGAAGAAAATACTCAAGAGGAAATGTGAATCCATGGTAAGATATCCATTTCTTGGGCTGAGTTTATTTATTCCATTAAAATATAGTTTTATCCATTAGCCTACATGCAAAAATATATTACGAGTTGGAAAAATTTTAAGCAACTCAAGGGTCAAACAGTTCAAGAATATACCAAGGAGTGTAGAAACAGAGCTTTGTTGTTAGGAATAAATTTTGATTCCCAAGATACACTCTTTAAATATATTGGGGTTTTACATTCCTTTTTGAAACATACTATACTTATGTTTAACCAAAGGAATTTCGATGAAGTTTGTGTACAAGACACACACTTGGAGGCAAGGGGAAAACAAATCATAGATGAGAAAAGTGAAAGTGAGGGTAAAGGAAAAGGAAAATTTTATGGAAGAGGAAAAAGAAACAACTCTCTAAAAAGAGAGAAGAAAAAACTCAAATGCAAAAAATGTTCAAATACCAGCCATGGCAAAGACCAATGTTGGAAACTTCATTTGGAATTGAAACGAAATAGACTAAAAGCCAAAGAGAAGGGAAAAATTGTTGCTATAGTTGAACATGACTTAGGGTCAGATTCACAATATGAGACAAAGATTACAACCATGGGTTTGAAAGGTAAACATATTGTAAGAACTAGTTCTTCAAATTTTTCAAATGATACTCGTGATGAAGATACAAGAATAGAACTTTTCTATATTATATTTGTCTCTAAACATACCAATATTGATACACTTTTTGATAGTGGGTCAAAAGCTAACCTGATTTCCAGAGACTTGGTTAAGAAACTAGCCCTTGAAACTATTAGACATCCAAGAGCATATCCTTTGGGTTGGATATGCAAGAATGTAAACTTGCAGGTTACAAGGAATTTATTACTAAGATTCGCCATCAACTCAAACTTTCTTGATGATGTTAAACTTGATGTGGTGCCGCTTGATATATCAGGTATTGTATTGGGAAGTCCTTATCTGTTTGATGGAAATGCAATATTTCGTCACCATGACAAAAAGTATCACTTTTTTCAGGATAGAGTGCATAAGAATAAGAATACAGGTTTGTCTCTTATACATGGAAGTGAAATGAAGAGGATAGCGAATGCAAGTAAAAACTTGACATTGTTGATGATGAAACAAAGAGATGTATTGAATCACACTTCTAAAAATTATGTTTATTCTTGTAATGAGTTGTTTTGAGGATGTTAACACGTTGCCTTTGAAAGAAGGTGAAAAAAATGTAAAACATTTGCAGCAGTCAACATTAGTGTTGAGCGGTGTTGGAAACAAGATTTCGGTGCAAGAGAGTGAAAAGTTCAAAGAGAAAGCGACAAAGAAGCTTGGAAAAGAAGGAATGGATTCCACAAATGCTAGTTTATGGTTTCCAAAAGGTACATGGAAATGGTGAAGATAATTTACATGGCAGCCTGATCAGCATTCAGGGAATCTTCTTCAGTTTTAGTCCAATGGGGCTATGACAAGTGTCACTCTGAGATTCATGAGTTTGGTTTGTGAAGGTACAATTTGTTCAATGACCACCTAAGGTTGAATTTGTGTTAATGATATTATGTGTTGGAAATTTCTATTTTTTTAATTAATTAAGGTTAAATATATATATATATATATATATATATATATATATATATATATATATATATATATATATATATTATTTGATTTTAAATCATAATTAATTTTTAAAACATTTCAAATTCCACATATTATATATAATACAAACCCAAATCAAATAAACGTAATATTTATAAGGCAATGTATTATTATGGTTCGAATATTATTAATGACGGGGCGTATGTTTAAAGGTTTGAATGGAACAATATTCAAAGGTCGAATAATGCATAGCCAAAAACAAGTAACAGGGTCGAGGTCCATGTTTCAATCCGTGAGCTCCCCCCAAGAACTAAGTGCCTCCACTATTGGGACATGGGCACATTCCATTGAAAATATATTCTCCTACCTTCTATTTAAATGTGCCTTATGATCCAGTGGCAGGAACAGATGGGCCAGCCCCTCACCATATGTCCACACCCTATAATTGTGTGCAGGGAAAAAGCGCTAACCGCCCTTAGCGCTAAACATGAAATTCAAGTTAGATTATCATTTATTTAATGACACGGTTAAGTTGGAAAAGCACCATTTCTGGCAGACATCTTCAGTTTTAGTGGAGTTAGCTCAGCAGTTTCCAGATGTGGAGGAAAATTCTAGGAGAATTTAATTTTTCCATAATTGAGGCAATATGCGATCAATTTTGGCTCATGAAGAGTCATTATTGGTATATTTTAATGTTATGGAGCCATTAGAATAGGTTCCACAGGAAGAGGAGCTCATCTACACAGGTTTTTGTTAACTTGAATATTTTTGAAGTCGAGGGCCACCGCGAGGGAAGGTCATGCCCAAAGCATCTAATAACCAAATTGAGTAGGAAAAAAAGGTCATTTCAAATATATTTCGACATTTTAAACTCATTCGAACAGGTTCTAAGAGAATTTTATGCATGTAAATAACATTTTGATCACAATTGAAGTAATACAATGGCCCAAGCTATGGAGCTGGACCAAGGAGATGTAGCCGAGGAGGTTCAACTCCATCAAAAATCTATTTTAATTGACAAGTTTATGATGGTTTGTTGTTAGTATGAATCTTTCGTCATAAAAGATCACTTTAGCTACGCATAACAAATAGCCCTAACATCGATTATGGCTGCAAAACATCTTTAATTCTACTGCACAAATTCAGATCTAAGCACAAAAATACATTAAGAAGATAAAATATAATATGGTTCCATGCATCCAATAGAAAAGACAAGAACAAAGTGTTTAAAAGAATGATTTTGTATTCTATTAAAGAATGGGGCACCTGAGAGGAAAACAAGAAAGGTGTTTTCTGGTTCCCCTCAGTGGGATGGGTTCTTGGAAGTCCTCAGTGTTTCAGATCTAAAATTACTCTCTCTTATTGGTATAGAAAAACAAACATGGAACTCAATGGGAGTTCATAAAGCAAAAATGGAAAATGGTGACCAAGAGTAGATCCAGAGTGATCTAATGCAACGAAGGTGACTAATGAATGGGGAAAACCCTTCTATTTATAACAAAATGTTGGGGTGTTCTAGAACTCGGTGCATGAATAAAATATTATTAATCAAATTCTAGAATCACCCTTTAGGAATATTTTATTATATTTTTTGGAGGGAAAAGGGTTTTTGACTTGGGTCAATTCCTTTATTTGTAAATAACAAATAAATAAATGATTTATTTATTATTTAAGGGAAATGAGGGGAATATAATTAAATAAATAATGGTTTATTTAATTATTTATATTTGATTTAGTCAAATTTAACTAAGAATATTATTTAAATAATGATTTAAATAACCTATTCTTAGGAAATAATCAAATAAATAATGATTTATTTAATTGATTTCCTTGTTTTGGGTTAAATATGACCATGCAATATAGACAAATGTGGTGAAAGAAATTTTACTTAGGGTAAAATTGGTCTTACATGTTGTACTTGGGTTTATCTAATGATAATAGGTTAGATGACCAAAAAAATGGTGTAACATATTGCCCCCCAATGTACGAGTGTTAGGAGAAAATAGTATGACCGAAGTACGTTGTAAGAACTCAATCACTAAATGACGAAAGGAAAGTGAGAGAGAGGAATGTAATGTAGTCGAAAGTGCTAAAAGACTATACCCGGAGGAGATGAGACTTACAGGTGCAACAAGTCTCTAGTGTATGAAGTGGTACCTATGCTAAAGGTGGCGGGGGAGGCATACCTATGCTCGCCGAGATAATATTACACACAATAAAGCGCCCGGAAAACCATAGAACACAATAGTAAAACAAGTGTTGGCCTAAACATGAGCCAGAAAATGAGAATGATGAATCCCACATACAGGCTATGCCTGGAATAATCGTCAGGACTTATACAATAATTTTGTAGTACATGAGATATAAATACACCCAAATGCCCCCTACACACGGGGAAGGGCTCGCTAAATCAGACTGATACATGCAAATCAAAGAGGCTCTGCAAGTGACTAAGGCCGATATCATCAACTAGGAGGAGCTACATCAAGGGATGGAATGAAGAAGTCATATGGGTATGTGGGGTGCTACCTGCAGGGCCACCCCCTCATGAGGGTTGAGACATCTCACACACACCCGGGTATCACCAGTAGCTGTTGCTGCATCACTGAACCATCAAGTGTGTAGATCACGATCAGGTTGAAAAGAGCTCGAACCAAGGAACACTGCCCCCTAGACCTGACTTCTAGAGTAAATGAGTTGATGTTGACAGAAGTAGGTCTGCCATAGATGAGGCAATAAGGGAACCCCAATTGAGGCACGAGAGAAAATAGTGGAGCGACAAATCAGACGGACACTAATGATGATGATGAAATGAGGGATACCAAGTAGTGGATGGACGACTTCCCTTGTTAGAGCATAAAGGACATGAATGGCTTGGCAGCGACTGACACAATATCATGAGGGATAAGGGACAACGGGACTGAAGGCCATAATATGAAACACGAGAGAGGGACCAAGCAATGAAAGATGGAGGACTATAGTGGGATACAGAGGGATGCGAGATAGACTCCATGACTGATGATGACTCAACTCAGATCCTCTAGACAAGGGCGACTCGATGGTGCTGCCATGCAGTGAAGGCCTAATGGGGGACCGTAAAAGCATGAGTACAATAGGGTAGCTCATGACGAAAATCAACACGAACAAAGACAAGTAAGGAGGCAAAGTGGTGCCCCTGGTACAAGTGTTGTAAGTGAAGAAATTCAATTTTGAGAAGAGATGAAAAGATCCTTCATGGACAAAATGTGTCCTGGTGAAGTATCAAACCATGAAAAACTAACAAACACCCATTTGAGTGCTTGGTGAGAGCTTTCCAATGGTGCAGACGGTTTGTCAAACGAGGCTACGGTTTGGTCGCAACTGGCGAAAGAAAAAATAGGGGTTTTTCTTCTAATAAGGCATTTTCCTTCCAAAATAATTCATTTTCTTGTGTAGTTGTGGTGAATGTGGAGAGGAGAGAAGGCCCTAAATCTTGCGGCGATCGTAGCGGACAAACCGACCGTTGGAATCCTGATTCGTTAGTTGCAGGTAAGAGGTCTAATCCTACTCTTTGTTTTTTATGGATTCAAAGTTCAGATTAGGGCCTGAAATCTTAGTAACTTCCCCTACTTCTTCCTCACGGACGGGTCGCACTTTTTGGGGAAAAAACTGCAACCTGGGACGCAGGTTTGGGCCTGAAAAGTGCGACCTGGGCAAGTTTTTTGCTGAAAAGTGCGACCTGTGAGAGGGAGGTGATTTCAATGTTGTTTTGGGCTGAGATTCAGTTTCGGTGTGAATAGATGCAGTTTTGTAGATCTGTAGACTGACAAAATGATGTTTTTGTGCAGATATGGCATACATATTGATCAAATGGAGAGAGAGAGAGACTTAGGTACATTGCGGACAGAAATCCAAGCAGATCAGGGTGTCCGTCGTGTACTGGCTAGATTTTGGGTTCTGAAATTTTTGGTGAACCCATTGATGAGAGCTGGGGAGCCCTTCTTGGTCCGGATTATCAGCTATTGGGACCCAGATCATGAGGCGTTTATAGTGCAGGGGCACATGATCGAGCTGACGGTCCAGGATTTTGACTGGTCTCCCACCATTTGGGATGGTGGGGAATACGCAGCCCGTGTTACCACAGGGGCGTAACATTATGGAGTTTGTTGAGCGACATTGTTGACCAGGCGTCCAAGTCAAAGGGACTCAGATAACGGTTGGGGATCTGGAGAGGTTGGAGACCCGGGAAGTGGAAGCAGTAGTGTTTCGGATTTTGGGCAGCCAGGCATTCCATCACATCACTGGAGGGTAGATGATGATTGTAGAGAGTGTGTTGGGCAGGACCTACTATGGGTGGGCCCAGATGATGTTGGTGTCATTGAAACGACAGTTCTCGCTATGTAAGCGGCAAGTGAATCATGATTGTGCGTATGGGATGGTATTGTGCTCTTTATTCTTTGAAAAGATCCCGACCTTACGACCTCGTATACATTTGCCTGATGGGGGCCCGAGAGAGCCCCGAATGCATCAGTGGGGATGGCTACTGAGTAGAGGAAGGGGAGGGACGGTTGAATGGGTGTTCCGACCAGAGTTCTTCGCCCATTGGGATCAGATGCCGTTATACATAGACGACTATCCCTATAGTGGGATGAGTTATTGGGGAGATCTAGACTTGCCGCTTCCACCTGGTCGAGTATGGGGACCCGATGGTAAGTGACAAGCAACTAATCTGTTATGTGCGTTTTAAAGTTTGTGACTAGTATGTATGGTGCTAATCCTTATACTTTTTTGGAATGCAGATATAGCTCCGGTAAAACCGGCCGGATATATGGGACGTCATGTAGCAGGAGGAGCTACAGGTGCAAGTGGATCGAGGACAGGACAGAACGAGGAGATGGTCACACTGGTGGAGGACATCCGTCATAGATGTGAGGGACTATTGACCGGTGTGTCAAAGCGTGGTTGGCAGGATTTAGACGACCGATACATAGAGTTGTGTATTGGGCTACCCTTGGAATGGCGAGGTATCATGTGATGCATGGCGATGGCCGGTTAGACTGTGCATGATCTACGAGCTGTGGGAGCAGAGTCGTTGGCTCAGGATCCTGCAGGGAGTGATTAGGTGTAGGGCAGGTGGTGCCCCCCAGTGTTTTTTTAGGGGCAAGTGGTGCCCCCTAGTTTTGTAGTTATGTTTTTGTAACATGCTATGGGCATGTCATATGTTTCAAAGTAGTGGACTCTGAAAACACATGTTATATGATATAGATGATTTATATGCATTTTGTTGATGGTGTTTAAATTTTATGTCTTGTGTGTGATAAATGCCAGTCTAGAACATGATTTTCGATTTGATCGACGTAGTGTTTTTGACTTCGAGGTATGTGGTTGAATGTAATGAATCGAAATTCACATATCAAAATTTTGACCCGTAAATATTGTCTAAACAAGATAGGATTATGCACACGGTAGACACCATTAAGTTGTAAGAAAATAAGCAGGGAATCTAAATAAACGTGCAAATGGAGGATGTGATGGGAGAGAGCGTCAGCTAGGAGACCACGGACTGCATCATATTTGGCCTGATTATTGGTGGCGGTACCAATGCAGATCCCATTTGCAAGAACAAGGGTATGCAAGGGGGTAAAAATGGCCCAGACGGCTGAGTCAAGGTTTTGAGAATAGTGACTGGCGCCATCGGCATAACCAAGGTAATGAGTGGACGAGAGGGTCGAGGGAATATCATCACAAGACAAGAAAAGGGAGGAAAAGCAGGGACTCATGTTTCGAAGTACATCATAGATACAGATGGGAGTATCGGGATGATGGGAAGGCAAGGAAAGGTGGTGGAAACCACAAGAGGCTGCAAAGCTACCTAGATCATCAGTAGAGGAAAAAAGGTGCACATACGGGTCATTAGGGGAAATGACAGAGGAACAAGTAAAAATATGGTCGATACATAAAGAGCCCGAAAAAGTGGCGGAAGGGGGATCAAGTGAAACGGATGGAGTGGATTCAAAGGGGATGCACTCCGAGGGGTTTGCGGATGATGATAGGTATAAGAGAGGAGCAGCAGATTCGGACATCTCAACATCAGGGGGAGGGATGTAAATGGTAGCCGAGGGATCCTCAAGTAAACTTGATGCATACTGAGCAAGGATGGCCAAGGCGGATTTATTTTATTCAACTTCGTACTCGCGAATGACCTCTAAAGAGGCTCAGTAATGCGTGAGGTGAGGGAAATGGTGGGAATAATGGCCATGGACACCACACAGAGCATAAGTTTCTTTGGTGCAAAGAGTCTTTGGGTTCTTGGCTACGGATGAGGAAGAAACAGGGGTGTCAAGGACCATAGATTCAGGGAACGTGACTTTAACCATGGGTTGGATATGGGGCAACTCAGGACAAGTATGGGTGGGATGACCGATACCATCACACAAGGCACAAGGCTTGGCGGGTGGGGGAGGGGTAGAGTCAGGTGCGGTGGTCTTGTCATTGGATGCCCCCTTGCGAGTTTTTTGTTTCTTTCCTGTAGTTGTCGCATCATTAGGAGGGTTCTGCGGAGGGGCTAGGGGCATTATGATGGTGGAAGGAGTGACGGGGATCGATTCTACGGGTGTCACAGCTATGTATGGTTTGGGGTGGCTTGGTGGGGTCTCGGTTGGAGGAGTAATATACCAAATGGGAATTCACAAGGTTAAATTAGGAAGGGAAAGGGTGGCCATGACGGGGACCGAATAGACGCCGGGGGGGGGGGGACCAAGGAAAGGTATCTGACCGGCGAGGTAGTGACCAGGGGGAACGACTCCCATATGGTGGAGACCTAAGGGAACTGACTCAGGAGGGTAGGGAGGTTCCTCAGTGTGATGGGAAGGGCCGGGTGAAAAAGGTTCAGTTGACTGAAGTGAAGGGCTAGGAGCAGGAGGCGGTGGGCGAGATTGAGGTTGCTGACTAGCCGGAGCAGGTTGTGGAAGGCCAGCCTGAGACGATTACATCATGCAAACATTCTCTAAGCTAGGGTCAGAGAAAGGAGGAGGGGGAGGACCAGGAAAAGTTCCAAGCAAAGAGGATTCTTTGTAGACGCCATGGGAAACACTGGTCAACGAATCAACAGTTGGTTTATTGGTGATAGTAGAGATGGTGGACTCAGGGGAGGTCTGATATTTTAGTTCATGGTAGGTCAATTGGTCAATGGTGACAATCCTGTCATTATGAGGGAAAAACATCTTGCGGTGGACTGCGGACGAGATGGCTGACATGGCATAAGTGTAACTATGCCCCAAAAGGATGTTGTAGTCAAGAGGGGCATCGATAACTTCAACGTCGACACAAACAGTCTTGCCGACAAGGGTGATAGGATAGTTACGAAATAGGCCAATGGGTTGGGAGGCATGGCCATCGCACGCACGAAGGGTGATGGTGGAAGGGGCCAGTTCAGGGGATCCGAGTTGTTTCCAAACCGAAGCAGACATCACGCAGGTACATGCCCCCTCATCAATAAGACATTGAGAAACATTGGCGTTTCGGATTTTGACTGGGATTTGGAAAGCAACTGAAGGAGGAAGAGGGGGATGGTCTGACTGACGGGCGTCGAAAATAATCAATTGGTCATCAGAAGGATCTACAGTGCCCACGGCAGATAGTAGAGTCCTCTTTTGAGAAGGACATAACTGTAGGAGTTCCAGTGTTGAAATGGCAGCAGGAGATTGGGCCAGATCATCTACTATGCTGTATGAATGGGTAGCTCGACCAGAGGCAGCATTTCGGCATAATGGTCCCTTAGGACGCTTGGGATGAACCTCAGATTTGGGCAGAGGGAGTTGCAAGGGACCATTGGGTGTCGATAGAGGCTCTGTAGGACCGAACGATGGAGACTAGGAGACAGATGGAACAGGAGGTGTGGAATACTAACGGGACCGAGTTTGAAGGTTGAGGTCAACGGTGAGAGGGGGGTCAGAGGCCATCATGAGAATCTGGTAATCAGAGGAACTAGAAGGGGAAGGTTGAGTGGTTACCGGGGCATGAGGAGGTTGAGTGGTCACGAATCCTTGTTGAGGGAAAGGATCGGTAAACACACGGGTTGGGAAGTAGTTGGAGTGGGAGGGATTGTAGGGGACGAGTGTTGCCCCCTCACGGTGGCCTGAGATTCCCACATCTGCCACATTTGTGGTAATAAAGGACAATCATGAGTGTAGTGACCATAAAAACCGCAACAAGAACAGGGCTTATTGGTGCGAAGCGGCCTATCCGGCTTAGGCTGAGGGCCCTGTGGCTGATTGGCAGTGGTAGGGTCAATACTGGAAGGATTGGATCCACGAGTACCAGGAGCGGTTTGATTGCCTCTTCTCCTTCTTTGAGAAGGATGAAAATTGGGTGCCCCCTGCTGTGCAAATACTTGCCCTGGAGGGGGTAGTAATTGCGGTTACGGGGGTGGAAAACGCAAGGGAGTGGGAGGTCCAAATTCTGGAGGAGCTGGGACACCAGGTTGCGGATATGGATAAGGGGTAGGGGGGCAGCAGTAAGGTAAGCAGGATGGTGGGAAAAAGGAGGAGGCATGTCGTATCCTGAATACATGCTACCTGGAGGGGAAAAATTGCTAGAGGAGCTAACCCCTAAAGGGAAACCATGTCCTGGAAGAGGTTGGGTAGAGGTATGTGACAGGGCTCCAATGATATCGTCGGTAGAGTGGGATGCCCCCGGGGCATTAGATCCATCGGGCTTGGGAAGGTCAGGAAGGACGGTATAAACATAACCAGATTGGGCGTAGATAAGGTCATATTTCAAGGCGATTTGGAGGACGGCTTCTTTGGTTTGGGGAAAATGGGATGTGACATCTTTTCCAATGGGAGGTAGGAGAGAGTGAAGGAACCAATCCATATAAACCCGATCTTCAAAGGTAGGAGCTCGACATAAGCTTCTTCTGCGCCGCCATTCCTAGACATGAGTGGAAAGGAGGGTTGAGGAGGATTGACGGAAGGAGGTTAAAAGCTCGGTGCCAGTGTCGTATCGGAGAGGGAGCTGGAAATAAGATAAAAAGGCTTGGGAAATGGTCGCAAAATTGGTATGGGAGGAGGTGGTCTGTTCAACATACCATTTAGAAGCTTCACCTATAAGCGTGCGTTGGAACAATCTAAGACGAATAGAGTCGTCAGTAATGGAATTGGAGGAACACCACATGTGGAAGGATCGGATATGGTTGGAGGGATCCTCACTAGCAAGGCCTTCGAACTTGGGAATGTCGGAGGGGATATTGGTTGGCATAGCAGGCCAACTAACATCGTGGCAGATAGGATCATTAATCAGCTAATTGAAGTCGGGGAGACTAAGGCTGGCCATATAAGGGAGTAATGGGGCAGTCGAGGTAGGTCTCAAGGTGGTTCCACTGGAAACAGACCCAACAGTAGTATTGGGGTTACTGCTGGTGGTAGGCCCTGAACTATACATGGTGAAAGTGACAGGGGGAGAACCAGGAGTAGGGGGAGAACCCTAACAATCAGAGGAAGATTCAGAGTGCGGACTCGAGGAAAGACTTACTTGATGACGACGGGAAGGAGGAAGTCGACCAAGCGGAAACTGAGGATGAAGGCCAAGAAGTCTCTGGGAGAGGCGCCTTGGGGGTGCAATGATGACAGGAAGAAGAGAAACCGACAACGGCAGGGGGAACAAAATCAAGTGAGGTCAAGGGCAGAGAGGTGCAGTGACAATTGATTTTAAAGTCTTTTCTAGGCGGTGTTAACCAGGCGCTTCTTCACTTAGGGTCAGTGTGTGGCGTGCGTTAATTTTAATTGTTTAAACCTAGACGTTTTGAGAGTAAAAGAAAAGTGTGCTGCGTAATGGAAAATAAATCTGTAGTAAATAAGACTGAAAAATAGAAAATTAACAACTAACGATGCAGCAATCTAACCCAAAAAGGCAGGTCTCTCAAAACTAGTCTACAAGAGGGAAAAAACTAGGCAAAGCATGCTAAAAAGATGCCAATAGAGCTAAGGTCTAGAGGGACTGGGATCTAAAGGGTAAATCTGCTGAAAAGTGGTGCAGAGAACAACAAAGAGGTAGAGGCAAGGTTGCTGCTAAAAAGCAGGAGATTAGCTAAAGATAGAAGAGACAAGGCGGTGGCCTTGGAAATGAACCCAAACAAAAGCGATATGAGGTGGTTTTGAGAGGGAGAGGAGCTGATCTAAAGGGATCTGAAAAGGAGGTATCAGATCGGAGAAAAAGAGGGTTGAAACTCTGGAAATTCAGACTTCTGAAACATTAAAGACTCGTCCACAAAAAGTGGAGGGTACTAGAGCCCTAAGGGGAAATATTCCCTCTTATTTGAGTGAAGTAAATCAGAAACAGGTCCAAACAGGCAGAGACGGAGGCTGGAAAACCCTGACAGAAGCTTCAGACAAACACAGAAAAAGTGCTGAAAAATTTGCAGAAAAAGTGCAGGTCGCAGGTTTTGACCTGTTTTCAGTCCAGGTTGTAGGTTTGGGGCAGAAAAGTGCATCCTGAGGCTCAGGTCACACTTTTTGGGCCGATAAGTGTGACCTGCAGATCCGGCTCTCTCGGCGGCATATTTCAGAAAAATTTGTCGTCTCAGCTGCGGCTGATGTCTGTCACCTGCGTAATAAGTCCAGAAACACATGTAAGTTAAAAATTTGACTGTTTAAGGGTTTTAGGGGTGAAAATCACCATAAAAATAGGAAAAACAAAAAATGGAAGAGAAACCCTAGGGTCTGAAACAGATGGATATGCAGGAATAGATAAAACGACAGCGGTCGCAAAAGAAAACCTGTGTGGAGTCACCAATTGTTAGTATGAATCTTTCGTCGTAAAATATCACTTTAGCTATGCATAACAAATATCCCTAACATCGATTATGGCTGCAAAATATCTTTAAGTCTGCTGCACAAATTCAGATCTAAGCACAAAAAGACATTAAGCAAATAAAATATAATATGGCTCCATGCATCCAATAGACAAGACAAGAACAAAGTGTTTAAAAGAATGATTTTGTATTATATTAAAGAATGGGGCACTTGAGAGGAAAACAAGAAAGGTGTTTTCTGGTTCCCCTCAGTGGGATGGGTTCTTGGAAGTCCTTAGTGTTTCAGATCTAAAATTACTCTCTCTTATTGGTATAGAAAAACAAACATGGAACTCAATGGGAGTTCATAAAGCAAAAATGGAAAATGGTGACCAAGAGTAGATCCAGAGTGATCTAATGCAACGAAGGTGACAAATAAATGGGAAAACCCTTCTATTTATAACAAAATATTAGGGTAGTCTAGGGCTTGGGGCATGAATAAAATATTATTAACCAAATTCTAGAACCACTTTTTAGGAATATTTTATTATATTTGTTGGAGGGAAAAGGTATTTGACTTGGGTCAATTCCTTTATTTGTAAATAACAAATAAATAAATGATTTATTTATTATTTATGGGAAATGAGGGGAATATAATTAAATAAATAATGGTTTATTTAATTATTTATATTTTATTTAGTCAAATTTAACTAAGAATATTATTTAAATAATGATTTAAATAACTTATTCTTAGGAAATAATCAAATAAATAATGATTTATTTAATTGATTTCCTTGTTTTGGGTTAAATATGACCATGCAATATAGACAAATGTGGTGAAAGAAATTTTACTTAGGGTAAAATTGGTCTTACATGTTGTACTTGGGTTTATCTAATGATAATAGGTTAGATGACCAAAAAAATAGTGTAACATTTGTTGTTATTTATGTTGCTTATGTTCATCCATTTAAATTCATGCTTTATGCTTTCAAAAACACTCATAAAATTCAATTTTAATTACCTCTTTGATACACATAAGCAACAAGGGAACCTGTGCATCAGGCATAAGATCAGTGAATAAGTTATATATCTGAAAATAAAATTAGCAAAGAAATAACTAACATTAAAATTTAGATCAAGTAAAAGCACAAATAACAAAAATAATTCACACACACAATAACATGAGTTGCAGATTTTCTATTGATCTCGCAAATTCTATTCATTACAATGGACCATGTGAGGGGTATTTAACCTTTTCCAACTAGAAACTCGCCTAAAATATCTTGGCATGAAACCACACACTAAATTCATCTACCACTTAACTCGACATGACTCAATTCTCAGTTAACTAACTCTCTAAATATAGAAAACTCTTCATGCTGGAGCTAATTAGCTATTTTAACAGAGAAGAAAGGTTCAATAATTAATAAAAATGTCCACCACGAAAGAAAACTTGTATATACATGGTCTTCAAGAAATATATGTTAATTAAGCTCCAACGTTTGGAAACACCAAAAATTTAAATATGAGTACAAATGATTAAAAGCTACTCTTTATATAATATCTACCTCAACTTCCATTAAACTAGGAAAATAATATCTGCATGTGAAATACTTAGATATAGCATGATGAGAGGTAGACCCAAGAAAGTGGGATGTATTCAACAAAAAAGGAATAGGATGACCAAATTGTGAAATATATAAGTGGATATATCCACTAATATCTTCTCAAAGTAGGTAATGAAAACTAGGAATATCTACTATAAGCTGAATATGTATCTCTCCAAGGTTAAATATGTTAACAAAATATGAATATAATGGGTCAGGAGTGGATGAATCCAATAAAAATAGATGCAATGTTAATATGTGAGGTCTCCAATGTGTAATTTTCTTATCAAATCATGTCAAACCCCTCCCCACTTAAGGAATGCACAAGAAGATCTACATGAGCCAAATAAAGGTTGTCATAGCTAAGTAACAAATCCACTAAAGAGCATTTCCCCAAAAATTATGTAGAACATAACTCCAAATGTGTGAATGAGTTGAACACTCTAAGACCTATGATATTCCATGACATGAAAGGTATAGTGCACAAACAATATCTCCTAGCTACTTAGGGCATTATGATGAGTACGCAAGAGTTTTGATCTACCATGAGAGTTGTGAAGATGTAAAGTATCGTGATGAATTTAATTCCATCCTCAATTATCAAAAAATGTTATGGAATTCCATCAAGGGATCTATACATAATCATATATACTCATCTATCAAGCAATGAAGACTAGAGCATTATATGGTTAAATGTGATGGCATGATAAGCAAGAAATCCTCATTAAAACCTATAGAGCATCATAATCCATTTCATCAGGGATTCATGGAACCAAGTTAATACCTTTTTCATCCAAATATATTTGTCATTAAAATCTCAAGCATAATTAATAAATTATCCACTATAAGCATCATGTAAAATAGGGCTCACAACTAGCTCCAACATAGAAACACATACTCCCCTTTTTAGTGCATAAGAACCTTAAATTATCATCATATACTTATTAGAAATCATATCTATCATCAAAAAATTAAAAGAATTAAAAAAAAAAAATGTATGTAGATGGATCCACCTTAATGTCCCTAAACAACAGATTTACTAAAACTTGTGTTTACAAAAAAACACATATACACTCAAGTCCCATGTCAACATAATATAAAATATAATTTTAATATGTTTAAATTATTCTTGTTATTTTAATGCTCAAGTAATTTATTCTTTCTTATACCTTATTCTAATATTACAAAATGAACATATTATGAGAAATCATAAGTTTAGTGCAACCAACTTCGCATCAAATCAATACAATGAATTCTTCTCATATGTTTGGTCGTCGCATAAAACAAGGATACATCTAAAGTGAAGTAAATAAATGTTGGAATATCCACGAAATGATGGTTGGAATATCAAACTCATGCAAAAAATTCCATTCCATGCTACAAGATCCTCTATCAAAATCTCGGATAGGGTTGGTACACACATCATTACTGCAATAAACCTCATGGTACAATTATTAGGGGACTCAGAAATATCAATTAAAATATAGTGGCCATAAATCTATAATGGTTTATGTGAGATAAAAGACAAAATTATAGTGTTAGAAAAAAATATTAATCCTTTATATAGTGCTTGGAATATTTTTTTTGATGGCTAGAGTTGTTTGTATAACAAATCATCAAGAATTTTTTTCCATCTAGAGATGCTTGTAAGAGAGGAAAACAATATGAAAGGGTGGATAGTAATTTCTACATTTAAAACACTATTGTACCATATAATTTTCAGACTCTCCATGTGAGAAGCCATCTTCAATAAAGCATAGTCACAAAAATTCATGAAACATAGTCTTAAAACTTTATGAGAAATGAACTTGATAAAAAAAACTAGCAAAAATTTACCTCCCAAATTATACTTTATGATAAAATATGTAATGCACAAGGCATAAATCTAAAGGAAAATACTAGGATAGTACCACCATCACTTAAGAAACATACCCTCTCTTAGAAGACTGAGAGGTATGAATAAACATATAATGGTATTATATATATGAACCATACTACATTATCATCCTATACATATAACAATATCATTTAATGAAATTAAGAAAGAAGGATGAAAAAGAAGAGTACACTAGATATTCGGGCTAATAGAAGAGAAAATTCAAGATAACATGACTTTTTAGAATATTCAAGGGAAGGGGAAAGTGACCAGATCCATAAAGCCCAAACAGGTCCACTAACAAGTGATCACCTCATCATTCGATAAATTTACATTCCGGTCAATGACCAAATCATAGTGAACGTTGTACACCAGGTCGTACGCTTCAATCACTTCCTTTACCATGGGAAAACACCATAGGAAAATCTCGTAGTTTTATTTTTGACACCTACAGGCAGTGTCGAGGGCACCGGCTAGCAGACTGCGGCTAGTACGGCTAGGACACCGTGACAATGACAAGATTGCAATAGTTTCTGTACCATTATTTCGATGTTATATAATATTTTTTTAAATAATAGCAGATTGTATTTATTGAAATACATATGAAATGAATTAAAAGTATTTTTTTTTTTTTTAAGATGATAGAGCAATGATCATTTCTCATTGATGAAGGTTACTTATTCTATTTACTGATGGAGCGATAATTTTTTATAATTTATAAAGATTGTAATTTTATAGAGCTATGACTTTTTATGGTTAATTTAAGTGTTAATTGAGTGGTTATTAAGTAAGTTACTTATTCTATTTAATGATGGAGTCATAATTTTTTGTAATTTACAAAGATTGTAATTTTATAGAGTTATGATTTTTTTATGGTTAATTTAAGTGTTAATTAAGTGGTTATTAGAGTAAGTTATTTGTTAGATTTTTTTGGAAAAAAATAAGAGTTATTTTCGGATTTAATTTGTCTACAATCTTACAGAGATTAACATTACTTAATAAATCAAATTTTAAAATAAAATACTTTTAATTATGTTACGATTTCAATTAATAAAATATGAATTTTTTTTCAAATTACTTTTATTTTTTATTCAATCACTCAATGAATATATTATTATTTTAAAATATAAGTTATTCTTACTAAATTACATTATTATTATTAAAAAATTTGGTGATATTTTTTTTTCTATTATACTAATATTAATATTTATGAGATTATATAATATGACTCAAGGCACTACTCGGTTAAAATGTCACTCTTTCAAAACTTTGTGGGAAAAAATAGAGTGATTAAGTTATGATTATTTGAGTATTGTTGTATTCTGAAGAACAAAATTTATTTATAGTTCTTTATTTTAAAAATCTTTTTACATGTTTTTTAAAAGTATAAATGTTTAATTAATAAATTAATTTTGTTTATAATTTATATTAATCACCGATCTAATATAAGTCTAGAGAGATAAAAAAATTTCTAAGTGCAAATTTATTTTAAAGTTTAAAATGCAATGTTAATTATTTATTGTTTAAATTGTATTTTTGAATGTTATAGAGAAACAGACATACTAATATATGGCCTTCACACTACAAAATAAGTTTCTTTACTCAATAATGATTTATAAATTATGAATCTATCCTAAACTGTTCTGATTGCTTTGTTGGGTATTTACTGTGGACTATTTCCTGTCAAGATCTGCTGTCTCAAGGGATTCAAGAGTAGAGGACTTTTAAGAGAGATTTTAATTGTTAAGGTCAAAATCTGAAAGATGATAGATATTGACAGGCTTCTATTCCTATAGCATTTGAAGATTTAACCTGTTTTCTTAACTCTTCCATGCACCTGACTCAAACGATTAACCATTATCCTGTCTTCACTTTTCTCTATATTTTAATCAGACATGATGGAGTGGACTTTAGGTAGGTGAGGAACCTAGCGATTTCTAGTATCAACGTTCGATAAGTAAGAGAACTCAACGTTCTAGTATGACTGTGATAGCATAGTGAGATTTAGCCTTTCTTATACTTTCTCTGTACCTGAAAAAATTCATAGCTTGCTACTGCGATAGCTCCGGTCTTTTCTACCGTACAAGACCAAGTTTGCAGAATCCTAGAGAACTTGCTAGCATAACTCAGACATCAACCAAAAGGAAATAAGATTATATGATATATATTTATCATATAAAACACTATAAGATCATATCGTACATATTTTGTTTTTAATATGGGAGTCTAGAATACCACCGACTTGGTTGATTGACGCCAGCATGGCATCCACGGCGAACCGTTATTAGCGGTGGATAGGCACTAAATTTTCTTCAGCTCTACTCTTGGAAATATCAGCGACTGTGGGTTCGCAAGTTTGGTGGAATGATCAGTTGCATTAGCTAAAGGGCTGGCCTCGGCATATGGCAACACTTCAACGTGATTTGGCTAGGTTAGTAACTCAACGAAATACCATTGATAGTGAGATGCATTTGTGTCGTTAAGTTTTACAATCAGGTTACCGTCTTAGAATTGGAAAATAGCTGTCTTAGATTTTGATTTGAATGTATGATTTTTTTCTCCATATTCACATCTCTCCATAAAGCTTCCAAAAAAAATTAATAATCTATATTTACTATATAATATTATTTGCTAAGAGCTGGTCACTCTAAGTTTCTGGACACTTTAATAAGGTTTTCTAAATTTTTGGGTGGACTTTCCTACCCTATCAATCTGGGTCTCACTTATAATTTTCATAAACATAAATATTTATTATTAAAATTTATATAATATAATATAATATAATATAATATAATATAATATAATATAATATATATATATATATATATATATATATATATTATTTATAAGAAATTTAATATACAAAATGGAAAATTTTTAATTCATGTATTCTCTAGCAATCTAGTCAATTCATTTAGTGAGTTATTTCCAGCTCTTTTATGCCAAATCTATTTAGTGAGTTGCAGCTCTATTATTTCAATTCTACTTAGTGAATTGAAGTTGTATTTTGTGATTTTATTCTAAATTGTTTCTAAATTTTTAACTGCCATAACTATGTCATTTCCTCTTCTATTTCTCAGCTAACCTTGTTTCAATAGTAAAGACCTTTCAAAAGGAAATTTATGTTGTCAATAACTTGACACCAAGCTTTCTTTTATATCTAAAATCATTCACATGGAAATCAAAGAAATTTATGTTTCATTGGCTTAGTAATACTATCATTGACTTAGCTCTAAGGTTGCTTTAGTACCTAAGATCTTTCCCATGAAACTTTATGCTGCCAATAACTTGACACCAAACATTATTTCATATCTAAATATTTCACATGGAAATCAAGGAAAGTTATGTGGCATTGGCTTAGTTATACTATGGTTGATTTAGTACCTAGGATATTTCCCACCCACACTGAATTACTGAATTTCATGTTTTAGTAACTATAGTATTTCCCACCTACACTTAATTATTGAATTTCAATCCACTCCTTAGGTTTCAATATTGAAATATATAGAATATTCAAGGAAGAGTGATTCATTTGGCCTTATCTACTAGACATTAAAATTTAAAATGGTGGGATTCTATTTTAACTAATGTTAAAATAGTTAATTTTCTATCAAAAGTTTTTAGCTATTGGGAAAATTTGGTGTTGTATTAGAATATATAAATGTAAAAAGAAACATATGCATATTAAAAAAGCTAATTCTTATGTCTATCAACTCTGTGCCAAAAACAAATTACTAACCAAAAATATTGCCATGAAGATTGACAACATAAGAAAACTAACCAACACATTTAAAAACAAATTAGCCATTTAAAAACAAATTAGTCACTAATTCACAATAAAATAAATAATCACAAAGATATTCATAAATCAGCTAGACCTACAACTCAAATAACTAAATAGCAAATCAATAAACACAAATTTTAAGCTATAAACACTATAGACATTGTAACCAACATAACATAAAATTAATATTAACTAGTTTAAAGTTAATATGAGAAAAAGAAAATACTAAAATGTCATGGCCAATATCCTCAATATTGCAGATATATTTTAACATCAAATAAAAACCATAAAATGCCATAACAAGAATTCAAACCATAACTTTTTATAATGAAAAATATAACTAATAAAAAATAAAAGAGAAGAAACACTTAAAAACAAATCAGTTATAACACCTAAAAAATTCTTTGACAAATAGAGAACAGAAGGACCACCAAAAACAAATGCAACATACCAGAAAAACCAATAATCCAAAATAAACAATCAGAATGTGTTGGTACTGAAAATTATGTTGCAGACTGAAACAATCAAGGAAGGTGGGATGAAGCCATGTCTATTTTCAGGTTGATAAGATTTTTTCAAACATAGAATGAGATTTTTCAATAAAAACTTTGCTGTTTTGAAAATATTTTGAAAAATTCGTTTTTTCAATAAAACTTTGCTGATTTTGAAAATATTTTGAAAAGTACCAAATTCAAAGTTCATAAGATTTTAAAATATTCCAAAAATCTAACATCAAAACTATACAAACAAATTTTGAATCAATAGAAACATAAGTAACATGGAAGTGACGATTGACAAAAATATCAAAATGCAAGTGGCTATTGACTAAAAGGAGCGGAGAGACACAAAGGAAACGGTCAGGCACATTCTATCCAAGTACGTAAAGAGGAGTGACACTCAATTTAAAAAGAAACATAAAATTATGCATACCACCATGAATAATTTTTGAAAAAATAATCATGAAAAACACACACAAAAAACAAAAACAAAAACTATTCGCAAACATGCCTCATTTTTCAATGTTACTAGAAACTTGTTCTCACATTCCATTGCCCCTGTACATTCATGATTGCTTTCTAAAACTAAGCAAACTAATTCCATATCATAAAATGTGTCCAATTGACTCACTTCATGATTTCTTTGTAAAACCAAGCAAACTAATTCCATATCATAAAATGTGTCCAATTGACTCAACGATGAAACATAGCCACTCGTTAAGCAAATAGTAAATGTAATATGCAACCACTGATCTATGCAGAACAATGAACCAGAGATGATGAGACAAAACTTAACAGAGATTGCACAGATAGCAATAGTTTCAAAAACCCATTCTATAACCTGAGCAAAATATCCAGAGTAATCCCTCACATGAGATAACAATAACTTAACAGATATTGCACAGATAGCAATAGTTTCAAAAACCCATTTGGTACATGAGCAAAATATCCAGAGGTATCTCTCACATGAGATAACAACACCTATTGCAAAGAGAGCAATAGTTCCAAAAACACATTTTGTACATGAGCAAAATATCCAGAGGAATCTCTCACATGAGATAACAGTTAAGATAACAGTTAAGCATACGTATAAGATCAATTCGAAGCACCCATTGATCGTACCAAAATAGTAGTTCAGCAAATTCTAAATCTAAAGCCTATAACCTATTTAAAAAAAATAAAAATCTAGGTATCTTGTCACGAAACAAGATTTGCTACTTATTTAACAAGTGCCCAATTTTAGAGACTTGGAGAACTGATGGCGAGTTCTCCAGCCGCTATCGTAGTTATTCTGCTGATTGCATCACTAGACATCTGGGATATGGCTAGGGGGAGCATTCTCAATCTGTGAAATGGGAGGGTGGAAAATAGGAAGGTAAGGATTTGGTAACATCGGAGTCATATTTCCAGGTAATAACTGAGGCATATTTCCAGGGAACATCGGAGGCATATTTCCATATGGGAAATCGTAAAAAGGGAATACCATCATGCGGGGCATACAGTATGTTATGCCTGTGATGGGATCTACCAAGTATAGGAGTCTGTTTTGATCTCCGACTTCACCAGCTAGGCCTGAGGGCATTGGCTGATTTGCCAGCTGAGGAATACCAACGTGATTCACCTGTGGTTGATATAAAATCTGATTGTTCTGCTGCGCCTCACCATCAAGGCCTGAGGGCATTGGCTGATTTGCCAGCTGAGGAATACCAACGTGATTCACCTGTGGTTGATATAAAATCTGATTGTTCTGCTGCGCCTCACCATCAATTCCGTTTTGCTCCACCACCACAGACACATTATTGTTCGAACTAACAGCATCCATTTGCTGATTGATGTCACTACTATTGTCTGACCATCTATCGGGCAGAGGTGGGGTAGTAGATTTCCTTGTTTGTTTTACCCGTTTTGGCTGATTTTCAGCCTGTTGACTTAATTCTCCAGACTGGGTCATCGGGATGTCATCATAGGTTTTGATGTCGAAGTTTGTTACAGCAGTGCGACCCCTGTACTTAATAGTGGCAATGTCATAAGCCTTCGCAGCAGCTTCTTCTGTTTCTGTCAAAATCAAAATATACACATCAATCATTTTCTGCAACATTTGCAAATCACAACCCTAATTGACAATATATTCAAGACCACAAATAGATTACAAAAATTAATGAAAAGCTTACCGTAACTTCCGAGGTACATGTCCTTATTGTCAGCCACTCGTCCTATCCGTGCCTGCCATTTGTCTTTAAGCCTTTGCAAGTAAACAATGAAAGTCAGGATCAATATAAAATAACATGGAAATGAAACATCATGATAAGTATCATAAATCACATTCAATAGAAATCGATTGCAGCAAACAAGATTATAGTTTTTCATGGTTTTGACACATACTTGGTCACTCCACGGTACCTGGAGGCCCCTCTAGAGAATGCTGTGCTGTGCCTGTAACAAAAAAAATGACAAAAAGAAAGAAAATGACTTTGAGCCTGTCTGTACCTCAAAATTGTCCAATGTAGACATTAAAAGGTTAATTACAGTAAAGATATGGCTACCTCCTTAACATGCCTACAACTTCATCCCTCGTTTTATCCTCCATTTCTCTAATCTCGTTTTCATAATTGAGAGCCTGCGAAAAAAAAAGAAATTGTCGTTAATCACAGGTGCAACAGCTCTTATTCTATCTTATTCTGCAAAATAGTGAGGAGGAGTTTCTATAGAGGAACTTGAATAAAATTCACGAGGATGAAATGCAATGAGTCATACATGATAATTCGTTTTAGCAGCTGAACCCCAGTACTTAAGAGCTGCAATATCATAAGCTCTCGCTGCCTTTTCAGCCGAATCATATCCACCTAATAGTACAGTTAATGAAATTAGATAATTCAGCAACATGAAATGACAGTAGTACAGTTAATGAAATTAGATAATTCAGCACCATGAAATGACAGTAGTACAGTTAAAGGAATTAGATAATGCAGCACCATGAAATGACAGCAAAACGAATGAAAGTTTCCATTAATATAGAACCTGAACTTGATTTTTCGAAGTTTTACTAATAGATAATAGGAAAAATAGTACTCACCCAAATAGACTGTTATATTAGACCCAGCACAGCAAAGCCGAAGCAGAACATGTGACAGGAAGACGCACAAATTTATTAGTATCAAGAAAACCCACTATGGATGTACCACCCACAGACTACAAAAAAATTTCATTTGAAAAAATTGCACAAAGCAATCAAACTAATCACAATATATCTAAAATGAAACCCTAAAAGTGAGTCAAAATATTGAGTTTGTACAATGCATTGATTACAGAAAATTTTCACTTGAAAAACTTACAGAAAACCATCATATAACCACAATCATATATCTAAACTGAAACCTTAAAAGATTGTCAAAATATCCAATTAAAAACATTAGACTGAGTAAATTTAGTAATAAAACATAAGATATCCGATTTCGGCCACGTATAGATTACAGAAAAACTTCACTTGAAAAATTACAGTGCGCCATCAAAGTAAACACAATCTATAATAGATACCGGAAGAACTTCATTTGAAAATATTGCACAAAACAATCAAACTAAGTGCAATATATCTAAAGTGAAACCCTAGTAGCGAGTCAAAATATTTAATTTGTACCATGCATAGATAACAGAAAATCTCACTTGAAAAATATACAAAGAAACCATCAAACCACGCACAATATATCTAAAATGAAACTTTAAAAGGACGCGAAAATATCCAATTAAAAACATTAGAATAAATTACAGAAAATAAGGAGTCAATTTAACAAAAAAAAACATAAAATATCCAATTTGGACCACGTATAGATTACAGAAAAACTTCACTTCCAAAAGATGTCAGAAAACCATCGAACCAAGCACAATATATCTCAACTGAAACCCTAAAACGCAGTCAAAATTTCGAATAAAAAAAAAAGTTGGAGGCTAACCTTGTCTACCGTTGCGCTTGGCACCTGGTTTTGTGAAGGTACCGTCCCATAAATGAGCCTCATACCGACCAGTCCATCTATGCCTGCACCCATACCATAAAAAAAAACATGAAGAATCAACTTCACTGAGGTAGAAAGTAAACGAAACAAAACAAAAACCGAAGGGTCCGAAATAAATTACGTACTTTGTCACCCCACGAAACGCAAAATTGTTTTCAGCCTGCACTGCCGGAACAACATTTAAAGCTCCTGAAAATTCCGCAGGTTCTGAAACTTCAGCAGATTGAGCAGTTCGCTTTTTGTTGTTTACAGAGTTCATTTCCATTTGAAGAGACAATGGGACTGCATAGCTTGTGGATACTGCTTCAGACTCCATTTTAGGGTTTTCTACCTCCAAACAGCGCTGCAACGAAGCACTAACCCTAGAAAATAGTTATGAAAAAATTGAGAACTCTTCTTTGGTGTGAAGAATTTCAGAATTAGATAGAGACAGATAGCCACAGAAATATTTGACGAGCAAATACAAATGATGCTTGGCGTTGTGAGGAAATAGTTTATATAGCCAAGTGAGCGGGAAATAACCCGTTGGAAGATGCTTCCTTTTTACGTTAGTGTATTAAATTTTGTGGGCCCATTCAGCCTAAGTGGACTACTTGTTAACGAGACCTATCCTTCGGATTTCTTCAACTCCTCTACTTTTCCGAACTTTTGGGGACCTTGCCTTAATCCAAATGACCGGCGCTCCTATTAATTAATTTCAAGCTGTCAAGCTGTCATTTAGTTGATTAATTTATGTGACGCGGTCTTACAATTAATTATTTAAATTTTTAAATAATAAAATTAAATATTAGGCATCTTTTGTATGTCCATACTATGCATTTTTTAAAACATATATGACGTCGGTCAATAAGCATATACGTTACAAATAATTTTTAATTAAAATTAAAATTACAGTAATTAATAAATCTTTGCCCGCTAAATAATTTTGAATTTCAATCTAATTTTAAGGAGGGACCATTTGAGTTTAAATTGAAATTATTCCAACGACCTCCACTATTTTGAATGAGAATCTATCCCTTTTGATTAAGTTGATGTCTATCTCATTGATATAAGTGCAAGGTGAGATAATTTATATAACTAATTTTAATAATTATAATAATATTTTATTTTTTATTTTTTAATAAAATAATGAAATAAAACCACTCATATTTTTATTAGGCTATGTTTGAATAGAGACACTATTGTAATTGGTATTTTAGTCTATGTTTGAATTGATTGGGGTGCATATTTTTATTAGGCTATGTTTGAATAGAAACACTATTGTAATTGGTATTTTAGTCTATGTTTGAATTGATTGGGGTACAAGGTGAGATAATTTATGCAATTAATTTTTATAATTATAGTTATTGCAGTAATATAATTTTTTATATATTTTTTTAGTCTATGTTTGAATTGGTATTTTGTTTTTTAAGGAGTATTAAATGTAATTTTTTTTTCAATAAATGATTTATATGTAAATAAAATTTCTAATAATTTTTCTTTCTTAATTTAAGTTCTAATAAATTTATAGGTTGATGATATATTTGGTTTTGAGGTCATTTTCAATAATAATTTTTTTTATACTTTTTCAAGTTATGTTTATCACATTTTATGTTGTTATAATTTGCATATTGCTAAGTGTCATGGCTTTGCAATATTGTGAAAGTAGTAACATCACAAATCTTTTAAGTAGTGTCACATCTTATACTTTACTTAATGATAAGAATCCTAATCCATAAGACAACCCAAGAGGGAAATAATATGAAAATCACAACTATCATATAAGCACCCTACCCTCTTCAATTTAGATTGACTCTCAACTAATTCTAGGCAAGTATCCCTGGTAGAAATGATAAAGTTAAATAATGCATCACAAGATGAGTCTAAGAATAGGCTTAATAAGATGACACTTTTGGTATTACTTATGATATAAAAGATGTGATGAATGGAAATGGATATTGGTCTAAAATCCATTAGAGGTAATGGATTCAAGGTAAATGAAAAGGGGCTCATGGGGTCAAGAAGAAATTTCCTCTTCAAAATTGGTTTATTTCATTGAAGGATTAGGAATAAGGTATTAGAACCTAAGGGTAATAATAATTTCTTATTTAGTGAAGATTAATAATGAAGACCGAGGACCTATAAGAAGTGGACCTTGAGGGAGAAACTTTCACTAACATGATCAATAATAGATTCATAAACATACCTTATCGCCATATTAACATTCTTAAAATTCTCAAACAAAGAAAGGAATCAAATGATTATAAAATTAGCAACAAAGTAAGAAGGAGAAGAGTTTCCCCAAAATGCCATCCCTCCAGTAGTATAATTTCCCATTCATGGATTGATCTAGCTATCTTATAGAATACCTGAACCTTCACATTCGATATTAATGCACCAAATAAAAAACAAGAAGAAAGATTCAAGAATTAACAACAATGTCCACAAGGAAAGAAAACTTTTAGATCCATGTGCTTCATGAAAGATATGCTAATTAAGCTCCAATGAGTGGAAACTCCAAAAATTCAACCATGACTAGAAATTAGGAAAGGGTACTCTTTATGTAGGGTCTACCTCAACTTCCTTTTAAACAAGAAAATAATATCTCCGTATGAAATCCTTAGATATATCCTCCTGATTAGTGAATTATTTCCTCCAAAAAACTATTCAAAAATATATAAAATAATTAGGTGGCCAACCCATATGTACAATCTTCCAACCAAAATAAACCAAAGAAAGTGAGATGTATTCATCGAAAAGGGAAGAGGATGATACATTAGTGAAACATCTATCCTCAAAAGGCCTCTAAGTGGATAAATCCACCACTAGCTTCGTAATGTAGGCAATGAAAACTAACAATATCTCTTCTAAGGTGAATATTTATCACTCTAAGTTTAAATATATTAATAAATAACCAGTAGAAGCCCTCAACTATGGATGAATCCCATAAATTTCAATTTGATGGTCATATGTGAGGTATCTAATGTTTAACTTCATTCTTAATTCATTTCAACCCCCTTCCCATGTAAGGAAGGCCCAAGAATATATACATAAGCCAAATAAAAGTTGTACTAGCTAAGTAAAAATTCCTCCAAGGTGTATGTACCATCTAATTATGTAACAAATGCCTCCAAATGTATGAACAAGTCAAGCACTTTGAGACCTATGATATTCCATAGCATGAGAGGTCTACTGCATTAAGAATATTACCCAACTACTTAGGGTAATATGATGAGTGTGTAAAGATTGTGAGCTACCTTGAGAGTTGTGAAGATGTAAAATATCATACACTAAAGCTAATGTAATCCTCAATTTCCCAAAATGTTACGGCACTCCATCAAGGTATCTATACATAATCATGAATACTCAACTATCAACCAATGGAGACTAAACCAATGTATGATTAAATGTGATGGAGTGACAAGAAATAAATACCTCATCAAAACCTTGAGAACATCATAATCCATTTCATAAATGATTCATGGAACCAAGTGAATACCCTAGTGTTACACTGTAATAATTTGTCACCGTCCTTACCATTCCCCGTCCCGCACAATGGAGGACCCATTTTGTGACATATAAGCATTATCATGCCTTGCAAATACCATCATTTCATCCCTTTCCATGAGGACAACATTCCTTTTGTTGATAATTTCCTGAGCAGACCCCTAAAAACACATGTTTTTGCCTTGGCGCTGGTAGCCCGTTATGTACTCGCGCCAATGGGGGAAAATTAACACTGAGCCCGCGCCAATTGGCGCTCTGTCCCAGTGTTGTACCCGCGCCACTCTGTTTATGGAAATTTTTTTAAAAAAGAGGCGAAGTTTCGATTACAACAACTTCGTGGATGAGTCATCAGGAGTGGTTTCGCCTGAATAACCACGGCCTTCCTCCTTTGGCCTCTTGTTTCCACCTTATGGGAACCTCCCAAAGGATAAGGCCTCCCTTCCACTATTGTAGGGATCCCAACCTCCTCCTCTCCTCTATAAATATAGCCTTCATCCATTGATGAAGGGGCTGAAAGGCTGATAGTCTGGAAGTGCCTAAGCTTTGAATCTCCATATTCCCAAGAGCCTTTGTCTTTGTAAGATTCCCCTCTTTTTCCCTTAAGGCCGACTCAAGTAAGGAGACCATCGTCGAGAGACTCTGGAGAGGTTTTCCCTTTCCCTGGCGAGCTTTGCGAGACGTGAACGACTGGAGACCCATCCGAAGGAGACCACGACGTCAGAACTTGGTTGTAATATCTCTTCGTTTGTTATTTAATAGATGATTACGATTATGGTTCCACTCTGTTTTCCATCATGTCGATATGAGTAATATCCTTTCTGGCTGATATTTAGTTACGTATGCCGGATTCTATGCTCGTATTTGTTTGTTTCTTCCATGCGCAGGTGTTCATCCGCGGAGATCGTGGAGGGATTGTGATCTGCCGAGGCTGAGGAACGGGGACGTTTCTTCTTCAGATCATAGCGTTGGAATCCAGGTAGGCTTCTATCTCTAGTCTTTTCATTCGTAACTAGGAACTTGCGTCGTAACATTGTTTGATTGTTGCTAGACCCCTGCTGGGCTAGTAGGGATCGCCTCTGTCCGCAGAGGGGATTTACCTCCTCAACACCTAGGCATCCAATTTTTTTGTGATTAAAATCACGGACATAGTGAATAAATTATTCACTATAAGTTTGATGCAAAATGAGGGGTCACAAATGGTTCCAAAGTAGAAACATGTGCTCACCTATGGAGTGCATAAGAACCTCAAAATGCCAACATATACCTATTATAAATGATATCTATCATAAAAAAAAAAAAAAAAAAACATGTGTTAACATGGATCCACCTCAATGTCCCTAAGCAACATATTTATGAGTCCATTAGATCCATAGCTCAAAACTTATATTTTCAAGAGAACATATGCCATCAATTTCGATGAAAACATAATATAAAGTATAATGCTAACATGTTCAACTTATTCATGCTATTTTCATGCTCTAGGAATTTATTCTTTCTTCTACCCTACTCTAACATTAAAAAATGAGCATGTTATGAGAAATCATAAGTTTAGTGCAACCACCCTAACATATCATCAATACAATTATTTATTCCCTTATGTTTGTCCATCACTTAAAACAAGGATACATCTAAAGGGAAGTAAATACATGTTGTAATCTACATGAAACGATGGTTGGAATGTAACAAAAAACTATGTGCATGATCAAACTCATTCCAAAAATTTCATTCACCACTGCAAGCCTCCTCTATCAAAGCTCATATATGGTTGCTACACTCATCATTACTATAATAAACCTCATCATACAATCCAATATTTTATTGTAAAATATGTTCACGGCTTCTCCTAAGCAAAAAATTCTTACAGGAATCAGAAAGATCAATCAAAATGCCATGGCCATACATCAATAAGTGAGGGTTAAGAAAAATTATAGATTTAGAAAAAATATTAATCTTTTATATAGATTTTGTAATAATTTTTTTAATGGTTATAATTTTTTGGAAAACAACTTATAAAGAAAAGTTTGCTACAAAATAAAATATTTTACATCAAAAATATCATTTCCATCTAAAGATGCTTGAAAAATAGAAGAACAATATGGAAGGAAGGGTATATGGAATTTTATACATTTAGAGCTATACTATACCATAGAATTTTTAGTCACTAAAGTACATCTCCTACCTTAAAAAATGTACACAATTTCACCAAGACATGAGGAATAAGATCGTTGTAAAATTTATACATTTTTAACATCACACATCTACTCCTTTTGTTGAAAAAAAGATGCACAACTCATATTACAAACTAGAATTACCACAACAAATTTTCCTTGGGGAAGAGAATACATGTATGGAAAAAAATATGCATAAATATCTTTACAAGGATTTTAAAAAATATGCATCACAAATAGGAATATTCTTGTAGAAATAATAGGTAATTTTTTAAAATTCTCCTTAATGTTAGCTTTTCCATAGAATTCAAAATCTACAATTTTTGCCATGAATACATCACTATGTTAATCATAAATAGGATCTCCCTAATGTTTCCATCAATCCCACTTCATATAATGATAAAAATACTGAAAGGTAATGTCCATAACTTTATGACTTAGGGTAATATTCTCTTCATCAAATTTGGGATAGGTAACTTTTCCACTTAACCATTATTTAGGTTATTTCTTCAAAATTATTCCTTTCAGTATCGTAAATAGAAAGATAATAAAATTTAAAAAAATTGAGAGGGTTCAAATCTTCCCAAACCCGTAACTCATCGGGAGTAGATATAAATTCATGAAACTATCACTTTCAAGGAAGATATAAAGGTCCCAAATGGGATAAAAAATTGATTCTTCAATAATTATTTCTTCATGTTATTGCTATTAAATGGTAATGTTAGAAGTTTCTTAATCATTTTTTTTGCAAGTGGAAGTGCAACAAAATCTTCCATGTATTCACCAACTTCAAGAGTGAGATTGGGGAGCTTCTTTAATAATATTTTGTCTTTACTTCACACCATAAATTTTATTGGTCATTCCAATAATGGAAATAAATTTCTAATTCCAATTAAGGCTCAATTTCCTACAAAATGCCTCAATTTTTTTTGTAAAAGATTAGATTTCTCCTTTGCCAAGATGTTCAAATTATCCATTTATGTTAATATTTTAAGACTACATGAAAACAATCTCATCAAAATATCTTCATGAATAATATCAAAACATAAAATCAATTCCATGAAGGATCAAGTGTTTAATATGATCGAATCATCATGTCCACCAAAATTTTGAATTCACCACCCATATACACTTGCCTTCTCAAGAGCAAGCAATAGGATATTTGAGAAATTAGTAATAGCAAACAAAATGTCAACCATGAAGGTAATTTTATTTTATTTTTACTTCTATATCTTCAATGGAAGTAAAATGATGTGATGAATAATGATCATGCCTAATACCAATGTCAAGAGTGTAGTCCCAAAGAGGAAATTCCTCAGAATATTTTCAGGTTTGATTGATGTGCTCACTTATATGCCCAATAATTTCTTTACAATATGTAATGTGTAAGGAATTTTTCCTTTTATGCAATGTCCACGTGAGAAGAGATCTCTAGTAAAGAATAGTCACAAAAATTTCATGAAGCACAGTCTTAACAATTGATGGGAAATGGACTTTTTGAAGAAAAATTGCCAAAAATTTACCTCTCAAATTGTACTTAATGATAAAATATCTAATGCAGAAGGAATAACCCACAAGGAAAGTACTTGAATAGTCACCACTATCACTTAAGCAACATATGAGTAAATATATAATGATATTAAATATAAAAACCATACTAGACTATCCTCCTATCCATATAACAACAACATTTAATTGTGTTAAGAAAGATAGATAAACAAATAAGGGAACACTATATATACATGGTAAAATACCAATATGTGAAAAAATCCATTGAAAGGTATAGTTTTTGTTATTCAGAACACCTCCACAAATGCATTAACCTTTACAATAGTAATATTTTTTCCTTAGTTTGTATATGATCCCCTCTCTACTTTATATTGGCTTGTTAGAACATTGCGACATATGAGTAAATATATAATGATATTAAATATAAAAACCATACTAGACTATCCTCCTATCCATATAACAACAACATTTAATTGTGTTAAGAAAGATAGATAAAAAAATAAGGGTGCACTATATATACATGGTAAAATACCAATATGTGAAAAAATCCATTGAAAGGTATAGTTTTTGTTATTCAGAACACCTCCACAAATGCATTAACCTTTACAATAGTAATATTTTTTCCTTAGTTTGTATATGATCCATAGGCCTGTCTTACCTCTATTATATGCCAAGACATATGGAGGAAATACATGCCAATGATACTTGTGGGATAAATGTAATTTCACCTCTTTATATAATAAATGATAAGAAGATTATTTTAATGCATGATTAATGTTAAATAAATATTTCACATAATATCAAAACTTCCCTAACCTAATATTAGACATTATAACCTTCCAAAATGGCATATTAAAACAATCCCTTTTGATGATGACTAGAGAGAAAGAAGACTTATGGAGGAAGATGGAATTACATAAACACTCCCCTTTCATGAAAATTTTCCACATTCCCAAAAAAAATCATAGTCACATAAACTTCACCTTTGTCATGGATTTAGTGAATATTTATGTTGCTTGTTGCTCCATGGGACAATACTCCAAAGAAATGACAACATTCACAACAATATCTTGAATGTAGTGAGTATCAAGATCAATGTCTTCAGTTTTAGAGTGATACATTGGATTATATGCAAGTTTAATTTAACTTTTATTTTTACATATTAACTCTATAAATTATTTATGAACTAGTTTGATCTCAATAAAAACATAGCATAAATAATTACTTATTTAGCTACTTCCTTAGCTACCCTGTACTATACTCGGTAAGGAGAGATAAATAGTTTTAAAATTATTACTAAAACATAAAAATGGACATGCAATAAGATGAAATTTATACCATGCAATAGGTTGTCTATATGTATCTCCACCTATTGAATTAGAATATTTATGAATAAGAAGATAAAGTGTATCTTGACTCAAATAAAAAACACCATAATTCATTATCCCCTATAAATATATGAGAATTCTCTTTTTCATCTATGAATGGATTTCATGAGGATTGTGCACAAACATTGAGACCATACAAAAACCAAAGGATATATTGGGCCTTATGTGTGTCAAGAATATCAAACTTCCCACAAGTTGAGAGTAAAGTGTAGCATCAAAAAGAGTAGTACTATCAATAGATATATTTACACTAAATAAAATGGAATTAGTGAAGGCTTATAATAACTCATATTGAGATAAAAAAGTAAATCTGTTGCATACATATGTTGTGAAATAAATATACCATCAAAGATATGCCAAATTTGAAGACCCAGAAAATAATTCAAAATGCTTAAATGTATCATTTCAAACTGACTCTAAAGATTATTTTAAAACTCTTGAATAAATGAAAGATAATTTCCATTTATTCTTATATCATCCACATTTAATACAATTATGAGGAATTCATCAAAAAATTGATTTACTCACATATTTCGATAAAATATACAATGTTGAAACCATTCTTCATAAAATAGCTATTAATTTTCTCATACCAAGCTCTATGTGTCGACTGAAGAGAATTTAAAGACTTTTTTAATTTGCTTAACAAACATAAGTTTCAGTTGTGATAAAAATAGCTGATTGTTGCATACAAATGTGCTGGCAAATATCATCATAAAAAACTGCACTTTTAACATCAATTTCGTGTAGCTTCCATTGATAATATGCAACAAGAGAACGAATAGCTCTTGTATTTTCATTTTAATAACTCGTGCAAAATTTTCATTATAACCAATTCCTTCTTGTTCATAATAACTTGTTTCCAGTACTTTCACTTTATGTTTTTCAATTTGTCCTTCTGTAGTAATCCTTGCCTTATATATCCAATTACATCCAATATCCAGGAGGAAGCGGAGCAAGAGTCCAATTCTTATTCTTCATTAATGGGTTGTATTCTATAGTCATTTACTTTTCTCATTCATTTTTGTCCTTAGCTTGATCACATATAGCCAAAAATTTAGTCATCGGGAAAAATAAGATCTAGTTAAATAAGTACTGAAAGGAATACCTATCTCAAAACCTACTAATTCAAGAATTTCTTGAGCCCAACCAGGAAGAGGGGTAGTGGTATGTACCACTCTATTATTTTTAGAGAATTTCATAGGATCATCTAATGAGGTAGTTGAAATACGATTGATATTATTCATATATTTGGAAGAAGGGGTAACCTAGATGGAGATAATAGGAGATGAAAAAAAGTCAAGGTAAGGTGTGATTTAGAAGATTCAAGGGAAGGAGAAATTTCATTAGATTTAACATATTTCCAAATGATAATATGTTTGGTAGTTGAACCAAATAGCATGTAAGCTTTAGAGTCTTTATTATAGCCAATGAAAATATAGTTATTAGACTTGGCATCTAAAATTTTTCTATTTGTCATTATATCGGCCCAATATTCAATCCTAAATATATTGAATCTAATTATGCCAATTTTTCTTCTATTCCATTTTCTTTAGGAGTAATTTGTGAAACTACCATAGTAGGAACTCAATTTAAAGTATAGTTACCATAACAAATTTGTTCAACACAAAACTTTTTATGTAATCCTTATGTATAAATCATACATCTTGCCATGTCCCCAATTTTGTTTTTTTGTTATCATGTACTTTTACAGTTTAATGATTTTCATCCCTCCTTTAAACTTCATGTTTTATGATTCTCTAACCATTATCCCCTTTAACTCTTACTTGTGTTATCACGTATTATTGAATGATTCCTAACCATTTAACTCTTTTTTTTCACATTCCATAGTTTAACATTACTAACCTATCTATGCATACATTAATATGTACATTAACCTTGTCATATGATTACATACCCTTACATATCTTTATATACATTGACCTTTTATTATATAACCTATACTCTACACCTAACATTAATATTTTCATTACCTATGGTCTTATTGAAATAACCCTTATATACCCCTATTCATATATTAAATGTAAATATGGTTTTTAATATGGTTTGGACTGAATGTCACTTAACTCCATTCGCACTTAATATATGTGACCCTACCTGATGACTTGTCTTGTTCAACATTATCCATGTGGCAGAGGCCATGTGCCCTCATGTGGTCTTCACCCTTTTCTATGCCATAGATGGACAGTGGAGATTGTAGGTATTTGATCTAAGTCTCAGATTTATTATGAAAACCCTAAGGGTTTAACCTACCTTACTCTTCCTCATTTCGACATTTTCTATCAGTGGTTTGCAGCCTTCGTGCTTGAGGGAGCCATGCCTCCATAGCTAGAACTGCAAATTGACTTTCAGAGCCACTGTAGCTCGATTTTTCCTTGCAATCGACCCTCTAGTGTTATCTTCTTGACTGAGGACCAAATTCAGTGTTGTGCAGAGAATTTCATTGCCATGGCCTCACAAGTAATGATTTCACTGCATTTTAATTGTTTTTCATGACTTCATAGTCGCATTTATTTTTAACCTCTCTAGGTAGCTTCTAATTTTGTGTTTTTTTGTGTTGCAACAAACCCATAGTGTGGCCAGAATTTTCCTTCACCCCAGATAAACTATGTTTTGTGTTTTCCCCTGTATTATTGTCTTGAATTTCGTTAATTTTAGAATACCCATCTGACTGTGGGTTGTTTCACCTTCACAGGAACTAGCCCTAAGTCTCCATTACTTGGTCCTTTGGGTAAAGGTTCCTCTCTCTCCTTGTAGAATTTATACTACAAGTATTTTGGTTCAAATCTAGAAGTCCTTAGACCCTTTTCTTCTAATAAGAGATAAGTGGTTCTTTACACATTCCCATTTCTAGGTTTTTACCTTGTTTTCACATTATTCAGAGTCTGGGTCTATCTGTAAATCTTTCGCCATTGCATTGCAAGGTTTATAATTACGCAATCGATGCACACATACCGCTGTTGATTAGGAGTTCCTCTCCCTAATTTAATTTCTGACTAGATTTATGTTTATCTGATATGTTCACTGAGGTAACAAAATCCTCTATGCTATATCCAATTTGTGTAACTTCTGATACCAAATCTAGAATACAAATCTTTAGCAAATTTTGGGTTTATAATTTTGTTTGAAATTTTAAATGTTTTTATTGCATTTTTCCACTTCTTCCCATATGATGTTAGTTTCATTTTCCCCTTATGTGAGTATGTTGACTAGAGCTTAGGGTAATCCCCTCATTTTTATTTAGGTGTTGGGTTCAATTATTTTGAATGGCATTCCTGGGACATCGTAATGACTATCCTCTATTTCACATTCATTCTTTGTTTTAGTTAAGTTTTGAGTTTTACATTGAAATTTCGTTCTGTACACAACATTAATGGAAATCGAACTCTTTGGGATAGCTATTAAAAATTATTTTTTTTACTCATATGATTTATGGGTTTATCGTTTCTTTTTCTCGATTGTATATTTACATCTTGTTTACAAGTTTGATTGCATCAAGGTATATTCGTTAGAGCTTTGGTTCACTTCTGCATTACCCATACCATTCTAGGTTAATACTATGTACTATTATGCAAAACATGCTTCACCCATGGTCTCATTTACTTTTGAGTATTTATTTTATATTTATTAATTTAATTATATTGCAATTGGGATTTTGCCTCCTTTTGTTTGTTATGGCATTTTCATCAGAAAATTTTGGGTGTTAGTATGAATCCTTTGTCGAAGTGTACGAAAAAAGAACCACTTTAGCTACGCATAACTAATAGCCCTAACAACAAAAGTGGCTGCCAATATCTTCAGATCTGCGGTTAGTTAGACAAGAAAAGAGCTGCAAAACACCAGAGCTATGCATGGAAAGACATTAAGCAGTAAAAAAAAGGGTTTTCTCCATATACCAATAGACAAGACAAGAACAATTTTTGAAAGAATTTTTATATTAATCGGGCACCTGGGAGGAAAACAAGAAGGCGTATCCAATTCTCCTCAGTGGGATGGGTTCTTGGAAGTCCTCAACACTTCAGATCTAAGCTTTCTCTCTCTTGTTGGTGTAGAAAACCCAATGCAAAGAATAGAGCTCAATGGGAGCTCACACAGCAAATGATGAGAAAATGGGACCAAGTGTATAGATCCAGAGTGATCTAATAGGCAACAAAAGGTGAAGAATGATGGGAAAAACCCTCCTATTTATAACAAAATATTGGGTCATTCTAGATCTTGGTGCATGATTAAAATAATGTTAACCAAATCTAGATCCACCTTTTATGGAATATTTTATTATATTTGTTGGAGGGAAAAGGGTATTTGACTTGGGTCAAATCCCTTGATTAGTCAAAAATAAATAAATAAACGATTTATTTATCTTTTTAAGGAAGTGGTTGGAAGATAATCAAATAAATAATGATTTATTTAATTATTTAAGGAAGTGGTTGAAAGATAATCAAATAAATAATGAGTTATTTAATTATTTGTGGGTGATTTGGTCATATTTAACAAGGAATATTATCTAAATAAGATTTAAATAATTATTCCTAGAAAATAATAAGATAAATAAAGGTTTATCTAATTAATTTCTTTGTTTTGGGTTAAACATGACTAGGGATAATAATTAAATTATGGTTTAATTAATTATTCCATGAGGAAAATCAAACAAATATAGGTTTGTTTAATATTTCCTTTTGGGGTTTCCTGTTTGGACCATAAATAACCTAATAAATGTGGTTTATTAAGTTATTTAACATAGTGAAGGCAATTTTACTTAGGGTAAAATTCGTCTTACATGGTGTACTTGGGTCCATCAAATGATAATAGGTTAGATGAACAAAAAATGGTGTAACAGATTGCCCCCCAGCGTGCGAGTGTCAGGAGCAAATCATATGACCGAAGTACATTGTAAGAACTCAATCGCTAGACAACAAAAGGGAAGTCAGAGAGAGAAATGCAAGGTAGATAATGTGCTGAAGAACTAGACCCTGAGGAGACGAGACTCGCAGGTGCAACAAGTCTCTTTTTATGAGAGGGTACCTGTGCTGAAGGCGGCGGGGGAGGCATACCTATGCCCGCCGAGACAAAGTACAAAAGAATAGTGTGTCTAGTAAACAAGGGACCGAACAATAAAACAGAAATTTGGCATAATCAGGCAGGATAAAAATACAATGAGGAATCCCATATGCATGTTTATTACTGCTGATGTGACCCAGGACTTGTACAATAATATCTGAGTACATGAGATACAAATACAACCTAAATGCCCCCTGTAAATGGGGAAGGGCTCACAAAATCTGACTGATACATGCAAATCAAAGAGGCGCTGCAAGTGGCTAAGGTCAACATCATCAAATATCTGGAGCTGCATCGAAGGCTGCAAGGAAGAGGTCATCTAGCCATGTGGGGGGCTACCTGCAAGGCCACCCCCTCATGAGGGTTGAGACATCTCACACACACCCAAGAATCATCAAGAGCTGCTGCTGGATCACTGGACCATCAAGTATACGGATCTCAATCATGCTGAAAGGAGCTGGAGAAACAATCAAGTCAAAAGGAAACGAGAGATCCCTTTGCCTGATCCGAGGCACCGAACAAGAGTGGAAGCTGGAACCAAGGTACACTTCCCTCTAGACCTGGCTTCTGGAAGGAATGAGCTGATGTCGACAGAAGGAGGTCTGCCATAGGTGAGGCAATGAGACATCCTCAACTAAGGCACGAGAGAAAATAGTGGAGCGACGGACAGACTGACACTAATGATGATAGGGAAATGGAAAGGACTGAGTAGCGAATGGACGACTTCCCTTGTTAGAGCATAAAGGGCATGAATGACATGGCAACGAATGACACAAGATCATAAGGGATAGGGGACAGTGGGACTGAAGGTCATAATGTGCGACACAAGAGAGAGACCAAACGATGAAGGATGGAGAGCTATAGCGGGGTACCATGGGACTCGGGATAGGCTCCATGAAGGTGATTATGACTCAACTTGGATGCTCTAAACAAGGGCGACTCGATGATGCTGCCACACAGTAAAGGCCCAATGGGGGACCATGAAAACATGAGTACAAGATGGGAACTCATGATGAAAATCAATACGAACAAAGACAAGTAAGGAGGCAAAGTGGTGCCCCGAGTACAAGTGTCGTAAGTGAGGAAATTCGATTTTAATCAGAGGTGAAGTGACCCTTCTTGGACAAAATGTGTCCTGGTCAAGTATCAAATCATAAAAAAATAACAGATACCCATTTGAGGGCTCGGTGAGAGATTTCCAATGGTGCAGATGGTTTGTCAAACGGGGCTACGGTGTGGTCGCAGTGGTCGAAAGAAGAAACAGGAGTTCTCTTTTAATAAGGCAGTTTTCCCTCCAAATTCACTCATTTGCTATTGTTGCTGTGGTGAATGTAGAGAGGAGAGAAGGTCCTAAATCTTGCGGCGAGCATAGCGGACAAACCGACCGTTGGAATTGAGATCCGTCAGTTGCAGGTAAGAGGCCTAACCTTACTCTTTCATTTTGATGGATTGAAAGTTCAAATATAAACGAAATCCTTAAATCGCACCCTCCTTCTCTACTTGCCGGTCACACTTTTTAAATAAAAAGGCGACCCGATTTCAGGCTTGGGCAAAAACCCGCGACTCCGGGGTCTCGTAATCCAGAAGAAAACTAACACTCCGGGAGATGAGGGGGTTTTGGTGCTGTTTTATGGCTGGGAGTTGGGTTTTTGTGTTTGGTTATGGTATTCCCGATCTGTATGCTGACAAAGATGATGTTTTTGTGCAGGTATGGCAGATTTACGGGTTAACTGGAGAGAGAGAGACCTGGTACATTACGGGCAGAGATCCAGGCGGATCAGGGTGTCCGTCGTGTGTTGGCCAGGTTTGGGGTTCTAAATTTTTTTGGAGAACCCGTTGATGAGAGCAGGAGAGCCCTTGTTGGCCCAGATTATCAGTTATTGGGATCCAGAGCATGAGGTCTTTGTAGTGCAGGGGCACAGGATCGAACTGACAGTCTAGGATGTATATTTCTTGACGGGTCTCCCACCACTGGGGATGGTGGGAAACACACAAACAGTAAGATACTCGTCAAGGGGACTTCGACACCGATCTAGATCGCAGAGGCTAGAAACTCCGTGTAAAGGCTACACGGTGTCGTATCCTCGGGCAAATCAGCGTTCCATCACATCACCTGGGGGACGTACAGATGTCAGGAAAGTGTGTTGAGGGGACCTACCATGGGTGGGCTCAAATGATGATGTCGTTAAAACTACGGGGGCCATCACTATGCAAGCGCAAGTGAACCACGATTGCTCGTATGGGACTTTATTGTGCGCCTTCTCTTCTTTGAGAAGATCCCGACTTCCACGCCGTATACGCCTTCCGCATGGGGGGCCCGAGAGAGCCCGTGATGCGCCGGTGGGGGCTGCCACCGCAGGAGGAGGGGCGGTCGGGCGAGTATTTCGACCAGAGTTTTTTGCCCATTGGGATCAGATGCCTTTGTACATAGACGACTATCCCTATAGTGGGATGAGTTATTATGGAGATCCGGACCTGCCACTTCCGCCTGGTCGAGTCTGGGGGCCCGATGGTAAGTGACAGATTGCTATTCTTGTATGGGCATGTTAAAGTATTTTGAATAGTAGAGTAAGGTACTGATTCATGTACTTTTGGTATGCAGATATAGCACCGGTGAAACCGGCCGGATATATGGGACGATCGGCAGCATTTGGAGCTACAGGTCCGAGTGGGTCGAGAGCAGCGCATAATGAGGATGCGGCCGCCCTTCTAGAGGACATCCGCCATATATGCGAAAGGTTGTTGACCGGAGTATCAGAGCGCGGGTGGCAGGACTTAGAATACCAATACATAGAGCCATGTTTTGGTCTACCCTCGGAATGGCGAGGTGTCATGTGGCGCATGGCGATGGCCGGTCAAGCGGTGCGTGATCTACAGGCTGCAGGGGCAGAGCCATTGGCTCGAGATCCACCAGATAGTGATTAGGTGTGGGGCATGTGGTGCCCCCTAGTGTGTATGTAGGGGCAGGTGGTGCCCCCAGTTTTGAGTTTTTTGTAACATGCTATGGGCATGTCATATGTATCAGAGTAGATGGACTCTAAACACATGTTTTTGCGACACATATTATGGATATGCATCGTTTGTAATGATTATGAATGTTATTTTCTTGTATGAAATGCGTGTGATAAATGCCAATCTAGAACATGGTTTGCAATACTATCTACATAGTGATTCTGTTCTCGAGGTACATGGTTGAAAGTTATGGTTTCGAATGCACGTATCAAGAGTTTCACTCGTAAATAGCGTCTAAACAGCATAGGGTTATGCACACAATAAACACCATTTAGTTGCATGACAAGAAGTAGGGAATCCAAATGAACGTGCAGATGGAGGATGCGATGGAAGAGGGCATCGGCTAAGAGACCATGCACTGCATCATATTCGGCCTGATTGTTGGTGGCAGAACCAATGCAGACCCCGTTAGAGAGAACAAGGGCATGCAAGGGGGTGAAGATGGCCCAACCTACCGAGGCTAGATTCCGAGAGTAACGACTTGCACCATCGGCGTAACCGATAAAGGGTGTGGGCGAGGGGTCCTGCAGAATGGTGTTACAAGACAACAAATAAGGGAGGAGAGGCAATGACGGCAGCGTGAGTGCACAGAAGACATCGGGCGGCAACTGCAGGAGGGAGTGCAAGGAGAAGGATGACTATGACTCATATACAAACTAGAGGGTGGTATATGAGGGATATCGGAAGCATGGTGAGGACTCGGGCTGCGGAGGTCAACAGAGACACGGGTGGAGTGATCTCGTGTATGGGTAGAAAAGGGGTGGTCAGGTGACACAACAGGGGAGGATGCAGGGGGGCTAGGCTCCAAGTGTCTCGCAGAGGAGGATAGGTAAAGAATGGTTACAGTAGACTCCATCATCTGAACATCAGGGGGGGGGAATGTCGATCGGAGCGGGGGGATCCTCAGGCTGACCTGAAGCATACTGCGCGAGGATGGGAGAGGCGGATTGATTTTGTTTAACCTCATACTCTCGGACCACCTCTAAAGAGGCACGGTAATGCGTCAGGTGAGGACAATGGTGGGAGTAATGGCCATGAACGACGCACAGAGCACAGGGTTTGTTGGTGCGGAGAGTCTTGGGGTTCTTGGTTATGGACAAAGAAGGAATGGAGGCTTCAGGAACCGTGGACTTGGGGAACGCGACTTTAACCATGGGTTGAATACGAGGCAACTCGGGACAAGCATGGGTGGCATGACCGGTGACATCACACAAGGCACAAGGCTTTGCGGGGGGAGGAGGGACCGGGTCAGTCGTGGTGGTCTTGTCTTTGGGTGCCCCCTTGCGGGCTTTGCCTTTCTTCCCGGGAGCCGTCACGCGACAGGAGAAGGGTCCCGTGGAGGTGCTGGGGGCACAGTGGCAACGGAGGAAGCTAGGGGGACCGGTTGAACCGGTGTCAAAGCCATATAGGGCTTGGGATGACCAGGAGGGGTGGCGGCTGGGGGATCAAGGTACCAGACCGGTATGCCCAAGGTCAAGTTAGGGAGAGAGAGGGTGGCCATGACGGGGACAGAATATACTTCGGGAGGGGGAGCTAGGAAAGGGATCTGCCCAACAGGATAATGACCAGGAGGGACGGCTTCGAGATGGTTAAGGCCAGGAGGAACCGATCCAGGAGGATAAAGGGGTTCAGGGATACCAGCTGTAGGGGGAGGGCCAGAAGGAGGAGGTCTGGCTGGCCGAGATGAATGGCTAGGAGCGGGCTGCGGAGGGCGAGGGGGAGGTTGCTCACTAGCTGAGGCAGGCCGCTTACGGGCAGCCTGAGACGATTGCATCAGGCAAACATTCGATAAGCTGGGATCAGTGATAGGAGGGGGGGGAAGGTTAGGGAAAGTTCCAAGCAGGGAGGAATATTTGTAAACGCCGGGGGAGACACTGGTCAAGGAATCGATGGTTTTCTTGTTGGCTACAGAAGAGATGGTTGTCTCAGGTGAGGTCTGAGATTTTGGCTCATGATATGTCAACTGGTCAATGGTGACTATATTTCCATTATGGGGGAAAGACATCTTGCGGAAAACCGCGGATGGGACAGTGGACATAGCATAGGTGTAGCTTCATCCCAATAGAATGTTGTAGTCTAGCGGGGCATCGATGACTTCGACGTCGACGCAAACAGTCTTATCGGCGAGGGTGATAGGAAAATTACGGAAAAGGCCAATGGGCTGGGAGGTGTGGCTGTCCCACGCTCGAAGGGTGATCGTGGAAGGGGCCAGCTCAGGGGATCCGAGTTGCTTCCAAACCGAAGCGGACATCACACAGGTGGATGCCCCCTCATCAATTATACACCATGAAACATTGGCGTTCCGGATTTTGACTGGGATTTGGAAGGCGATGGAAGCAGGAAGAGGGGGATGGTCTGATTGGGTGGCGTCGAAAACAATCATTTGGTCATCAGCAGGATCTACAGCGCCCACGGCAAATAGTAGAGCCTTCTTTTGGGAAGGGCATGACTGGAGGAGTTCCAGTGTGGAAATGGCGGCAGGAGATTGCGCCAAATCATCTACTATACTATACGAATGAGCAGCTCGACTAGAAGCAGCGTTTCGACGTAGGGGTCCCTTAGGAATCTTGTTATGAACCTCAACTTTGGGTTGAGGGATATGTAAGGGGCCACTGGATGTCGAAAGAGGCTCTGTAGAACCTGAAGGAGGAGGCTCAGGGGCAGACTGAGCAGGAGGCTTGGGGTACTGGAGAGACCGAGTTTGAAGGTGAAGGTCGACGGTCGGGGAAGGATCAGAGTGCATCATAAGGATCTGGTAATCAGAGGAACCAGAAAGGGAAGGGGGAGTGGCGACCTGGCTGTCAGGCGGTTGGGTAGCCACGAATCCTTGCTAAGGGAAAGGATCAGTAAACACAGCCGGTTGGGTAGTGGCCACATTAGGAGGAGCATGATGGGAGGCATGTTTTCCGCGCAATGTGGCTTGAGACTCCCACATATGCCGCATCTGGGGTAAGAGGGGACAATCATGGGTGTAATGACCATAAACACCGCAACACGAACAAGGCTTATTTGTGCGAAGCGGCCTGTCCGGCTTGGGCTGAGTACCCTGTTGCTGGTTGGCAGTGTTAGGGTCCACACCAGAATTGGGTCCACGAGTACCAAGGGCAGATTGGTTTTGATTGCCTCTCCGCCTTCTTTGAGAAGAAGGGGGTTTAGTCGCGCCCTGCTGTGCAAATACTTGCCCTGAAGGAGGCTATAAGTGCTGTTGCGGGTTTGGAGGAGGCAAGGGAGATGGAAGCGCATATGCTGGAGGAGCTAGCGCACCAGGCTATGGATAAAGGTAATGGTTAGGTTGGGCAACATTGAGGTAAGCAAGAGGTTGCGCAAAAGGAGGAGGCATGCCATATCCTGGATACATGCTACCGGGAGGGGGGAGAGTGCTAGAGGTGCTGGCCCCTGCTTGAGGGAGACCATAGCCCATAGGAGGTTGAGCGTACGAATGAGAAAGGGCTCCAATGATACCATCGGCGGAATGAGATGCCCCTGGGGCGTTAGCGCCGCCGGGCCTGGGGAGGTCAAGAAGAACGGTATAAACATAACCAGATTGAGCGTAGATTAGGTCATACTTCAAGGCTATTTGGAGGGCGACTTCTTCAGTTTGAGGAAAGTGAGAGGCGACATCTTTGCCGATAGGAGCTAAGAGGGTGCGAAGGAACCAGTGCATGTAGACCCAATCTTCGAAGGGGGGGGCTCGACATAAGCTTCATCTTCGTCGCCATTCCTGAACATGGGCAGAAAGGCGGGTCGAAGAGTTTTGCTTGAATGAAGTCAAGAGCTCCGTGCTAGTATCGTATCAGAGAGGGAGCTGGAAATAAGATAAAAAGGCTTGGGCAAGGGTCGCAAAGGTGGTATGGGAAGAGGTGGCTTGTTCAACATACGATTTAGAAGCTTCGCCGGTAAGCATGCATTGGAACAAACGAAGACGGATGGAGTCATCGGTAATGGAATTGGAGGAACACCACATGTCAAAAGATCGTACATGATTGGTTGGATCTTCTCTAGCAAGGCCTTCGAACTTAGGGATGTCGGAGGGGAGCTTGGTTGGCATAACAGGCCAACCAACATCGTGGCGGATAGGGTCATTGATCAACTGATTGAAATCGGGGAGGCTGAGGCCTGCAATGTACGGCAGCAAGGGTATGGCCGAGGTAGTTCCCGTGGCGGTTCCGCTAGTAGTAGGTCCGGCATTAGGGCCCGGAGCACCACCAGCATTAGGCCCTGGACCAGACATCGTGAAGGTGACAGGGGGAGAACCAGGAGGAGAAGAACCTGATGAATCAGGAGAGGAGTCAGAGTGCAGACTCGGAGGGGGACTGGTTCGACGATGGCGGGGCGGAGCAGGT